>CM010311.1:46126861-46461657 GCA_001923025.3 Taenia multiceps | reverse complement strand
AAAGAACCTCCTCAAGATGTGGTTGCTTTGCTCTCAAACGATTCGCAAAACGTGTCTTATGTTTGGACAGCTTCAGCCGGCTTCATTGGGTTACTCTCTTCTGTGTAGAAGTACTGTCACGCACAGGTCATGATTCACAGATGCTGTGATCCTGTGGGTGGTGCAATTTGCGAGGTAACGAAAGAGGCCATGCAAAATAGCTTTGAGTAGCATGTTGAGTTGGATGGCATTAGCTCTGCAATCGTTACATTCCCGAGCTAAATCGCATGAGGCAAGGCATCGTAGGTGGAACACTGAAGGATTGAAATCCACTGTGCACTTAATCCACAACACTTTACAGCTTTACTCACTAGCTTTCGCATTTCACACGGCTTCGATATATCCCCTTACTTGTGCCCTTTTGCCCCCTCCATTTGACTGTCGGGCCGCAGAGGGTCTGGGTCGCCTCGTCTCAATTCATTTGGCTGCGTTTTGCTGTCATTTGCAGTTCCCTTATTTTTTATGCGAAGCTCGTGATTAAATACTTCGTCTTTCAACGTGGGTGCAAAAGCCTGCTCTGGTTGCTAAAACTGTGCACTTTTGTGTGTCCACTCCTCCATTTCGAAGACCAATTTCACTTCCAATCAATCGCAGAAATACTTAGGGGAACTCTACTCCAGTGTGACTGCCGTAGGTGATTTCTCTTTTCCTAGATTTTATGGCTGCATGATTTCGCAGCTACTGAATTGAATAACACTACACAGGGTTGTTAATGCATCTCACAGTGGGTGGTAGAGGGTGCGAACAATCAGCTCGCCCCAATTAGTGGGATGCTGTTAGACTCCTTGATAGAATTATTGCAGCCATCGTGACACAGAAAATGATTTCGTGTTTGGTTGAAGGCAATCGTAAGTGGGGGGTGATAGTGCATTTGGATTGGTGGGTGGGAGCTGTGGCCAATAGGAAGATGGCTACTAAGTTTGACTGAGGCCACAAATGGATGGATGGATGGATGGATGGATTGTGATCATGCGAGTCGGAGAACACTTTCGTGCATTTTATTACAGTGATTTGGTGGGTTGTATAATTCTACTATGAGTGAAGAGGTAGTCATATGGAGTGAAGGATTGCGGAGTACACGAGCACATTGCAGCGGATTCATAGTGCTGGGCGACTATCACCACACGTTAATCGAAAGTGGTACTAGTTCAGCGTGCTTAATCGATCCGAGCTTAGCGAGCCCCGTAGACGAAAAGACTAATGGATGGATGGATGGATGGATGGATTGTGGATGAATTGGTGATAAGAGGGAGAGATGGGTGAATGCAGGGATAAATGAATGGATGGAGACATGGAGAATTAGCTTGCATTGGAAGACACGGTTTGATATCAGCTCTCCGGACAAAATGATTGGACTACTTGCAAATGAACGCAAATTGTTGGATGCACTAGAGCAGGTCCTCTGAATTACAATTGTTCAAGCTTTAAAATGATGCTCACCACGGTCGGTGGATGCAGACGCATTTTTGGATCAACCCCCACTCCCTGTGGCGATCATAATCACGAAGTCGAAGTCGTGTTCTACAAAAATAATTATACCTGAAAGGTAATCGTGACGAGGGAGGCGCTGCCTTGCTGCTTGCTGCTGCTCAACCAAATACTTATCCACATTACCCAAGACGAGATGCACTTCCCTAACTCTTTAGTTCTCACCCCCACCACTGACCTCCATCTTCTGCCTCCATCCCAAAAAGTGCTCGAGCATAATTTTTATCATGCATAAAACGCTTCTAGCGCAGCCTCCATCTCATGCCTCATTAATGGTGCATAAAGTGGTCTTTTCCGTCACACCGTTAAGAAACCTGTTGCAGCCGTATCACCAGATGCCTTTTGACAAATGACTCTGTTGCATGTTCCCACACCGCACTGAGAATTATTTGTCAGCCAAGAGTGGCCACAAAACACAATCATTTGGTGATTAAAGTAGTATTCGTGTCGGCTTAAGATAACCCCGATGCAAATTCTTCAATTCTTTCCACATCACTCCCGCGCATAAGTCACCCTAATCCCACAAGTCCGATTGGACATGCACAAACACTATCACTATCTGCACTATTCGAAGTATGTCAAGTAAAAGATTAAAATTACTGCGCCATGCTAATCATGGAAATCGCAAGTTATACCTATGAAAGCAGTGAGAACATTAACCCTTTGATGAAATGCATGGGGCAAATTGCGCTTGATGCTAAAATTAAACCGACCACCATTGGTCCATTCATCCATCCACCCAACCATCCACTTATTAACCCATGAAATCTACCAAGGTAAATCGAATGAATAAATGGCAGAAACCAGCACTATCATCACTTCATCATGGACTGATGCAGATAATCGTTTGTTGAATAAATGATGCCAGCTGAGGTTGGAATCGACTTTAGATTCGTGAGTTGTGGCACCTCCGCCTATGTCAAATGCCCTTCTGTGGGCTTCTGGTGCTTCGCCAACTTCGATGTGGGTGCACACTGTCACACTTGCGGTGCCAGTGAAGCTGACATAGCACCCTTAAAACCTGAATCCAAATATTGAAGTTGCTAAGCTGTTGCGTTCGTGTTTCTTCGCAATTCCTTACTCGAGTCGAGTCATTTCAGACACTCTTGGTGATTACTGGTCAATTGGCAGCCAAAAAGGTTAGTGGACCCATCGAATGAACAAATAACTGCAAACGGCTAAGCCACAGAACCGCAGAACCAGGCGCCGCTTAATGGTCTTTACGGACAAGAGTCTGATACCACGATCTGCCAGGTTGGGCCATCTAGATGGAGTCAGTGACTGTCTCGAATGATGCCATATAACCGTGAGGCGGCGTTGGCAACCGAGGAGAGTGGAAGACGATTTACTCTGTTGACTGTCGCCGCTGACAGCAGTGCTCACTGCGGTTTCACAGCACACTATCAACGCAGTGGTGACAGATGCATATCCTCATGCACCTGCCCACAATGGACTAGCGTGGACACCACCGATGACTGCATAAGCTTAGCCGTGTGACGCAAAATTATTTTGCCATTTGGCATGGAGGTCCGTGCGAAGGCATCCTAAGAAGCAGGATTACTGCCATAGGCTAGGTAAGATGCGCAAATTCGCAGCCATTAATCTCACGAAGGAATCCATCATTTTCTGCGGACGGTGTTGTCACCGTGTAAGCAAATCACTACCTCAAATCGTCACGTAATCGCATTCGGCACCTGACCTTTAATCTTAAGGGTGCAAACGGAAACACTTTTTCACCACTTCACCCCAACTTTGTGACAAAGTGGCATATCCAGAAGCAAAGAAAAACAACGTTCGAATTTAAAACACTGCCAACAAATCACAGCAAGCTCCTTTGAGGCACAGTTAACAGTCGATTCGTTAGTTCTGCTTCAGTCCTAACCAAAGTTATGAGATCAACAAGTCATGAATCAGATGGTGAAGGATTGAAGGTGTTGGTAATGTGTGAGAGTAACGTTGAAGAAGGAATCCAACCTCAGTCGCTAGTGTGTTGATTAATAAGAAAAGAAGAAGAATAAGTGGGTGAAATTCGCTTTTAGCAGTAAAGAACAGGGGCTAAACACTTCAATATAAGCACCCTTCTCACTACTCTTCGTCTTCTCCATCATTTGGTCTACAGACTGAATAAACCTAATCTGATTAGGAGGCTGCATTTTCTACTCACCGTCCCCCCAACTTACTTTCATAACCAAAGCGTCATGGCAGCTCCATAGAAAACGTGCGTTTTCACTGTCCTCCTCACTCAAGTGCCACGCTATCAACAACCATTTGGAATGATTGAATCCACTTTCCTCCCACATTCCACCTTTACACGGCAGTGGATTGGGACTGGTCGGGCCACTATGCTCTTTCGCTGCTGACGAAGGCATGTGGCGAAATGCGGCAAAGTTTGACAAACGCAGCGAACTGAAGGCGGGAGAGATTAACAGCGGTCATTTTGCCATTTGTGCCGTAACATCCGAAGGCTTCAGGGAATTTCCAACAAGTCGACAACCGAAAGCACACTCGGCGAGGAGGCTCAAACACCTATGCAATCCACACAATCACAATTCATTCCTCACTCTCTCAACTCCTGCCGCACTGACTGCTGAAATCGGCTACAAAGTTTCAATGATCTACCAAACCCTACAACACCCACGAAATGTGGCAAGTATTCCTCTTCCAAATAACAATAATCCACTTTGTCTTGCCAACTTGACAATATCATCCAACAACACGTTGGAGGACACTGAGCGGAATGCACCTCGCATTGACTGACTTTACTTTCTTCTTTTTTGTGAAAAACAAACACTTTAGCCAGAGTCTTCATGGCGAATGCATTCCTCAAGTTGTTCCCACATCTGTGACTCGTGCTCCGGACAACCTTGAAAAACGTGCCAGCACGGCCAGTAAAATCGGGACTCAAAGTGCCACAGGTGCTTGCTTCCTTCCTGTGCTATTTTAATGCCAAATTGATGCCTCTAAAACCGCAGTGAGACAGAAGTGAGTGGTGTGAGTGTAGTAATTCATCACCCTCAGCAGAATGAAAGAAGTGGACCCACCTTTCAGACTGCTATCAAACGTCCTCGTAGCATGGCTGAAACCGCATCATCTGACAGTCGCAAGCACAAGCTGAGACATGCAGCCAGGTTTGGCAATCTGCCGCGATGAACGGACCAAGTGGATTCATCTGCGTTTAGAGAAGGTGAGGAGGAGCAGTAGTATTCTCACCACTCCTTCCCACGACGCGGCTTCAGAATGAAGTCTTGTTAGCAACTTCTGCATTACCATCGAATGTGCTCTGTAGCGAATCGAGAAAACAGCGATGCATCCTACAAATGCGATGCTCGGTCTCCCCCTTCCCCCTCTGCGCAAGCAACCCCACCTCCTCCACTGTCCATGATCCAGTGGAGCGCATTTGCCACCCAGCAACCGGATTTGAGGTCGGATGCCACTGAGTGAGTTGGTGAGACCTAATTCGACTATGACAGTGATTGAGGTGTACTCGATGTGGTGATAGAGACGCCAGTTCGACTAGTCCTACAACGGGCTATACGATTCAGTCTTCGGTGATGGAACATAGTGATGACGAAATGAACTCGATCGCATTCAATCGAGTTCACGGCAGCAGATACTTGGTGGTGGGAAATACCACCAGCAAAACTTCACTGTTTGGCACAGGTTATTTGAGGACTAGTTGATAGTTTTGTCCATTCCCTGGCATCTGCATGGGATGCAAGTCTGAGATTTTGCAGTTAGTACTGCGGCCACGTCGCTGAACACTAGAAGTGCATGTCGTAGTTCTCTACCCAATTCAGGCCACCCATTGCATAGAATAGTTGGAAGTAACTTCGAACAGTTTCTTCCACTCAAAGTGGAAGTGGAAGACAGGCTGAGGCGAGCTTTCACAGTCGATGTAGAGCGTGCGACATTCACCCACTCCTCAGTGGACTGCATGCGCACATCTTCAGAGCCACCTTCACTCACCCCAACTCGCCCTCTTTCACCCTCTTTCGCCCCCTTTTACGCTGCAGCTGCCCAACCACCTCCTCAGTACTCTCCAAAGCAGTACCATTAAACGAACCCCGATCCTCCTTCCCCACTCCTGCTACACTCCATTCTACGAATTGTGAGACCCAACCTGTAACATCTTCTTCTCACATGTGGAGAGGTGGGAGAGAGGGAGAGGCAGAGCTCGAAGGCATTGCCTCACACTTTACACCACACTGGGTTTTCCCCGAGGAAGTAAACTTCTGCCTCCACTTCATGGTCGACGGAGTTAGAATATTTTTGCACCAGTTCCAATCATTGACACTGCCACATTTGGGTCATCCCAAGCCCTATCCAATGCCCTTTTTTCGATGCTTACTGTCGCAATTCCACCGAGCATCTGCACCTTAGCTTTTGATCGTCGCACAGCAAACCGCTCCGATTCATCACTACTGACTGCCCATCAGTAGTCTATGCGACAAGGGAAGTATTTGGTCAATCGCATGCAAAAGGCTCACTTTTGTGCACGGAGGGCAGCCATTGTTGAGAACGAGGTGATGCAACAGAGCATCGTCTGAGGATGGCTCTGATCACCTTTCATATTCAAGCTTAGTTATTTGGAGAGCTAACCGTTTGGATTACGCAAGATTTCACAAGAGATGAGTTTTCATTGCCACCGATTATGTTCAGCTACACCTCTGCTCTTCTTCGACTCACGTGTCCACTCTCTCGTGCCCACTTGTGCCTTTGCTTTCCCACCATCTCTTTCAGTCTCTCCCAAACGCGTATTGTGCACTCTCGCAAGCCTTATATGGTCCCTTCTGTGCTCCCCAACTTTCTACACTAACAAAACGCATTCACTTGGCTTTTAACAGCTATTGACACAAGGACTATCACAAGTTGGTGGTGTGATATCCACTCCTACGCTTCATTTGTCGTCGAGTGGCTCCATTCGATTTGGGTGTGACGGAGACGTCTTCACCAATCGTTGTGCACAAGTCCCCAAATTGCACGCTATCATTGTTTTCGCCTCCATGATGATGGCGCTTGCTACTGTGCTACGAGCTGTGCCAATCACATGATTCGTGGTTGCCAAGACTCGAAGCACATAAGGGGCATTGCAGCAAGCGCAAGGGGACGATCTCATCAGCGGCAGTTGAGACCTCTTCTCGTCAGGCGTGCATAGTTGAATGAGGAGGTATTGATGGGGGCAGGAGCATGGGGAAGAGTGGAGGCGGTATGGAAGGATGTAGAGGTGGTTGGAGCGGCCAAGCGGATCATCGTTTTCCCTGACTGCGAAAGAGCCTTCAATGCATAAACATTTTACAACAGCGTGGCAAATCTATACTACACTTGGTTTTACAGTCAATCGCCTAGACACGCGCCCACCGAAGACACCTTGACAAAGCTGCTGAAATCGTTCAGCCGTAGACCTATTCGATTTGCCGCAACGGACCTTACCTCATGCATTTTGCATCCATTTGGTAGACACTTGTTTATGCGCAAAGTTTGATGAATCTTTTTCATTTTCTAGCCCAAATCTGAATAAGTGAACGTGCCACGTCTACCTTTTCAAGTAGACCCGAACACATCAAACGCTCAGACTTCAGCATTGATCGAAAGCGCCCAAGGCGGTTCTGATCAATCTGCTAAAGATCGAATGCCTTAAATCCACAGCTGGTTAGTGAAGCCGACACGGGCGTATTTTGATTGCTTGTAAAATGAACTGAAACGCGAAATGGCCCGTACACGTGAGACTGGCGTGGCAAATGCGTAAAGCCTTGAGAGGAGACAGGTGGAATTCGCCTCACGGTGCATCGAACACGAAGAAAAGTTATTGGGCTGTTGCCCTTCATGAGTCAATAAATAGGCATTTCTGTACTGTTCATTTCTGCCACCCACACACACTCACATCGATGCCTTTTTCAGCGCAATTAGAGGCGTATTTGAAGCCAAGACTGAAATCGTACGTGCAGTTGCCAGCTACTAAGCAAATTATTTGACGATGGTAGATTCTGGTTGGATAAAAACATTCCAGTATTTAGCGCGCATCATGTAAGCGTTCTGATTGATCAAGTGCATTTGATATAAAAGATTGTAGCGATTGTGTGGGTCATCATTATCACACTATACGCGTGAGTATTTTTGCTAATCTCAAAAGCATGCACAAAGGTTTCGCTATTGGCATCGATTTGGGAACGACTTACTCATGCGTTGGAGTCCTTCAACACGGCAATGTGGAAATTATTGCCAATGAGCAGGGTAACCGCGTAACGCCCAGTTATGTAGCTTTCACGAATAAAGAACATCTCATTGGTGATGCTGCAAAGAATCAGGCGGCCATGAACCCCACCAATACCGTATTTGACGCAAAGCGTCTAATCGGGCGCCGTTTTATGGATGAGGAAGTGCGTGACGATATGAAGCGTTGGCCATTTAGGGTAATAGATGTTGACGGGAAGCCGAAGATCAGAGTGGAACACTGCGGTGAGATGAAATATTTCTTTGCTGAGGAGATCTCATCCATGGTGCTGCTGAAGATGAAGGAAACAGCGGAACGGTATTTGGGTGAGAAGGTAAATGACGCTGTGATCACGGTACCGGCTTACTTCAATGATGGTCAGCGTCAAGCCACGATAGATGCCGGAAAAATAGCGGGTTTGAATGTGCTGCGCATCATTAATGAGCCAACAGCAGCTGCTATTGCATACGGTCTGGACAAGAGAATCGACAAGCAAGACAATTTGCTCATCTTCGATTTGGGCGGTGGTACCTTCGATGTGTCTATATTGTCCATTGAGAATGGAGTATTTAAGGTGAAGTCGACTGACGGTGACACGCACCTAGGTGGTGAGGACTTCGATTCTCTACTTGTAGACCACTTTGCTGAGATATTCAAGCAAAAGCACAGAGGAAAGGATTTGACGACTAGCAAAAGGGCTATCAGCCGTCTGAGGAAGGCATGTGAGGTGGCAAAGAAGACGCTGAGTACAACTGAATACACGGACGTAGTTATAGAGACGTTGTTTGAGGGCATCGACTTCAGTGAAAAACTTTCTCGGACCCGTTTTGAGCAGCTTTGCTCGGATCTCTTCAATAGGACGCTGGAGCCGGTAAAGAGGGCATTGAGTGATGCTAATTTGGGCGAGGCTGATGTCAAAGAGATAGTGTTGGTGGGTGGATCAACCCGTATTCCAAAAGTGCAGAAGTTGCTGGAGGAATTATTTGGCGGAAGGAAGTTGAACAGGTCCATAAATGCAGACGAGGCAGTGGCATACGGTGCGGCGTTGCTGGCGGCTAAGCTGACTGGTGTCGGGTCAGAGGCGATAAACAGTTTGGTATTATTGGAAGTAACGCCACTCTCACTGGGTGTGGCGACCGGAGACGATGAATTGACGATAGTGGTAGAGCGTAACACACCAATTCCGACGAAGCAGACAAAGATCTTCACCACGGGTTACGACGATAGAACCGCATTATCAATTCAGGTGTATGAGGGTGAATGTGAGAAGGCCAGTGACAACCACTTATTGGGGCAATTCAAAATGTCGAATATCATAATGGCTCGGCGCGGTGAGCCTCGGATTGAGGTAACCTTTGATATTGACCTAAACGGCATTCTCACTGTGTCGGCGGTGGAGGAGTCATCGGGATCGCAGAACAGCATCACCATCACCAACAATAAGGGACGTCTATCGGCAGAGGAGATCAAGCGAATGATTGAAAAGGCAAAGAAGTTCAAGTAGGAGGAGGAGGAGCAGAGGAGCATGGTAGAAGCAAGGAATATGTTGGAAAACTACATCAGTAGCATGAAGGCAAAAATTAGATGTAATTGCTTTACCCTAAACCACTATGACTTTTGGCAACTATGCAGATATGCATTTATTGAAGCCTTCATGTACCCAATTAGTTACTAATTTGCCCACACATATCCATCAATTCAGTCATGTATTCCAATGCGGCACCAACTTACTAAGTTATTAAAACGGATGTCAGCAATAATTCCATTTTATACTTTTTGGACAAACATCGCAGACAATTCCAGTATTGGCCTCGTCATGACGTCATGGTTTGGATTACTTCATCCTAAACTTTTTTTAGGGGAGACAAGTGGTTTTAACCACCTAGGCTTAGGACTCTTAATGTAAACTTCCAACCTGATGTAACGGTTTAAAATTTCTCATTGCGCAAGAATGAGGCAAAAGTCACTGCCTAAGAGCTCCAACATGTACTCCTCGTCCCATTTGCTGTTGGAAGCATCGTTTAACCTATCCACACCAAGGAATGCCACGTAGACACCCACACTGCATCGACAGATTGTACACAAAGTCGTTATTATTTAGTCGTAAATCAGGTAAATACCCTCATCATACTGGTAGGCGTGCCATCAAACTTGATTGGGTTAATCTAAGAGAAAAGTCATCTGCCACAACCCAACTTCTGGAATGGAATATTTTCGTTATCTTTTAACGCATACACAGCACTTAACCTGTTGCCCATTTCTGGGTTAGCGGCAAATGCTTTTGGCCATTCATGGTTCGTTTGAGGAAAGCATTGTGAGCCTCGAAGGAGATAGAACAGCCTCATTCAAAACACAAACAGTGAAGTTAAGGATGTTAATAATGTGTGAAAGGTTTAGCGGCATAGGATGGTCTCCTCAAAATGCAAAACAAAGCACTATGGCATAGTTAGGTTAAGAAGAGTTGTACTTGATTGTCACACCCAAGCGTTGGGTGGAAAAGAGCTAATGTCGATGAGATCTTAGCTTTAGTTCTGCATTTATTTCGATTTTGGCTAACGTTGCTTGCAAAGGGATGAGTTTGCTACTTATTAAATGCGACAAAATACGTTGAAGTATAAGTGGCAGAAATGAACAGTACAGAAATGCCTATTTATTGACTCATGAAGGGCAACAGCCCAATAACTTTTCTTCGTGTTCGATGCACCGTGAGGCGAGGCTGATGTCAAAGAGATAGTGTTGGTGGGTGGATCAACCCGTATTCCAAAAGTGCAGAAGTTGCTGGAGGAATTATTTGGCGGAAGGAAGTTGAACAGGTCCATAAATGCAGACGAGGCAGTGGCATACGGTGCGGCGTTGCTGGCGGCTAAGCTGACTGGTGTCGGGTCAGAGGCGATAAACAGTTTGGTATTATTGGAAGTAACGCCACTCTCACTGGGTGTGGCGACCGGAGACGATGAATTGACGATAGTGGTAGAGCGTAACACACCAATTCCGACGAAGCAGACAAAGATCTTCACCACGGGTTACGACGATAGAACCGCATTATCAATTCAGGTGTATGAGGGTGAATGTGAGAAGGCCAGTGACAACCACTTATTGGGGCAATTCAAAATGTCGAATATCATAATGGCTCGGCGCGGTGAGCCTCGGATTGAGGTAACCTTTGATATTGACCTAAACGGCATTCTCACTGTGTCGGCGGTGGAGGAGTCATCGGGATCGCAGAACAGCATCACCATCACCAACAATAAGGGACGTCTATCGGCAGAGGAGATCAAGCGAATGATTGAAAAGGCAAAGAAGTTCAAGTAGGAGGAGGAGGAGCAGAGGAGCATGGTAGAAGCAAGGAATATGTTGGAAAACTACATCAGTAGCATGAAGGCAAAAATTAGATGTAATTGCTTTACCCTAAACCACTATGACTTTTGGCAACTATGCAGATATGCATTTATTGAAGCCTTCATGTACCCAATTAGTTACTAATTTGCCCACACATATCCATCAATTCAGTCATGTATTCCAATGCGGCACCAACTTACTAAGTTATTAAAACGGATGTCAGCAATAATTCCATTTTATACTTTTTGGACAAACATCGCAGACAATTCCAGTATTGGCCTCGTCATGACGTCATGGTTTGGATTACTTCATCCTAAACTTTTTTTAGGGGAGACAAGTGGTTTTAACCACCTAGGCTTAGGACTCTTAATGTAAACTTCCAACCTGATGTAACGGTTTAAAATTTCTCATTGCGCAAGAATGAGGCAAAAGTCACTGCCTAAGAGCTCCAACATGTACTCCTCGTCCCATTTGCTGTTGGAAGCATCGTTTAACCTATCCACACCAAGGAATGCCACGTAGACACCCACACTGCATCGACAGATTGTACACAAAGTCGTTATTATTTAGTCGTAAATCAGGTAAATACCCTCATCATACTGGTAGGCGTGCCATCAAACTTGATTGGGTTAATCTAAGAGAAAAGTCATCTGCCACAACCCAACTTCTGGAATGGAATATTTTCGTTATCTTTTAACGCATACACAGCACTTAACCTGTTGCCCATTTCTGGGTTAGCGGCAAATGCTTTTGGCCATTCATGGTTCGTTTGAGGAAAGCATTGTGAGCCTCGAAGGAGATAGAACAGCCTCATTCAAAACACAAACAGTGAAGTTAAGGATGTTAATAATGTGTGAAAGGTTTAGCGGCATAGGATGGTCTCCTCAAAATGCAAAACAAAGCACTATGGCATAGTTAGGTTAAGAAGAGTTGTACTTGATTGTCACACCCAAGCGTTGGGTGGAAAAGAGCTAATGTCGATGAGATCTTAGCTTTAGTTCTGCATTTATTTCGATTTTGGCTAACGTTGCTTGCAAAGGGATGAGTTTGCTACTTATTAAATGCGACAAAATACGTTGAAGTATAAGTGGCAGAAATGAACAGTACAGAAATGCCTATTTATTGACTCATGAAGGGCAACAGCCCAATAACTTTTCTTCGTGTTCGATGCACCGTGAGGCGAATTCCACCTGTCTCCTCTCAAGGCTTTACGCATTTGCCACGCCAGTCTCACGTGTACGGGCCATTTCGCGTTTCAGTTCATTTTACAAGCAATCAAAATACGCCCGTGTCGGCTTCACTAACCAGCTGTGGATTTAAGGCATTCGATCTTTAGCAGATTGATCAGAACCGCCTTGGGCGCTTTCGATCAATGCTGAAGTCTGAGCGTTTGATGTGTTCGGGTCTACTTGAAAAGGTAGACGTGGCACGTTCACTTATTCAGATTTGGGCTAGAAAATGAAAAAGATTCATCAAACTTTGCGCATAAACAAGTGTCTACCAAATGGATGCAAAATGCATGAGGTAAGGTCCGTTGCGGCAAATCGAATAGGTCTACGGCTGAACGATTTCAGCAGCTTTGTCAAGGTGTCTTCGGTGGGCGCGTGTCTAGGCGATTGACTGTAAAACCAAGTGTAGTATAGATTTGCCACGCTGTTGTAAAATGTTTATGCATTGAAGGCTCTTTCGCAGTCAGGGAAAACGATGATCCGCTTGGCCGCTCCAACCACCTCTACATCCTTCCATACCGCCTCCACTCTTCCCCATGCTCCTGCCCCCATCAATACCTCCTCATTCAACTATGCACGCCTGACGAGAAGAGGTCTCAACTGCCGCTGATGAGATCGTCCCCTTGCGCTTGCTGCAATGCCCCTTATGTGCTTCGAGTCTTGGCAACCACGAATCATGTGATTGGCACAGCTCGTAGCACAGTAGCAAGCGCCATCATCATGGAGGCGAAAACAATGATAGCGTGCAATTTGGGGACTTGTGCACAACGATTGGTGAAGACGTCTCCGTCACACCCAAATCGAATGGAGCCACTCGACGACAAATGAAGCGTAGGAGTGGATATCACACCACCAACTTGTGATAGTCCTTGTGTCAATAGCTGTTAAAAGCCAAGTGAATGCGTTTTGTTAGTGTAGAAAGTTGGGGAGCACAGAAGGGACCATATAAGGCTTGCGAGAGTGCACAATACGCGTTTGGGAGAGACTGAAAGAGATGGTGGGAAAGCAAAGGCACAAGTGGGCACGAGAGAGTGGACACGTGAGTCGAAGAAGAGCAGAGGTGTAGCTGAACATAATCGGTGGCAATGAAAACTCATCTCTTGTGAAATCTTGCGTAATCCAAACGGTTAGCTCTCCAAATAACTAAGCTTGAATATGAAAGGTGATCAGAGCCATCCTCAGACGATGCTCTGTTGCATCACCTCGTTCTCAACAATGGCTGCCCTCCGTGCACAAAAGTGAGCCTTTTGCATGCGATTGACCAAATACTTCCCTTGTCGCATAGACTACTGATGGGCAGTCAGTAGTGATGAATCGGAGCGGTTTGCTGTGCGACGATCAAAAGCTAAGGTGCAGATGCTCGGTGGAATTGCGACAGTAAGCATCGAAAAAAGGGCATTGGATAGGGCTTGGGATGACCCAAATGTGGCAGTGTCAATGATTGGAACTGGTGCAAAAATATTCTAACTCCGTCGACCATGAAGTGGAGGCAGAAGTTTACTTCCTCGGGGAAAACCCAGTGTGGTGTAAAGTGTGAGGCAATGCCTTCGAGCTCTGCCTCTCCCTCTCTCCCACCTCTCCACATGTGAGAAGAAGATGTTACAGGTTGGGTCTCACAATTCGTAGAATGGAGTGTAGCAGGAGTGGGGAAGGAGGATCGGGGTTCGTTTAATGGTACTGCTTTGGAGAGTACTGAGGAGGTGGTTGGGCAGCTGCAGCGTAAAAGGGGGCGAAAGAGGGTGAAAGAGGGCGAGTTGGGGTGAGTGAAGGTGGCTCTGAAGATGTGCGCATGCAGTCCACTGAGGAGTGGGTGAATGTCGCACGCTCTACATCGACTGTGAAAGCTCGCCTCAGCCTGTCTTCCACTTCCACTTTGAGTGGAAGAAACTGTTCGAAGTTACTTCCAACTATTCTATGCAATGGGTGGCCTGAATTGGGTAGAGAACTACGACATGCACTTCTAGTGTTCAGCGACGTGGCCGCAGTACTAACTGCAAAATCTCAGACTTGCATCCCATGCAGATGCCAGGGAATGGACAAAACTATCAACTAGTCCTCAAATAACCTGTGCCAAACAGTGAAGTTTTGCTGGTGGTATTTCCCACCACCAAGTATCTGCTGCCGTGAACTCGATTGAATGCGATCGAGTTCATTTCGTCATCACTATGTTCCATCACCGAAGACTGAATCGTATAGCCCGTTGTAGGACTAGTCGAACTGGCGTCTCTATCACCACATCGAGTACACCTCAATCACTGTCATAGTCGAATTAGGTCTCACCAACTCACTCAGTGGCATCCGACCTCAAATCCGGTTGCTGGGTGGCAAATGCGCTCCACTGGATCATGGACAGTGGAGGAGGTGGGGTTGCTTGCGCAGAGGGGGAAGGGGGAGACCGAGCATCGCATTTGTAGGATGCATCGCTGTTTTCTCGATTCGCTACAGAGCACATTCGATGGTAATGCAGAAGTTGCTAACAAGACTTCATTCTGAAGCCGCGTCGTGGGAAGGAGTGGTGAGAATACTACTGCTCCTCCTCACCTTCTCTAAACGCAGATGAATCCACTTGGTCCGTTCATCGCGGCAGATTGCCAAACCTGGCTGCATGTCTCAGCTTGTGCTTGCGACTGTCAGATGATGCGGTTTCAGCCATGCTACGAGGACGTTTGATAGCAGTCTGAAAGGTGGGTCCACTTCTTTCATTCTGCTGAGGGTGATGAATTACTACACTCACACCACTCACTTCTGTCTCACTGCGGTTTTAGAGGCATCAATTTGGCATTAAAATAGCACAGGAAGGAAGCAAGCACCTGTGGCACTTTGAGTCCCGATTTTACTGGCCGTGCTGGCACGTTTTTCAAGGTTGTCCGGAGCACGAGTCACAGATGTGGGAACAACTTGAGGAATGCATTCGCCATGAAGACTCTGGCTAAAGTGTTTGTTTTTCACAAAAAAGAAGAAAGTAAAGTCAGTCAATGCGAGGTGCATTCCGCTCAGTGTCCTCCAACGTGTTGTTGGATGATATTGTCAAGTTGGCAAGACAAAGTGGATTATTGTTATTTGGAAGAGGAATACTTGCCACATTTCGTGGGTGTTGTAGGGTTTGGTAGATCATTGAAACTTTGTAGCCGATTTCAGCAGTCAGTGCGGCAGGAGTTGAGAGAGTGAGGAATGAATTGTGATTGTGTGGATTGCATAGGTGTTTGAGCCTCCTCGCCGAGTGTGCTTTCGGTTGTCGACTTGTTGGAAATTCCCTGAAGCCTTCGGATGTTACGGCACAAATGGCAAAATGACCGCTGTTAATCTCTCCCGCCTTCAGTTCGCTGCGTTTGTCAAACTTTGCCGCATTTCGCCACATGCCTTCGTCAGCAGCGAAAGAGCATAGTGGCCCGACCAGTCCCAATCCACTGCCGTGTAAAGGTGGAATGTGGGAGGAAAGTGGATTCAATCATTCCAAATGGTTGTTGATAGCGTGGCACTTGAGTGAGGAGGACAGTGAAAACGCACGTTTTCTATGGAGCTGCCATGACGCTTTGGTTATGAAAGTAAGTTGGGGGGACGGTGAGTAGAAAATGCAGCCTCCTAATCAGATTAGGTTTATTCAGTCTGTAGACCAAATGATGGAGAAGACGAAGAGTAGTGAGAAGGGTGCTTATATTGAAGTGTTTAGCCCCTGTTCTTTACTGCTAAAAGCGAATTTCACCCACTTATTCTTCTTCTTTTCTTATTAATCAACACACTAGCGACTGAGGTTGGATTCCTTCTTCAACGTTACTCTCACACATTACCAACACCTTCAATCCTTCACCATCTGATTCATGACTTGTTGATCTCATAACTTTGGTTAGGACTGAAGCAGAACTAACGAATCGACTGTTAACTGTGCCTCAAAGGAGCTTGCTGTGATTTGTTGGCAGTGTTTTAAATTCGAACGTTGTTTTTCTTTGCTTCTGGATATGCCACTTTGTCACAAAGTTGGGGTGAAGTGGTGAAAAAGTGTTTCCGTTTGCACCCTTAAGATTAAAGGTCAGGTGCCGAATGCGATTACGTGACGATTTGAGGTAGTGATTTGCTTACACGGTGACAACACCGTCCGCAGAAAATGATGGATTCCTTCGTGAGATTAATGGCTGCGAATTTGCGCATCTTACCTAGCCTATGGCAGTAATCCTGCTTCTTAGGATGCCTTCGCACGGACCTCCATGCCAAATGGCAAAATAATTTTGCGTCACACGGCTAAGCTTATGCAGTCATCGGTGGTGTCCACGCTAGTCCATTGTGGGCAGGTGCATGAGGATATGCATCTGTCACCACTGCGTTGATAGTGTGCTGTGAAACCGCAGTGAGCACTGCTGTCAGCGGCGACAGTCAACAGAGTAAATCGTCTTCCACTCTCCTCGGTTGCCAACGCCGCCTCACGGTTATATGGCATCATTCGAGACAGTCACTGACTCCATCTAGATGGCCCAACCTGGCAGATCGTGGTATCAGACTCTTGTCCGTAAAGACCATTAAGCGGCGCCTGGTTCTGCGGTTCTGTGGCTTAGCCGTTTGCAGTTATTTGTTCATTCGATGGGTCCACTAACCTTTTTGGCTGCCAATTGACCAGTAATCACCAAGAGTGTCTGAAATGACTCGACTCGAGTAAGGAATTGCGAAGAAACACGAACGCAACAGCTTAGCAACTTCAATATTTGGATTCAGGTTTTAAGGGTGCTATGTCAGCTTCACTGGCACCGCAAGTGTGACAGTGTGCACCCACATCGAAGTTGGCGAAGCACCAGAAGCCCACAGAAGGGCATTTGACATAGGCGGAGGTGCCACAACTCACGAATCTAAAGTCGATTCCAACCTCAGCTGGCATCATTTATTCAACAAACGATTATCTGCATCAGTCCATGATGAAGTGATGATAGTGCTGGTTTCTGCCATTTATTCATTCGATTTACCTTGGTAGATTTCATGGGTTAATAAGTGGATGGTTGGGTGGATGGATGAATGGACCAATGGTGGTCGGTTTAATTTTAGCATCAAGCGCAATTTGCCCCATGCATTTCATCAAAGGGTTAATGTTCTCACTGCTTTCATAGGTATAACTTGCGATTTCCATGATTAGCATGGCGCAGTAATTTTAATCTTTTACTTGACATACTTCGAATAGTGCAGATAGTGATAGTGTTTGTGCATGTCCAATCGGACTTGTGGGATTAGGGTGACTTATGCGCGGGAGTGATGTGGAAAGAATTGAAGAATTTGCATCGGGGTTATCTTAAGCCGACACGAATACTACTTTAATCACCAAATGATTGTGTTTTGTGGCCACTCTTGGCTGACAAATAATTCTCAGTGCGGTGTGGGAACATGCAACAGAGTCATTTGTCAAAAGGCATCTGGTGATACGGCTGCAACAGGTTTCTTAACGGTGTGACGGAAAAGACCACTTTATGCACCATTAATGAGGCATGAGATGGAGGCTGCGCTAGAAGCGTTTTATGCATGATAAAAATTATGCTCGAGCACTTTTTGGGATGGAGGCAGAAGATGGAGGTCAGTGGTGGGGGTGAGAACTAAAGAGTTAGGGAAGTGCATCTCGTCTTGGGTAATGTGGATAAGTATTTGGTTGAGCAGCAGCAAGCAGCAAGGCAGCGCCTCCCTCGTCACGATTACCTTTCAGGTATAATTATTTTTGTAGAACACGACTTCGACTTCGTGATTATGATCGCCACAGGGAGTGGGGGTTGATCCAAAAATGCGTCTGCATCCACCGACCGTGGTGAGCATCATTTTAAAGCTTGAACAATTGTAATTCAGAGGACCTGCTCTAGTGCATCCAACAATTTGCGTTCATTTGCAAGTAGTCCAATCATTTTGTCCGGAGAGCTGATATCAAACCGTGTCTTCCAATGCAAGCTAATTCTCCATGTCTCCATCCATTCATTTATCCCTGCATTCACCCATCTCTCCCTCTTATCACCAATTCATCCACAATCCATCCATCCATCCATCCATCCATTAGTCTTTTCGTCTACGGGGCTCGCTAAGCTCGGATCGATTAAGCACGCTGAACTAGTACCACTTTCGATTAACGTGTGGTGATAGTCGCCCAGCACTATGAATCCGCTGCAATGTGCTCGTGTACTCCGCAATCCTTCACTCCATATGACTACCTCTTCACTCATAGTAGAATTATACAACCCACCAAATCACTGTAATAAAATGCACGAAAGTGTTCTCCGACTCGCATGATCACAATCCATCCATCCATCCATCCATCCATCCATTTGTGGCCTCAGTCAAACTTAGTAGCCATCTTCCTATTGGCCACAGCTCCCACCCACCAATCCAAATGCACTATCACCCCCACTTACGATTGCCTTCAACCAAACACGAAATCATTTTCTGTGTCACGATGGCTGCAATAATTCTATCAAGGAGTCTAACAGCATCCCACTAATTGGGGCGAGCTGATTGTTCGCACCCTCTACCACCCACTGTGAGATGCATTAACAACCCTGTGTAGTGTTATTCAATTCAGTAGCTGCGAAATCATGCAGCCATAAAATCTAGGAAAAGAGAAATCACCTACGGCAGTCACACTGGAGTAGAGTTCCCCTAAGTATTTCTGCGATTGATTGGAAGTGAAATTGGTCTTCGAAATGGAGGAGTGGACACACAAAAGTGCACAGTTTTAGCAACCAGAGCAGGCTTTTGCACCCACGTTGAAAGACGAAGTATTTAATCACGAGCTTCGCATAAAAAATAAGGGAACTGCAAATGACAGCAAAACGCAGCCAAATGAATTGAGACGAGGCGACCCAGACCCTCTGCGGCCCGACAGTCAAATGGAGGGGGCAAAAGGGCACAAGTAAGGGGATATATCGAAGCCGTGTGAAATGCGAAAGCTAGTGAGTAAAGCTGTAAAGTGTTGTGGATTAAGTGCACAGTGGATTTCAATCCTTCAGTGTTCCACCTACGATGCCTTGCCTCATGCGATTTAGCTCGGGAATGTAACGATTGCAGAGCTAATGCCATCCAACTCAACATGCTACTCAAAGCTATTTTGCATGGCCTCTTTCGTTACCTCGCAAATTGCACCACCCACAGGATCACAGCATCTGTGAATCATGACCTGTGCGTGACAGTACTTCTACACAGAAGAGAGTAACCCAATGAAGCCGGCTGAAGCTGTCCAAACATAAGACACGTTTTGCGACATCGTTTGAGAGCAAAGCACCACATCTTGAGGAGGTTCTTTTCCAATGTCTGGACTTCATCGCTCTGACTTCATTAAAAGCCAAGTGTTTCATTTTTGGTGCAACGCCTGGTTTCTGTTTGACAGGATCAGGTGAAAGCATTCCAATCTTTGTGTTGATAATGCGAATGAAGGAGTAAACAAGAAGAAAGTTGACCTGAACGCGAAACAGCACGAATATGTAAAAGATGTAATAAGGATGGTGGCGAAACTTACGCACACCACTTGCCCATTCTGTGAGGGCCATTACTAGTCAGTATTCAAGGCCAATGCAGTCGATGTCGTCCAAACCAACTCGCAAGCAGTTCAGATTTGCATTCACCTCTTCTGGCGTTGGCCACTGCTGCTCACCAGACTCTCCGTTTCTTTCGCTAATGCCATCGGGACCCTTAGAGGAACCGCACATTCCCCCTCCTGACAGTCTCTATGCGAAATCGCCAACACCAAATCAACGGTGACCTACATCTGGGGAAGTACACTGCAGCGGTTCTATGGTTTGTTGTCCCACTTAGGATTCTGCGGTCACAGTTTGGTTGGTTTGCGGATGCATTGTTGATTGCAGAGTGAGTTACAGCTTCAGAGGGAAGGTGAGTATTTGTCGACTGCAGCAGTAAGCGCAATCACCGCATCAATATTTTCTGCAAAAGAACAGAATGCATTTGAGGTCTTTGGAAAGGCGGACTTTGTAACATCAGGAATGCGTGTTGTGTCAGCTGTTACTGCAGCCATTGCAACTGAGACCATGAAACACGTGCGTCCATTAGTGTACGAATGCCACGCTTTTCGCAGGATTGCTTCGCAAATCCAATGTTGCTTTTCGTTGCTCCCCAAAAGGATGCGGCCACTGTCACCATTGCCTTCAGAAGCAGCATAAGCAGTACTGACCGTCCCACTAAGTCAACACAGCTGCTTGCCAGTTTCCTCGAGCCGCATATTGGCAGCTTTCTTTCCTCTCACCAACCTTGGGCTCTTTCTGCCCTACCCTTTCTGTGCCCCCTTCCTTTGTCCCCTTCGCCACCACTGCCGCCAATTCCATCGCCTTCCCTACAAGCGTATGCAAGCGCGCACTACGGTTCTTCTCCGTCAGGGGCTGCAGCTCGGTTTAACCAATCACTGGCTCATCAGACACGTAGAACATGGCAATCAGTTGGTTAAGTCACTGCTATTGAAGTCTCTGCCACCACACGTTTTAACTCGAACAGCCGTTTGCAGCCACCTTCGATTGCACCGTCACTGATGCCAATTGTGGCGCCATCCTCACTCTCTGCGGTGGATTCCAGCGGCAATGCTGTGTCGTAAAGATGATCATTTTGGACGTGGCTGCCCACCTCGTGCTTCATTGTGGTTTAGTTCCTTGAGCACACAAAGATCATGAGTAGATGCACTCGCACCCATTCTCCCCAACTGACACTTGCATCTTGTGGTACACCTCTGGGCAGAATGTTTGAACGTAGAGGAGCTAGTTCACCACACCTCTTTTGGATGCGTTGCTTTTGGCAGATAACCCTACTCTTTCCTCCTCTCAAAGCCCAAGACTGTGTGCTGATGAGCGCTCCAAATCACCTGCTTACCGCCATGGCAACCACTAGCTTGTAGCATGGGCCTAAATCGCCTGTTTGAAATGCTCCTCCACGCTCCGAAGCACTAGAGCGTGAAGTTGATAGCAGCAGATTAATTTGGTCAGAAGAAGTTTGTACACACCTCTGCATGATGAGTTCATTTGATGAGTAATTAACTGATGGACTGGCCAGTTATTTCAATGATTGATTAGAGGGATGCGCATCAGGGAGGGAGGGAGGGAGGAGGAGGGAGGGAGGGAGGGAGGGAGGGAGGGAGGGAGGGAGGGAGGGAGGGAGGAGGGAGGGAGGGAGGGAGGGAGGGAGGGAGGGAGGGAGGGAGGGAGGGAGGGAGGGAGGGAGGGAGGGAGGGAGGGAGGGAGGGGGAGGGAGGGAGGGAGGGAGGGAGGGAGGGAGGGAGGGAGGGAGGGAGGGAGGGAGGGAGGGAGGGAGGGAGGGAGAACATTCAGCGATAAGCAGAGGTGTCCAAGTGTCTTCCATAGACAGGTTGGTAAAGAGTTAGTAGACATAAGTGCAACGCTTGTAACTGTCATATGATTCACAGTTGTCTGGTAACTGTATGGTGGTGTTAATGAGCCGACTGCGAACAATCGAAAGAATAGATGCTTTTTTCGGTGGAGGAAAATCGGACGATTAAGAAAATGCACACGCGAAACGACCAACTGACGCACGTGACGATGGACTGACGGAGAGGCGGACGACACAGTGAATCACCGGTCCATAAGTGGACACAAGGCCAGTGCCGATGAGCAGCTGGAAGACCGGAGATCACGAATGCAAGGATGGGATGCTAATTACATCGAATTCCAAAAATTGCATGCTGATGGTTGGAGTTGACTGCCACCCTCTTCCTTTCTTCCCATTGGCCTATAGATTAGCAGCTGTCAATTAAGCCACGAACTCGAAGGCAATGCTTCAAACTAACTCAGATATTGCGCTTGGGAATGGGCACATGCAAGGCACTTAAGAAACACAATGAGTTTGTTTTTCTGAGGTGCATTTTTGCCAGGAACTTCTAGTGCCACCTTGTTATCTTCGCTCACCTCACACGCATGCACTGCACTCGAAGCGGCATGAACAGTTGGAATGGTAGGGCGAAGTGAGGGCAGTTATTACTAAGGGAAACTGCATGTCCCCAAGAGAGATGGATTCGAATCTTAGAGCGGGGCAGAGGACTTGGGAATGCTGGTTAGATCCGGACCGTGTTGCTGCATTACAATTTGGTGGAATGGAAGTGAGGGAGAATGGTCGCGCCTATCGTTGATTTCGTGGATGGGCCATCCACAGCTGCTAATCTATAGGCCAATGGGAAGAAAGGAAGAGGGTGGCAGTCAACTCCAACCATCAGCATGCAATTTTAAGAATTCGATGTAATTAGCATCCCATCCTTGCATTCGTGATCTCCGGTCTTCCAGCTGCTCATCGGCACTGGCCTTGTGTCCACTTATGGACCGGTGATTCACTGTGTCGTCCGCCTCTCCGCCAGTCCATCGCCACGTGCGTCAGTTGGTCGTTTCGCGTGTGCATTTTCTTAATCGTCCGATTTTCCTCCACCGAAAAAAGCATCTATTCTTTCGATTGTTCGCAGTCGGCTCATTAACACCACCATACAGTTACCAGACAACTGTGAATCATATGACAGTTACAAGCGTTGCACTTATGTCTACTAACTCTTTACCAACCTGTCTATGGAAGACACTTGGACACCTCTGCTTATCGCTGAATGTTCTCCCTCCCTCCCTCCCTCCCTCCCTCCCTCCCTCCCTCCCTCCCTCCCTGATGCGCATCCCTCTAATCAATCATTGAAATAACTGGCCAGTCCATCAGTTAATTACTCATCAAATGAACCCATCACGCAGACACCGAGTCAGTGCACCAATGCATCAATGCATCAATTTTCTAACCGGAAGAAACAGTCCCACCACTTATCAAACATGCCGAAAATGAGCCACTTCCACCGTCCAGCTACTCTGCCCTCTCCCTGCACACACACGACCCTGTTGCTCTCCTGCTAGTTGGCAATGCATCATGTCGGCTATGCCGCAGTTGACGCCTTATCCAATCACGGTTTCTCCGTGCATGTCTCAAAGCATCCTCACATCCACATGTCAACTCATCTGCCAATCCAACCATCCAAATTCCAACAGCCCATGTGTGGTTCAGCAGATTCCGATAAGCCTCTGTCTCCCCTCTCTCCTCCTGTTCGTTGAGTAGACCATTCCATCCATTTGTAACCTTCATCGTCTTCGTCCTCCCCCTCTCATCTCCCTTAACCCCCTCACCCTCCTACCTTCTTTCATCATCTTCTTCCTCCTCCCCCTTATTTTATCCCATCTTCGTTCTCTTCCTCTTCTTCTTGTCCTTCCTCCTTGAATTTACCTCCATCTCAACACCTCAGTTCACCTCAGCGTCATCATCCACGCAAATGCTCATACTCATGTCAAACCCTCTGGAAAGCATCCTTGCAGTCTCGCCCACCCTCCATCTCAAAACCTCTCCGCACCCATACCTAGCTGTTTAACTCCTCTTCGATCAGCTGCCTTCATTGTTTGTGTTCCATGAACTGCAAGCACTCAGACGACTGGAAAAATGAGTAGGGACAATGCTCACAGGCGATTTGACGAAATTATCTTGTTGTTCCTTGCCTGTATAGTGGTGTTGAGGAAGGGAGGAAGGGAGGAAGTGAGGAAGGAAGGAGAGAGGGAGAGGAAGATAAGGAGCAGAGAATTTGTTTTATGCAGGGCTTTTCGGGCATAAAGACCAACTGATAATATGCGGATTACTCGAGGGTCGCAAAGATTGAACCCAAAGCGGGAATGTAGCTTGTATTGCATCAACGCTATTTCCTCTGGCCACTGCTTAACTCGGTCCAATCACTTTGGGTTCTGATGATTTGGCACAAAGGGATGTGCTACCACATGAGCTTATGCAGCGGCCACTTAATCATCAATATAGTACACAGAGGGAAGAGATGGAGATGGAATGTTGATGGTGGATGGAGAGATGGATGGATGTGATCAAGATGGGATGTAAGACAAAACGATGCATTCGAACATGCAGGCAGAACACTCGATTTACATTGCGAATGCGCTAGTAACTTGGTTAGTGCAGCTTTCTTTGCACACGTTATAGCAGTCATACTCTACCATTGAACATCTGCATTCTGAGGACATGCGACTCTGAATGTGGTCACCATGCCATGGATGCATACATACACACACACACATGCATACCTACATACATACATGCATACACATCAAGAGGCACTTCACCTACACTTGTGTTTGGCTTTTAGAGCATCACGTTATCGCACACGTCGGCACACACGGACGATGAGTTGACTAAAGTGGGAGAGAGTGTTGGAGGAGACGCGACTGCCATGGTCCCCATCCATAATCGAGTTTGGTGATCGCACCTTATCTCAGATGCTGAGGCATAAGCGATCCCCCTTAGAGCGTATTTTTGCTTTTGCAAGGACCACGCAAAGGAGCCAGGTGCCTCGCGTAAACGCCCATTACTTTCGCCCATCAGATTAACTACGTCGAAGGAGGGAGAGGTAAGCAGTGATAAGCCTTGCCTCTGAGTATCGGACGAAAAGAGACGAAGGAGAATGAAACAGTTTGTCCCTCTCCCCATTGCATAAGACTGTCATGTGAGGAGATGACAATTCACGCAGGATAGCATAACCTTCAGCTCGCCTTGTGATTGCATCTCCAATAGCACAGAAGTAAACGACTATGCAGATGTTAATCTACTGTCCCAGCAGTCCTATTAATGATAGAGTTCACAGATAGCATGGATAAATAATCTGAGACTTTATGGATCGAGAGGCATGAGAATATTTATTTGCGCTTTCAAAGTTGTATGATAAGGAAATTTGTGGGAACTTCAGATTACTGGAAGATATGCTTAGTGGCCTTTAGCATAGCTGGGAAATTTCACGTGGAATCACTTTGACAGAAGTTGGCATAATTTTCAATGCTCGACGCACCGCAAAAGTGCTCAATTTTCCTGTAGTCCCAGAACCGCATTTTTGATGTTTCAGAATTTTGACTTGATGGCTGACCTTCGAATATGCTAGTCGTGGTGTCGCCCGTCCACGCCTTGATGACTGGGCCACATCAAGCAGAGGTGTACCTCAACTCTACTTAACTAAACAACCTCTTGAAGACCTGGGTCAACAGGCTCTATAAATCGTGCTAATGCCTTGTGTACACACAAAGTAGCTAGGCATTTCGAGAACTACTGCAAATGGCTACATAAATGGCCTCCTCATTGTCGACAGTGAAGCGCTCAAATGGATTGGATGCATGAAAGTACTCAAAGAAATGTAAAGAACAGGTTGCAATGCCTTCATGATCGAATGGGGAATCCCAGATTCCCAAAAGGACACATATGAAAATGACTCTTCGTTTTGGCGCATAATATTCTAGGTCATTTGGAGGAAGAAATGGTACAAAATATGGGAAATTTCGAGAAGAGCTGCTTTTCATCCACACTTAGATCCGTTTTACCTTGGCCTGCAATCGAAAATGAAGTCTATGTGGCGTTGTCGCGATGGGACTGCCTTGACCAAGCCTTGACCATGACCAGACGCATAGGCTCGAGACATAATGCAAATGCCTATGCAGCTGACACATCCTCCTGCTTACATATGTCTTCTATTGGTTCCTCAAAACTTCTCTCAACAAACTTTTTTTCTAATTTTGCAAACACACATAATGACCAAACAAGAAGTTGTTTTTCCATGCGCTACCTGAAATGCTGAACATTGGCAGCATCCTCAGAGTTGTTTGCAAACTCTTTTATCGGGCCGGTGGCGATGGAATTGAGGACTTGAAAGGAAGAATCAATGGCTAGCAGGTTGAAAATTTGCAATGCAGGCCTTACACAGTGGAGAAGTGTAAGAACACTGCAAATGGCTATCAATCCTGTGTACGTCCAACGTGACTTTCGGTCCAATGACTGCGGTGGCTGCATATAAAGACGCATTTTCGCCAATCGTAATGCTTTGGGTAGGAGCCGTGGCTAGCGCCTTTGGCTTGTGCGCCATGGAACTATCCTTTGAGACGTGACCTTCTAATTATATGGGACGCAAATTCTTTCTGTCAAATGATTCTCCAATAATGTTTTAAATAATTCTAACTGATGGGAATTTGCTCAGTGTCGCATTTATATTTTAAAGGATTGAACTCAGAATGACCTTAGAATTCGACCTATAGGGATTCTCGTTTAAAGTGTGCATTCCATCACACTTTTATTAGCGATCAGAAGGCCAAGTAAGTGCTGTTCTACCCTAACGAAGGTGAGGCAGAGGAGGAGATGGGTGAGGGAAGTCCAATGAATAGCAAAAACCCTCAGACGCATTTGAAGTTATGCTTTAAAAAGGGGCAAAAAAGAACAAAGCTTTGGATCGCAGTTCCTTTAACCCACCACGAATCGAAAAAGGCTTCAAGGCGTAACAACGCACTCTGTCCATTGGGCGCAATTTTATGACGACGGCTCTGCTCAGTCGCTAAACATTCATTCTTTTGTAATGAAACTGACTGATGGCGGCTCTCTCTATACCGCTGGTGATGATCGGGATGCATTCCGAAGGCTGGCTGTGGACAAATTTAGCCCGGAAGCAGAAAATTATAGCGAAGTATCCAAAAGAGGCATTAATCACGCCTAAAACTTCTGAAGCCTTATTGTGCATTTGCTCCCTCCTCCATGCTTTCGTCGGTGCCCACTCGAATGTGCCAGCGATCCTCCCCACCTTCGCATTGGATAGAGGATGAATTGATGGAGAGTAAAATGTGTATAATACTGTCTTGACAGCAAAAAGTGAAGCGTTGTTCAAGTAAACTGAGTTTGCTTATCCATAGCAGCGTCTTTGAAGGCGTCTGGTGTGTGAGGAACTGGCCTAGCGATTGCAGTGGTAGTCGCATTCAAATGTCGTCACAAAGATATTTCAGATCAACTGCATGCCAACTCGGTAAACATCAAGACTAAGGAAGTGTTGGACGCGGTTTTCGATGGCCACTTTACTGGGCGTCTAGGGGACCGGTATGGTAGCCATGAGGTTGATCTGGAAGTTCAGTAGGCTATTGCTAACTTGTGGGTGAAGAACAGTAATACTTGTTACCGTAGCAGACTTGCCGATAGGATTGTTGAGGTTGTTGGCATTGACGCATTTGACTTGTTTGTTTTGTTTTGTTAAATAGTGGGGCTGATGATTAGGAGCATGGTAAGAGACGCTATATACCTATGTAGGTAAGAAGGAAGGAGGAGAGGAGTGGAGGTGAGATGCGCTGCAGAAGGATCCTGACCTGGTACAAGATTTTGGGTGCATGAGTGTGTTCAGTTGTAGGTGATGTGTGTGCACCTGTTCCCGTAGTACTTCTATTGTGGTGGATTATTGAGGCAGTCTGGACTGGGATGCAACTTCTGAGGCATTAAAATAATTTGAGATGAACTCTTCACTTGTCTGCAATAAGCACTGGCTCCTCGTTACTGAAAATCACTTTGTCTTAATGACCATTTCGAAACATTAATCCACTTAATTGAAGGCCACTAGTTGCCTCTCATCCCTTCTTCCTCTGTAACTCTGACTCTATGAATGTCAATGGTAACTGCCCCACTAAACATTCACATCAACAATCCTACCACGCTAGTACAAAATTGGCGCCTCACCCTCTTGCATTCATTGTCGCGTGAGCAATGCTTCCATTGGCATGAACATTCAACACTCCCAGCCCACCACCATCAATTCCACTTCTGCATTTATGTACGCTAGATTAGTTAACATGTTTCCGCTGGCAAACAACGTCTCCCCTATTACTGCTGGGCCTGCAGGTCACAGCAATATGCAGAGTACTAATGTGACCACTCTCGTCAGTTCTCATGAGCAAGCAAGTTGGTTGCTCCTTTCGAGGGCCAGATACACTGAGCCTCGTTATAATGGTACTGTTTTCTTCCATTCACTTGCCTGTCGATTTAGATGGATGGATTGGGGTTTTGAAAGGGTTTTTACAAAGCGAAATCTTTGCCACGTGTTGCAGGGTCACGGTAAGGGTCCAGTTCTTTTCACAGCAGAAACTCTGCATTTATCGCATTCGATGAGGGCGCATCGTTTTATCGAGTGTCAGTGGTGAAGGACTCAATGGAGAATGTGATGTTCTTACCGATCCCAATGTCTCCGGCATCTAGTAACTTGTTGTCAACCGATAAACGGGAGGACGAATTGCGAAATCACATCGGTGCCGCCGAGGATGGTTGCTCCGGTATCGGTGTAAGTGAATTGCATGTTTGCGCAAACTCCTGCAATCTCGGAGTGGGGGTCAAAACGGCCACTAAGGCATAATTTGAATGCCATTACAAAGATCGCCTGATTGCACCATTCCAAATTGCTTGCACTTAGTCAAATGGAAGTGCTGTTACTACAGTATTGTGTGTGCTTTTCAAGCAAACTGTTGCCTTAAGTCGGTTCACGAATCCGAACAACCTTAGTGGAGGGAAGTGATGCTGAGGGTATTGTAAATGGAAACACACAGGCAATGCAATTTTCAGTGTTCTTTTCCACCAAAAATTCATTTTACATTGGAGAACATTGAAAAGCCTAAGCTGATTTAAGTGTGTTGGAGGAGAAGGGCACTTGATTTTGCTTTCAGTTAGCATTGAAATGAACCTGAGGGTGAAAAATGGGAAGGTAATCTCACGCTTTGATTCCCTCAACGCGTGTGCTGTGCAAATCATCCACATACATCGTGCTCATGAAGCGTATATCGCAGCCCTCAGCTATTAGATGGGCAAGTTGCGCCTCACTGCAATGCACTCGATTCCTCCAAAGAGGTTTTGAGAATGTGTCTTACTCTTCAAATCCATTTATTGCATCCCCTTTAGCCCCGGTATTTCGCACCAATTTTGTCCCATTCAGGAAAATGGTTCTAGCACCTCCAAGTGAGGTATGCGGCAATCTAAAGAGCTCCATACAGAGGTTGTAGAGAATGATGAATGCTGCCATATTAGGGCAGAAATGTGGAAGATTTATGAGAACAATGGATTAGGGGTGCTGAAAGTAGGCAGATGGCGATTCAATGCGCCTATGGTATATGAGGCGGTGGGAAGAACTTCAAGCGAAAGACACTGGGTAGGAGTGCAAATGAGGGTGTGTAATTGGACAGGCCACATGGCACCAGAAGCTGAATGCGGTGTAGAGATGTTCCCAAGTGACGCAGACAGATGGAGGGAGGGAGGGAGGGAGGGAAGACATGATGACTACTGTGGTTGTGGAGGCACGTCAACAGAACACAAACAGCTGCATGAACCTTGGCGATGGAGCAGCAGTCGTCTTCGTTGCACATTCGCACGTCCAGCTGCAGCTGTGTCCATCCCAGGTGCTCACGCACGCACGCACACATGCACGCACACACGCACACATGCACGCACACATGCACGCACGCATGCACGCATTATGCCAAGCCATCATGTTGACTTTTGCACGAATTGGATGAGGGTAGAAGCAATGGTCGGCTTAAGTGTAACCCCTCACCTCCACGAAGTCTACCAAAGCAACACTCCAACTGCAGCACCATCAGTCTCAAGTGGTCTTGCTGACAACACAAATTCAGAGCTATTAAGGCTGCCAGCAGATTACCACTTTCAAAGCATTTGCAAGGCATACACAGGCATACATCCCCATCTTTGGATGCAATAGACAAAAAGAGTTCTCTCATCCATTCACATCCACGTTTGTATGATTGCAGATGCCCAATGACTTGCGATCAAGTCCATTACCACTTGAAAATGGGTAATAAGGCAGTTGGGTTGTCAACGTTAGGAAGAACAACGCTCACATCTTCATTTCATTACAAGTGATATTACACTAACGGAAGAATAATCGGTTTAGGCATCAACAAATTGGGAGGCATTTCTGCTTTGAGTTCATCCTTTTCTATGCATGTCAGTTGGTGTCCGTGCCTGATGAGCTCAACCGCGCATTCCACTCCATCTTCCCCCTTGCCTGCCCACCTGCCTGCCTTAACACAGATATCCAAGTGGACGAACTACTGGAAGACCAATTCTCCGACGTAGCGTGATCATTGACAATTCACCGGGCAGTTGCCGACCCACGTGCCTGTGCAGGCGGTGCACTCGCTATTAGCAAGGTGATTGGCGCATGATTATGGTGCATTCTTTCTCCACATGCAGCTGCCTTCGTCCGCGTGGGTACATTGAATGCCCACAGACAGGATCTCAGAGGCCTATTTTAACGGTCGGTAGCGATGAGATTGCTGGGGCCTAAGACGGAGAGAAAGACTTAATAGCATGCATCGTACTGGACCAGCGATGTACCTCTCCATGTAAATGGGGCACTGTGTTGTCTATTCGGCGGATGCATTCTCAGTGCATGGAATGGGAATTAAGGCATGGCGGCAAACAATTCATTTCGAATCTAGCAGTGTGTGAAGCACGAGCAACAAGGATGAGAAGGTGTACGCGCCCATTTTGTAAGGAACTACTTGTCGATAAATGGGGACATTGACTTAGACGGATGTAGCAGGAATGATCGATGCAATTCTCCAGAGGTTTATATATTTTTCGCCAGAAAACTGGTGAGTATCTTGAGAATCTAGCATCAATCCTGCGCAAAACCACTGAATACCATGGCCACACTGTTGATTTGCCTAAAGTAATTCCCTTACCTGGGACTCAGCTGTGTAACCCAGCACACCACACAATGCTGAGTATGTGGACACCTTCCCAATTCCAGCCTTTATCTCCAGCTGGACAAACTATAACAGCGCTCATCTCATGCTCCCTTACTTTGTCATTTGTCACTTGCCATTTTGACTGGACTAAAATTAGCGGCATTTGGCCGAAAGGCAGGACGAATTAACATGGTCATAGTAAAAGTGGCGATGAGTAGCAGTGATGAGTTGTAAGGCTGCTGTGTTCATGTGGCAGCGGATTAAACCAGTGGAAGAGGGAAGGGTTGAAAAGTACCTGGGCGAGTTTCTGTTTACCTCTTTGCTCACCAGTCGTTCTGCGGATCCTCATCCTTTCCATTGCTGATAGTCATCTCAGATCGATCCTTATCGCTTGTGGATGAAAACAGATACGTGTGGGACGAAAATCCATCATAGCAGTCCACCACTCGTCAACACCGACCACTGCACCTTACCATGCACAATCCGCACTCTCATAGGTGTCCAAGTCCAACGACTCAGCGATTAGCCCGGTCCTCTACCAGTCCATTGATGGAGGAAAATGCGCTCTACTGCTCATTGTGATTGCTAAGTGGTATTTGCTTGTGTGACCACTGAAATTCCCACAATAAGCTCTCATCTTCTTGAAATCCTCACGTGCAACACCGCTATTACTGGTGCAGCACGTTCCTCGTTTGTCTCCCCTTCGCCGATCTTCGACTTCTTCAGACGAACAGATGGGTTTGACAAAAGCATACACATTCGTTAGTGTCGGCGGGGTAAAGGAAAGATTTTAGGTAACTCTGCGTTCCAAGCTCGCATCCTGCTCAGGACAATATGTGGACTTCCCTGCTACGAAACTGGAGCTAGCTAGAGTCCTCTTACCCAAAAGGCACATTTTAACAACACAAGCACTGCACACTTCCCAGCCTTTTGGCACTGTTCCCAGCGCATCTAATGCTTTTCTTTCCTCCTCTACTCAGTAAACTTCATTTTTGAATCCCACCACAGTGGTGTGCGGATGTGCACATTTTGTGTGTGTCCTTGAGATCTGGAGGGTTTTGTGCGGGTCATTCGCTACTCTGCTTCCAAAATTGTGACTTTGGTCTCTGCAAAGTAATCGAAACATTTCATGCTGAAAAAGATTGCAGAGTGTTTCAATGTCTTCATGGATTCTGACACGGCTACTTTCGTGCTGCAGCCTACTGTAAACATAATGCATCGATTTCCCCTCTTGGCTGGCATTGGAGAAATAATGTTTTCTACGCCTGCTCTTTTTCTTGAGAAGCCTGTGGGTGTTGGTTTGAGTGGTGGGGTGTAAAGTGGAGTCTTTTGAAACTGCAACAAGTGACGCATGTTTGGCAGAAAACGGAAAGAAGGTTAGTGGTGTCTTTTGCACAAGGCATCTAACAGCTTCTTTCCATTGATGTTAATCTGACGGGTGCTTGACACTCCATTGTATAGAATTTCCTGACTTTTAAGCGGTGTCCGATGCGCTGCTCTTTTGCCTCAAATTTGTTGATGAGTCTGGCACTCGCCTAGAAAATGACGTGTACCTAACTTCCTTGGTGGAGTTAAATAAGCACTTTGGACCCACAGAAATGCGAGTTTGCAAAGTATCCGCGATTCGGAATTAACTAGGGTCTCCACCGTAAATTGAGAAGACAATGTGGATTAGAACAGGAATAAGTACTGCCCGGTCAACATAACCACGGTGTGGTAGGGAGACTTCAGATATCTATGTGCTTAAGCCCCATGATTCCTGTGCATTCGTCTTTCCATGTCTCTATCTAATTACCTACCTGTTTCTCCCTCCTTCCACACGTACCTCTTCTATTGCTCATTCATCCATATATCTGTGCATCCTGCGCCTTCGTCATTATCATTAACTACATATTTGTCAGTCTGCATCCACACTCGTCTCCGAATGAAGGTGCCCACTCACCAGCAAATATGAAGTCGTGACGAGTGGAACGCATAAGTAAACGGGAAGAAGACAAGTGGTTAATGTTAATTGCAGCGAAAGCATTGTCCATTAGGCGATGAAGTTGAGGGATATGAGGCTGCATTCCTGCCAACTTCGTACTCTAGGATAATAGTGTTGTCGACTTTCATGGAGGCTGGGGCAGGCACCACTGTCTAGCCCGGTACAAAGGCAGACCTGGTGCCAGAGCCATAAAAGCAGGCGAAGAAGCGATAAGAGATTCGGAATGACCTGTATAACAGTCTTCATTTGTTTTTGGGGGGAACTAGGGGTAAGGTGGGCTGATTGTTACTGTCACGAAAAATGGCACTTGTAGCAAAGAAGAAAAGGTGGTAAGAATATGGGTTCGAAAAATCGTGCATTTCAACAATCGAGTCCACTTGCGCTTTCAGGCCTTGACGTTTATTTGTCGTGCTGTTGGACCTAAACGCACGCGACTGTGAGGGAGGCGAGGGGAGTTGGCGCCGGAGCCTGTAATGCCTCTTGATCATTCCTCCCATGGGATGGTTGAATGGGATGGTGGATGCAGGCGATTAGCGCACTGCTGTTGTGAGTTCATTTCCCAAAGGCATCCGCATTTATGCCCACGGAGATTCAAATTCATGTAGACAGAGTCTCAGTCGTCTGCTTAAGGTGATTAATGTAACCTTTCATTAACATAAATAAACTGCTTTTTAAATGTATTAACTCACCTTAAACAAGTTGTGACCAAATTACTTTGATTTCTTGATGTTTTTCACAAAATGTCTTTGTTTGAATTGCACATATACAACGCCTTTGAAATTGCATTGTTTAGAGCCTAAGTTTTTGTAGAGCTATAAATACACCCGCACAAACGTGAACAGGTCTACAAAAGCAAGGTTAATGAGGGCAGACAAGGAATAAAGAGTCGGCTGGGATGGATGGGGAGAAATAAAATATTCTAAGTGGAAGGCGGAGGAAAGGGTTGAGAAGAAATCCGCGCAATCGGACAAGAGAGGACCTGCAGAGAGCCCCTGGCACCAAGATACGAATGCGACGAGGTGCCTACTGATGACGAAGGGGACACAGTGGCCATTGTCTGTTCGTGAAGACATACTAGCAGAATGGAGACGGCTGAGTGGAGTTCATCAGTATAGTCCCCCTTGCATGTTGGTTAGTCCATTTACAGCTGTATGCACTCCACCTCGGAAGTGTCGCAGTCATTGTCACATCCCCTTCACCTTCACTCCCACCACCTAGAAAGCTTCCACTCCCAAAAAGAACACACCCTCATGTTTGCCATCAATTATTTGCTCACTTGTCTATTTGTCAATCCATCTGTCCCTCTATCCACCTGTCTATACATGTACCTACTCACCAAACCTAGAGGAAGTTTGAATCCGTTCTGGTAGAGGAATGAGGGGAGGAAGTGCACAACGTTAATACCAATGAAATCATCATTCATGGAATGATGGGGTGGAAGAAGAAAAAACTCCAATCCTCCCAACACCGTTGACTTCAATGACGGGATCGTCGACGTCGATGAGGGTTAGTGCAGCTGCTATTGGGATGTTTGGAAGAGGGGCGAACCTGGAGTTGAGTCGTAGGAGGATTAAAACAATAAACGTCGAGAGGGACCAGACGAACTAACTTCAAGTCGATTAGTGTTTGGGTGCTGTTAATGTCATAAAGAGCAACACTCATTACTTAGCCTCCTTGAAACTAACGTTGGACAAGTAGGAGGATAAACAACTTTGGTATTGGCAGAACTCGCGACATTTCTACTTTGGGTTTAGCTCACCTGATGCACATGTAGCCTGCACGCGGCCAGTTCGTAGTAATACTAGACATTCCTGCGTCATTTGTGATAGCTCGTGAATGCGCTCTAATCCATAGACACTCTTCTTCCTTCCTCAACACGGATATCCAGGTAGAGACAAAAAGCCGCCTATCCGACGTAGTGATGTTTATTGCCATATCATCATGCAGTTGATTTTCAATGCACGTTCCTCCGCACACCGTAGCTGCTGGTTTTCAGAACCACTGCTGGCCGTCTAAGAGGATGGTAAGAAGAGGCAATCGACGTAGGCGACCAGCGCATAGTTGGGACGGATTTTTCACCTGGCTGAGTCTATCCTTGTCCATATGAGGATACGAACCAATACAGATACAATCCCAGTCGCCCATTTTGGATGGCCACCAGCAATAGAAACAGTGAGGAACAAAGAGTAGGCGAGTCTATGTGCGGACTGAGGGAGGGATAAACAAATACACAAGAGCCTCCAGCGCCTTCCTTAACGCATCGATCCTATCCACCGCTGCGTAAACACACCCATATGGCAACTCATCAATGCTACTTCTCCTCATTCCCTACTTCGACACCGGCAATTCACCTTTAATTTAAGCAATCTAACATATAAAGCGGTCCAATCCGTGTGGACGACATTAACAAATTGGCAGCCACTATTAAAAGACGTTTGAAACACATGGTTTGCAGAAAAAGAATTGAAGAGATTTGACACTGACGCAGGGGAGCAAATATGGGCTAGAATCTACAGAGCCAGATATTCAAATACGAAGCGGTGCAAATGGTTCCCACTATAGCTGAGAGGAAGATTTTACCAACTGACAAGTGAGCCCGAGTGCACATTTGACTTTAAATACCTTTCGTATGACGCAACGCTGACTGCACAAGAACAAAACAGAAGGACTTTATCGACCCCGTAGGATTATAAAATGTATTCTTATGACACACAACTTATGCGCGATGTAATTCAATGCACTCGCGATCCCACTGCTCACGAATACGCAAGCTGTCATAACGGAACCCAAATTTAGAAGCGCTTATCGTGCCTCCCTTTTAAGTGCATCCACAGTCGCATCCGCACAGACATACGTTCAGAAGCATGCCCACATGCATACATGTCGAAGTCTACATTGGAAACAGAGGCCTTTTGCTGGATTACTGCAAATAAGCATGGAGATGTGTCCGGAAAGCAGAAAAGCAAATATTCACCACTTGACCCTGTCTTTTGATTTGCGCTCAGGACCTCACTAATACTCTAAGCGACAATTTGTGGCTTTGCATAATGCATATTACCAAAAGTTTTTAACGCTCTTCAAGGTTTTTTTTAAAGGCATAATTTTTTAAAGTCAGTTATTATGTTCTCAAAGTGTCCTGATATTTTATCAATAAAAATATAGGTAAAAATTTTGCAAAGCGTTTATGCACATTATAGTATGGTTCCATACGTCCAAAAAAACATACCTCAACAACTTTTAAATTTTAATATTATTTGATTGCCTTATTTACCTATGGATTCATGTACCTACCTCCATTGGTATATTTCAGCGCTCGAGACTTCGTTGAGGTCAAAAGAAGGCATAATGCTTTGTCAAAATCCATGTATTAGACAGACATAAATGAAATGCGACTGCAGGCATGGCCCAGAGGTCAGCCTACTCTGCACAATCAGTATGGCTACCCACGTTACCACAACCGAAGCCACCAGTCAAGCAAACAAAGCATTTCAGCGTAGTTAATCGGGTTAACCTCGTGAGCTAATTGTACTACGCATTTGAAGATGTGCTTTCAACACATCGAAACGTGGTGCATGATCATTTCACAAAAAGGAGCTTGTTTTGATGGTTTTGATGGTGTTGTTGTCCTAGTTCTAGCGAAAATCATCTCATTCCAACTTTTTCCCTTTACTTGCTTCGTCTGCATGTACTTGGTTTAAAATCACAAGCGAAGAATTGTGCGATATGGAAAATGAGTGTATTTTTAATGGAGAATTTGTATATCTGGAATTAATAGATAGTCCCAGATTATTGACCAAGTGCCTTCAATTTGGTAGTTTTGAGTTGAACTCTTAAATTTTGTCGATCTGAAATGGATGTGGGGGTGAACTGCAATGGTTGTTGTTAACTTCCTGCACAGACATAGCAGGTATCTTTATCTATATGCAAGCAAGTATACAAGAAAGAGGCGGTTAGTCAGTTCTCTACTCATTTTTGAACTACCTTTATTCTTTCAACTACTCCTCTGCTTTATCATGGTGTTCACTTGCGCATTACCACAATTTCCACATTTTTGGCACACGAGGTCTTGAAGCGAACGTAATGCGTGGACATCGCTAGACGTTGTCATTTGCCCGTTATTTCTGATGTACCTTGAATGCAAGTTGCTGAAGATGGTGTAATTAATAAATGGTATAAGCTTCACCGACCTTAAGGATCCGATTTGTCCACAATTTGAACGTCATTCAGGCACGCAGTCACATTGGAAAGGACACCGAACAGAATAGGGGCTATCACATACAGGAAGATGACCATGACCATGCAAATATAAATGTCAAGTAGGCATTATCAAAGGCCAGCTCAGCTAATTATCTTCCACAATTTAGGATAGTGAATTAGTCTTGATGTTAATGATTGGCAGCATTGAGGACAGGAGAGACATCAGCCCTGATCCCTAGGGTCCCTTGAGCATGACAGATTCGACTGCACTTCCTTGATGTTCCGTATTGTCATGCGACTGTAAAGTGAGGAACATTAAGCTGCGTACTTATGTATCAATGACGAGTCAGTGTGTGGACCGGCGGCAGACGTGCCATAAGGTGCATCGTGCAACTTCGCCTGATTACTGATTGTGATGACTAGCCCATAGCTTGTACCTAAAACTACTGAGCCGGTGGGGATACTACCTAAAAGCGTAATACATCCTAATCACTTATGTATCACGGAAAAGGATATTGTAACAACCAACTCGAGAGATTTAATCTGCCGAGTTATTACTTCAAGATCCACACTGTTTCGTCAAAGTAACGCCAGATTGGCAAAGCCAACCAAGACCTGCTGGTCTCAATTTGCAAATCATGGTTGACTTTAAATAGCTTTCCTTCCTGCATTAACTGTGATACAAAAGTTATCTCATCCACGCTTGCCTCAAAAGTTATCTCACTTTAATTGCAAGGTTCTCGCGGATGCTCAGTTAGACTTCAAGAGTTTTGGCTATAATCGGCAGGCCTTTAAGATGAGTTATTTACGTGCTAGCCCATAAAAATACATCGAATTTTATCACAGATAACCGAGGAGAGGTTACCAACATTCATTGTCAGGAGGATTAACCGTGTATAGTACACAGGAAGCTCTGAGGGTATTAGCTTCACTCACCATGTAAGCGTGTATTTTACTACTTTAGTTTTTTAATTGATGTTTGATTGATAGAATTAGACATGAGCCTGAATCTCACTTTCTAAATTTCAAGCTCCAAATGCTTCCTGTTATTTTGCCACTTAAGGGGCGCCTTCGCTTCTCTATCTCTCTTTGCCCCAAATTTGCTAAGGTAGAGAACCACTGACTCGACCCTCAGTTCCATGACACCTTCACTTGGAAATCCTTGTGATTTCGCTTTCCGTGGTTGTTTTGCAGCACGTTCGCATTGCTTGAATTTTATAATTGAAAAATTGGGGAAGTCCAAATGGCGAAGATATAGCGAGCATCTGTATATGGCAAAGAGGAGAAGGATAGGTAAAAGCTCTCGAGTTTTCATGTTCATTAAGTGGGTTTTGGAACTTTTCCGATCAGGAATCAAAATTGCTCGGGCTCTCAATCAATGAGAAAATAAGTGTGACCAGGCGGAGTCATTAATTTGCAACGTGTAAATTTGTTTTGATAGCTTGGGAAGCAATTATTTTGCTGAAAGAAGTTGCATCCTGTCGGTAAAGAGGATTGCATAGAGAGATAGTTCCGAGGCACGCGGGCCATAGTTAGTGACCGCATTTTCAAATAAATCCAGGACTTCCATATCAAGCACTGCTAGCGCCGAAACTTCACCTCATTGCTCGCGTAGTAACTTGGGAGTTTACTTTAAATTTACTCAGGGCAAATCGCGATTTGCATTGTCCTCACACGTAATCACTGCATGATCCCCGCTTCAGCAACGGTTCATGCACCAGCAATTAACCCTTCCTTTTCCTTTACCTATTATAACCTACTACCATCAGTTCCATGGACTAATTGTGCAAGCAATGGTGATTAGCGGCGACGAGGCTGTTGAAAAAGAAACTTGATTTGTTGTTGTGAAACTGTCTGCTGTAACTCCCACCAATGTAACGAAACTGAAGTCTACAGTTTTTACATACGAAAATGATTTCGCACCCAGTCATAGTTTATTTTTGCGCGATTTATAGAAAGGAGCTACAAAAAATACTGTTAGAGTACATTTAAGCATAAGGCTACACCAGCTACACAGATCTAGGCAATGAGTCTTGAGCGTCTTGTTGGATATATTCAAGGTAGCCCCTAGGAAGCATGTCGGTGGAGGATTCATACTAATATTTGAGGGTAAGAGTACATAGATTTGAGTAGAACACCTCTGTTTAGCCTCTCCTGCCCAAAATATCTCATGTTTGGTCCCACTTCCTCCTAGAAATAACACAGAATAATTTGGATTAAATTGATCTTTAAGTTTGCACTACTTTTTTGCTTTCCATATCACCTGAGCTGGGGACACTGCTTCCTAACATACCTTGGATCAGCCCCACCGCAGTGTGAATAAGGTTAGGCAGTTAGTTTTACCACGTGGCTCACCACTAACGTCGATGCAGCCACTCTAATTACTACCCGTCATACTTGTCAGCCCCAACTTCACGCGTAACTCCAGCAACTCTTCGACCTTGACCTTTGAGTAGTCATCGGTGGAGTTGACATCAATCACAGCTTGACACATGGGCTAAGTAGGAGGGGGGAGGGGGAGGAATGAGTGAGAGCACGGCATTCCAGCGTGTTTTAACTTGCTCCACCAAGAAGAACTTTGAGGAAACTGAATGGTCTCCTAGACCTTAAGTTTTAGGCAAATCCAGCAATTTGCGGCTCCACGATCATCGATCATTATGCCAACGTCTGCCACAGTGATTCCATTTAAAGTTGACCAGAGATACTAAATACCTTCAGACATTGTTTCTGATGCTTCCATAGGCCTTCTGGTTGAGTGATTCTAGTTGAACAGATTGCCGGCTAAGTGCAATGTATTGCTACACTAAGTAGTCTTAAATGAAGACAATGAAGATTTAGATCTGCATTTTAAACTCAAAACACTGGTCAATAATGACAAGCAGATCAACAAATGCACTTCCCAAGAGCGTTTGCTGGAAACAAAAAACTTTCATCTTACTCATTCTCTTCTAACTTTTCTGCATTCAATCGGTAATAGCGGATTGGGGCTCACCATATCTCTGTAAGACTCGCCATGCTAACTGACTCCTTCGTATCTCAGAGGCCTTTATTTGCTGTCAGAAATGCCTTTGGATGATGCATTACACGGACATTAGATAACATGCACTCTCACCCAGGGAGAGAACAGTATGCCATCCCAATCCCACTGGGAACAGTCATTTGCTACTTGTACAATTATGTAGAATGGCCGGTTCCATTCGCCATGCGCCGTCCACTTGACAACTCTATCGGCTTCATAACACAATGTGGCTGTGGCTAGCCACTAATAGCACTGCGTCCGTTTGCTGCTTTTCGGTTTGGCTTTGGTTAGTCCTCTTCTTGCTATCTCCACTGAAAAATGGCAAAGAAATTGCGTAAAAAGAATGTCATGACAAAGGACCACAAAGCTACAAATCCACCCATTTAACTCACCATATGTCCATGTCCTCGTTTGTGCAGGCTTGTATAATACAGCTCGATCACGGATCCTCACATCTTCACCATAGACGTCATAGTCGTCAAATCGACATATCGAAGATGGTGGGACTGGGAACGTGGACACAGTCATTTGGATGCAATTCTAGAAAGGTGTGTTGGCAAGTACAACTTTAGTGTTAACAACCCATACGCACTGTTGAAACAATTTGACTTCCGACAGAAGTATTCAGTCCATCAACTACACTTGGCTGCTTCTCCTTCTTCTCACGCAGTTCACATTATCAACTCTTCTGCTCTTTAGATCTAAATGCCTTCGATCACTAGTAAACATTCTCATAAATGTACCATTGCTAAAGAAATTCCGATTGACTTGATTAGCCACCACTGAATGGAGGAAATCGTCCACTTATTAAATTGAGAGTTAATCCTCAAGCCAAAAGCAATCTTACCAGCTCAAAGCAAAAACTCTTAGCCCACTTTGAAGTGTGCGAATAAGTCAGTAGGTAAGTGAATAGCTGAATACAAAGGTAAATTGACTTACATCACCTATATGCGATGAGCTACCACAATTGCAGCAGGTCGTAACTTCATGCTCAGGAGGAGGATTCATCACTACCGGTTTACCGGGTTTTGTCTAGTAAACACAGTTGCTGTAATAATCAAGCAGTCTCTGCCAACACAGCTCAATATTTCAAAAGTGAGCCAAAGTTCACATACCGTGTATCTGTACTGCCGCCAGGTATCCGGACAAGTCTGAAATGAGCAAGGACACCGAAATTAAATGGAAGTGTACCCTCTGCTCATGTTTTTTCTCTTGTTAATTTTCGCTATTGGCATTTGCATGTGGACAAATTTGGACCTTACAAATGAGCGGACAGGATTCAGATATTATTAATGAGTTAAAATTTGAAATAATCTTACAGACAACACCATCTGCATGAAGCGTACAAACCGACAAAATTACAGACAACCGCGTTAAACCATGACCCTCCCCTGCCGCCCTCCCTCCCCCCACCCTCCTCCCATCACCCCACAGATCAGATGTTAGCTGACGTCCTCATGACACGAATGCGAATATAGTATGATTAAATGTCACGACTGCTTAAGACGAATCACTAACTGATCAGCTTATAAACAGATTCGTGGTTGATATTTGTAAATAAGCTAATTCCACTCCTGTTCCTAAAAAAGATGTCATCAAACAAACCTAAGGCATCTGACAAGCCACAGCCTAGAGCCAATACTAAAAAAAGCAATAAGCAAGAACTCTGATGCAATGCTTTGTTAATAAACAATTGGAAAGACCTTTTCAACTCGGGTAATCGACCATCAGAATTTGAAAAGTGCTCCTGAATTATACATGGTATGTAGTCACCAGTAGAGAATAAATGTCCTGCGCGGTGTTGTCTCCCTTAGGTACTATAAATAGGCACAGATTTACGTTCCATTGCTGTTGGTCACGGGCATAACTCACAACTGGGAGGAAGCCTTAACACTATGCGGTGTTGCAGCTAACTCTTAGCTGTTTCCAACACAAGGACAGCTCAGACGTTGCATGGAGATGTAAGGTACATGAACTTACACTGTCTGCATGACCCCTCTGGTGGCATCGAGAACAAAACATTTTGCGAAGAAGGTTCTTGTTTGGGCAATTCGGATGCTCGTGTCCAAGCTCACGGCACGTGCTACAGATTAACATTCCACAGTTATCGCTACTGTGGTCCACTGAAGCGCAATAGCAGCAAGGCTTTGAACTCTATTCAGAATGGGAAGGAATGGAGGCAATAAAATAAGTGACAAAAATTTGCTACCGTACAACGCTCTCCAATGCATTGCAATGCAACTCACCACAATGGGATATAGTCTGTCTATCTCAGTGCAGTACCTTGCGCTACGGCCATAGCCTCTGCTGAATGTTTGTTCGCTCCTCCACCGTGATGAAGCCAAGTCGCAGGCGTCCAGCCCCCAATATTTGGGATCGGAGGGCATATCAGCGAAGTGCTCCTCGAAAAAGTTCTTTGCATCAGCAGGATCAACTGTAGGTGACGATTCCTTGCATCCCACAATCACATTCAATTCTTCCAGTTTGACGAAAGTTTCTGTATAAGCATCCTTTTCTCCATTAACTTCCTGCACATAGCTTTTAACTCTTTCTTCAGCTTGTTGCAGCACATGCCTCGGAGGATGGCCATTAATGAGAAGCAAGAGAGCATCCTTCAGGCTTGAATGAGGATCTGAACCACTTTTGTTATCACTGTCCAGCTTGGTTGCAGACATTGTCAGCTCAAAGGACACAACGCCACGCGACAATGCCAAGCGAAATGACCCTGCCAGTGGCGGGGTGTAAATACCCTGACGCATTACGACCTCACCACCTCCCACAAATGATGGTAAGTTCGGCCGAGTTAAACAAACTACCAGCACGGCAACAATACAACTAACAACATTTTGAGCCGACTATCAGAACATAATTTGCATTTATGGTTATGAAATGGGAAAGCGATGAATCTTAGAAAATAACACACCAAAGTCTTTTATAAAGTAATTAAATATGTCGCTTTCAAGCTTAGGGCCATGCATGCTTGTTTGAATGCACACTTTAGCCTGGGCCAATTTCGCAGCTAAGGCGGTGTCACCAACCGCTTAGCAAAAGAAAGTGGGAGGAATGGGGGCTCTGGTTCCCCCACAAAGCTCAGATTAGCTGTGTAATGATGTCTTGCTCTAAGCACGTTCCGTAGTTCTGGAGTTGTAAAGCCGAGGGTGGAGATGTAGCGTTCCGCGTCTCCGTTGAAGTCGTAATGGGTCAAAGTTCTGTTAAAGAACATACTAGTTACTACGGTGGAGAAGGGCTAAGAGACTAGTAGCATGGCTTGAGAGCCAGTAGCTCAAACAAGAGTAGAATTGCGTCCTGCGAACTAAAGTATGCACGAAAGTAAAACAAGCACTTATTTAAAAATGGCATTTAATTATGCAAGTTGTGCTTTGGTCGACAAACCACGCTAGCCACTAAAGCGTAGTCGGTGGTTTCAAATATTCCACGCAACAGGAATACCAGTCACTTGGCTTTCTTTCAAGCGAGAAGGCCGTTGCTCCCAAAGTCGCTGCATCTAGAGGTTTGGCCTATCCATAGCCGTATTTTGGGAAAGGAAGTGCAGTGATTCCATAGAACTCAAGATCAAACAACGCTCCACAGCATGTGTACCTGCTGCAGCAGTCACCACTCGTAAGAAAGGTCGCACAGTCAAGAATCAATCCTTCTCCATGACGTACCGCAGGAAATGCTCAGGACCCTGCAATCCGCTACATTTGAGTCAACTATTTGAAGGCCAATGGAAAAGCATCCTTATTTTTAGTAAATGAAACAACTCTTCTTCCATTCTGTTATCGTTTTCATTGCTCCCTATATTTGTAAATTGTAGAGTTTCCACCTTTGCATTAGTTGTCCATTAGCACGCTCACTGTTTTAAATACAGAACTGTTTAATTAATGAAATAAGTCAACACCATCGTCGACACCATTTCAAAGTATTGCTCCATATGTAACTTTTCCACTCCGTAGAGACTCGCCAAAGCGACTATTTACCCTTCTTTTTCCAAGCACAAAAGGGAAGCAGGCACCTGTGGCGCTTTGAGTCCCAATTTTATCGGCCATATAAGCACGTTTATCAAGGTTGTCTGGAGCACAGGTCGCAGTTCTTTTGCACAAGAGCATCAATGTCGATCAGATGTAGGGATAATTTGGAGGATGCATTTATCATGTAGACTCTAGCTAAAGTGTTTATTTTTCATAAAGAAGAAATTTAAATCAGCCAGTGTGAAGTATAGGCCGCGCAGTGTCCTCCAACCTGTCTTTGGATGATATTGTCAAGTTGACAAGACAAAGTGGATCAGTGTTATTTGAAAGATGGAAACTTGTCACATTTCAAGAGTGTTGTAGGGTTGGGTAGATCATTGGAACTTTGTGGCTGATTTCAGCAGTCAGTACGACTATTTACCCTTCTTTTCCCAAGTTACATCTGTCAAACAGATTGCATAACCTGCACCTTACATTTCCTGTGTTTAGCACTTCAAAGCGTTCATCACGTGGACGGAGTTACGGAACCTAGAGACAACAACCACGAACTCATTTATCAACGTGGTAAAGTGACAGTTTTTGGCCCAGCTTCGCATGGCAAGGTAGGAAGTGTTTTGGCGACGTTACCCGAAGGGGATGAGTTGTGGCAATTTCCAGGCGTTAAATACGCGGCAAGTAGCGTTCACGTCCCCAGGAGAGCAAGTCAATCCAACTCTCCCTGAAGGGAGTCACAGTAACTGGCCTCCCACGTTCTCCCTCCTTTTTTAGTGAGCAGTCCCTCACTCCAAGCTAGACTCAATGCACTGTGTTTCCCACCTAAGCCATCATGAGATGAATGAGCTAACTCTTCGAAGTTTCTTCCTTAATGTTAAGCATGACTTACATCCCATTTCCACGTCAGCCACCACGATGTAGTCCCCGCTGCTAGACCATCAACGAGCCACAGACGACCAAGTGACCCACTGAAATACGTAATCGCGGAACCATCACCTAGGGTAGTCTTGTGCGGTCAAGGCCCTGCACGTTTGCCATCTCACCATCTTAGATACTTCCCAGCCAAAAGCATGCGACGGCTTCCATCAATTCGCAAAACCCACGTCCCGCGCACACACCGCAGGAAAAAAGCAGCTTAGACACGATATTGCTTCAGTGATCGACGTTCCCTTGTGGTACAAAAACAGGACGATAAATCGACAAATCCACCGGGAGTTCACCCAGTTGACCATTGGCACCACACGCTCCAGCAGAGGTCAAGTCTGGAATCCAACCATTGGATTCGAGGTTCTCGTTCCTTTTAATTTCGCCCACGACCACCTCCAAATGAATGCTCAAGCGCTCCCGCTGGCGAGTAACTTCCGCGAGATCCTGCGCACCATGCTCACCACAGGGGGTGAGATCAAAGTGGAAGCGGAAACGCGCAGTGAGAGTCCACTGGCCTCGCTTTGTCGTCAATCCAAGGGAAGCTAGATGGCATGAAGCAAGCAATTGAGCTAAAAAGGTCGCGAAGAACACCGACGTCGATAACCAGATAGAGCCTCCAATGTGGAGAACGAAATCAACAAGAGCAGGGACTGGGAGCACCTTATCCAAAGACCACTAGGATGAAACAATCACACCAGACCATTGAGCCGATACATGCCTCCACAGTAAGGAAAGGCATGTATTGGATAAGATGAACACAGAACCCAAGTAGACCTTGAAAGCGAGACCACCGCGGATGGTAGAAGCACAGTGCATACTGATCCGCACAACTAACAAGGACACGCCCCATCACCCTTTACACAAAATAAAAAACCACCGGCAAGAATTTCAGCACCATGAACCCGTGATCACAAAGAAGTGAAGCCATAATATAGAATATATTTTCAGGTCACTTTTACGCATTCTGTTTCCCGATGTTGCGGAGATATGCTTCATGCTCCACAAAAACGTGCTTCTGGGTTGGGACTACAGACCACAGATCAGGCGTAAGGTATTCATAAGTTTTCCTGATAGCTACGTAAGTGGCTTTGGCTAAAGAAATGGTGGAACAATTAGTAAAATGGGATCATACCAAAGTTGCCAAGAGTTGCCGTTTGCCCACGAGCGCTAGTATACACGTCCTCAATGCCGGCCATCGAAAGTAGTTTTTTTGGAACTGGCGCACTGACAATCCCAGTTCCTCTAGGTGCTGGAATCAATCTTACTAAGACAGAGCCGCATTTGCCAGTCACCTTGCAGGGTACAGTATGCGGCTTGCCAATCTTGTTACCCCAATAACCCTTGCGAACTGGGATGATTGAAATCTTGGCTTGAATAATGGCACCACGAATAGCCGTGGCCACTTCCTTTGCACACTTCACGCCAAGACCTACATGGCCATTGTAGTCGCCCATAGCCACGATTGCCTTAAAACGAGTACGCTGACCTGCACAGGTTTGCTTCTGCACCGGCATGATCTTTAGAACCTCGTCTTTGAGCACATTTGAACCCAGAAGTGTGTCAACGATTTCAGCCTCCTTAATAGGGAGACTGTACATATAGATCTCTTCCAAGGATGTGATCTTTTTGTCTTTCACCAGGCGACCCAGAATGGTGACTGGCTTCCACTCTGAATCCTTACCCAGTCGGCCACGACCTCCACGACCCCGACGACCACCGCGGCCACGACCCCTGCCGCCAAACCCTCCTCTGAAACCTCCCCTTTGTCCAGCAGGTGGAGCATTCATATCGAATTAAATGGTAAAAGACTGCAGAAAACACGTCGTAAATAAAACACCACATACCTCACGCGCAAGCCTCATAAAAGTACCGCTTGGCCTCAAAGGGCCTATTTAAACAAAGATAATATCATTTAATTTTGTCCTTTTTAAAATATGAATAGCTAATTTATTTAGGGCCCTAATTAAGTACAATACGAAAAAATTGCTACTGCAGCCTTAAGAGTCACAAAGCGTTTTGGAGCGTGTGTCGCCCTAATCAGTAAAGGCTAATCATCTGCTAAGTGAAAGCTTTCCTTTATTCCAAAACTTGCATACTTGGAGCCCCCTCAGATTAGATGCGCCAACAGTTCCTTGTGACAGCAAGGGTTAATAATCAGCTTATCAAAATTTCCATTTTATTCCAACTTAAATGTTGCATATACCATCCATGATTGTAACTGCTTTGAGTAGGTATGATAAAAGATTCAAAGATTCAAAGGGCTTTAGATACAGTAAATTCCTTTTTAATTCATTCGTTATTTTTGCTTACCTTATCGAAACGGACCAGCCAGCCTTGTTGTAAGCTATTAGCGACACAATAGAATGTTATGTATTCTACCACAATTATGTTGAAAATTCCCTCTAGCATCACCGACAGCAGCAACAGATCAGTTAATGATAGCGCCTCCGCTATTCCCTACGGGTTCATCCAGAAGTTTTTTAATATTAATTTTCGTTTCAACTCTTATGTTCCGCACTGACACCCTGTTTTAGCGTCCCGAGATTCCCTTGAGGGCAAAATAAAGCATAATACGTGGGCAGAATACGCATGTGTAAAAAAGAAAGGGAAGAGGTCAATGGCATGGCCCATCCGGCCAGGGCAATATGGCCACCTAAGTGACCGGAATCGAAACCGACAGTCAGAACAAACAAGGTATCATGCCTGTCATAGCGTGGAGGGTTCTGGTGAAAGCTCATAATGTGTTGAAGATTTTGTATCAAAGTTATTTGTTCGAAGTTAAAGTCACGGGACAACCTTCAAGTTTGTGAAAAGTGTGATCTAAGTTGAAAATACTGGCATCTGTGGCAACGCTTTTATTAGCAATGCGGTACTTATAATTTACTTTCCGGAATTAGTGCGCTACCTGTTGGCGGACCATATAGGGAGGAAGGGTGTGCACATGAACTAAATTGAGCAAGGAGCAGCCGTTGAAAGCAATAGCAGCGGTAGTGTAGTCAATCGAAAGGAACTGCTGTTTGGGATGGCAACGAGATTGTTTCATTTTTCACATATGGCTCGTCCTTGCCATGAGACGGAAGAGTTTGCCTCAGTCGCTTGCCTCTACCTTTGGCTTCTCTTTCGCAAATAAATGGATTTTTTGTGCGGGGTCCCATTCCATTAAGAAAATATCACATCATTTGCGTGAGAGCACCGGAAGCGCTGTTAGCAATGGACGTCACTCATGCGTGTCGATGAGGCATAGGAGACACCTTAGAGTATTCTGTTCCAGATTCCACTTGAATTTGTTTAAGATTTGGTAAATTAGGCACTCCATGATCCGCTTGCTTCCACGTGGAAAACGTATGAGTTGTTAAGAAAAATTGCAATGCTTGACCCGTCAGTTACTTCTGTCTCAGGATATTGGGAAATGTGAAAAGTGATCATTTGTTTCAATTTTGGGGTGTCAATGCTGATTGAAATAGGCAGATGTGTCTTCAAAGGAGTTGTATAATGGGTCATTTTGCAGCTTGTTTTCAGCTTCATATTATTTATTCCTTGTGGCCAACGATTCAGACGGAACTATTTGGAAGGGCTAAGTTATGAACAAGTCGGAAATAGACGTGAGTATAATTTGTCACAAATATTCTTCACATTGCAGGAAAAGGGTGGCTTTATGCAGAAAATTGCCTAATTAGGCAGAACATAACGTCGATGGCGAAGAACACGTAGGGCTATTCCATTTAGCCACCACCAAGAAGAAGGCTGCCTTTCGGGTTCGGTAGTGTAAATCGCGTCACAGAAGAAAGGTTGGTTGATGACATCATCACGCCTGGTGCTCCCTCACGTGCCTTGTCTATGTTTCGCGCTGCTTGAATCGTACAGACATAGATCCGTAATGCAGTTGGTTACACCATGACTCTGTATCTCCTTCCTCACAAGGCCCCCTCATTGTGATCGGTTCATTGAACAACTCCTGCGCAATAAAAATATGCTTACATCTTTATTTTAGAGGGCACTTTGTCATCACCAAATGGTCAAAAAGTAGACTTGGTCGTGAACGAAACTGCATTCTCACGCCTTATGCAAGTTCTCGCTCATTTCACAAGTCTCCGTTGAATATTTAATCAGACACCTTTGGCCTTCATTGTCAATACTCAATTAATAACTACTTGTTTTCACTTGGGTGACAACTAAATTGTGATTTCGCAGTTACTGACGTGGAGGCATTGTAATTTTATTAAGTGAAGTGGTCAACGTGTTGTCATGTGCAGTCAAAGGCTGTATGTCAAACTCGAAACAGAAGTAATATGCACGTACCCCCACACCTATATATGCATGCACACAGCAGCTGTTAATTCCAATCCAGTATCCTGCTCGACTTTTGCCTCTCCGCATGGATCAGGACGGCAAGATCCCGGTAGTCCTCTAACATCAGTAATTCGACATTATTTTTATGGTTAGAAGAAAGGTCGCAACAAGATCAAAATAGCCCCAATCGCTAACAGCAAGGCTAGATCTGTAGGCTCTCTACATTACCTATCTTTACCCGTCTCCTCGGTATCACAGACTACCTTTTCCAAACGTCGTTTCGGACTCTTCAAGAAGGCCTATGAATTGAGCGATCTAACTCGAAGTCACGTCAAGATCCTCGTCATCACCGACAAAGGATGTCTCTACGAATATGCCAGCCCGTGCTTCGAATCCAAATTAAAAAGTGTGAAAAAGGTCGTTCCAATGATGACAAATGAGAGAATTTTAAAGGTGGGACCTAATTTTTATTTCTGATAAAATGCGGTTCATTTAAGTAAAGGTCATTTAACTACCACTTTTGAGCATTGAGTGCTTGAAAGACTTTTGGCTGATGCTAAACAGCTGCTCATTTTAATGAGAGCAAAGAAGAAAAATGCATTTCCTTCGTATAATAAAGCAAAGATTTGAAATAATATCACTGCGACTGAGTCAAAATAAAGCCCCTCCTTACTAACCCACCAAATAATGGCCTAGAACGAGGTAATTGGAGCGCATATGACAGTAGAGGCTTTTACTCTTCCCCTCCTCCTCCCCTCCCCCCCCTCTCTAACGAACATGAGCTGGACACTTTTTCTTTCCCATTTATAATGCATAATTTTAAAGTTTTGTTTAAGGTGACTTGAGAGTAACTTGACATTTTCTAAGTGAAGTGTAATGTACCCATTTGACAATCAGCATGACTGAGGGTTGTAAACTGTTCTATCCCCCTTTTGTCAGCGTCAATTCACCTGCATGTCTTTTATGTTTGCGAGAAAAAAACCGTTTGAAAAGATCATCATGTGAAGTTTGCATTTTGCCGACGTCTGCAATTTAGCATTGGTGAATTTCCAATCACGAAGGCGTAGAAAAAGAATCTTGGAAATCTCCCATAATTGCCGGGGTTGAAGAGAAATAAGAGCTGCTATTACTCCGTATTTGAGCCATGGGTTAAGAGGTCCATGCTGAAGCATGGAAAGGAATGGTTTCATCGTCTCGTTCTAAATCTGCTTAAAATACGGCTTTAGACAAAGTAAGCTGCTGAGAGAGAGAGCTCTCACTTTCATGTTATGTTGCATTGACGCAACTCTTCTGCATGTTTAAACCTGTCCACACTTGGAAAAGATGATGGAAAAGCAAGCAATAAACCCTTTTAAGCCTATGTTTTGCTAACAGTTTTCCTGAGGCGCTAAGGTTTTCCAATCTTTTTCCAATCCTTTTTTGTCTCACAATCAGTTAATGACCCTGGCTTTTGAGGCCCTCCTGAACATCTTCACATCTCTGAGCTGTCTAATGATTAAAAGGGAAGCGAATTCACCTCTAAAAATGGGTAACTAGGCTTCGAGCTATTTATTTCACTAAAACAGGCATAAGAATTCAGCGTTTTGGCAGTGGAGTACCAATTGACTTTGATCTCACTCTTTTGTTTAGATGGTGAAAACCCCTTGTGATACATTTGACGTTGCATTTTTGAGCGCTCAAATATATTCTTAGAGACTTACGTCACCACCGCCCTACATTTCAAGTCGTCTTTCGGTGGAATCCATTCAAAACGACACACAGTTTTATCCCTTTTGGAAACCGCTAAAATTCCTCCGGATTTGCACAGACCTTAAGTTATTTCATTATTATAAATTTAATTCCTCAGCTGTAAAATCTTGCATGGTAAAAGAAAGAAAAAACAATCGGATTCAGCTTCGCTATAGCGCAATGCTTACTTTGGGGGAAGCGCAAATCGTTTGAGCTTGGCAGTAGCTGACACACTTTAGTGGTTAATTACTTCGCATTTCTTTTGACATACTTATAAAGTGCATTGCGTGACAATGCGTACTTTAGAAGGCAATCAAGATTTTCTGTTTTATAAATTTAATGGTTTGCTTGAAAGTGTTGCGTGCATTTTTGGAGCGTATGCTTGGATAAGTCTCTTTGTTCTCGTCTAGCGCGTACTAATGACATCTTTGAAAATGTAAATATCTCAGGAGTCAATGCTACTAAGTGCTCATAAGCATATTACCACTAATCACCCAGCAAACCATCCTAATTATCGTAATCATCTTCTTCATAAACCACAAAATACCTACAAAGTTCCTTTGTGTCTTAACAGCGTATAGAGCAAAAAAAGCGCGCAGGGAAGCACAAGGGGAGGAGCACTGTTTCCCATCTCAATGGCCTAGGTGGTTACTCAGATACATCCTCGGCTGAAGAGTCGACTGATTCTACTGATGACAATGTGAGTAGTATATTTCACTCAAACATCCTGTTTTGACACTTTGAACGGCCTCCTACATCACGCCACCTGAATTTTTATAGGCATAACTACTACAAAAACGAGGTCATCCAAAACATTTATTGAAAGGGGCAGTAAAAGGCACGGATTTTAGATACTTTATCCATCTTCGAAAGGTAGAAGTTGGCAAGTGTTGAAATTTTGGTTAGTTACATTACCTTTTCCACCTTCTACTTCGTTCATTTGGGAGGCTTTCACTTAGCTAAGTAAACTTTCGCCCTCTCCACCATTCCATCCCATGTGGGTTCCTTGTATTTGGCATTCGGCCTGAAAACCAGAACGACTAAGGAGCACTCAAGTGTATGCTCATCGTCACAGCTCAATTTATAAGAATTGCACCACCGCTGGTAACATCCCATTCTGTGGTCTTCTCGTTGTCACACATCACCTGCCTACAAAGTTGCTCTAAAGCATCATTGGAAAATAAGGCAATGCACGATTGACAGTGATTTATCGAAGTAAGCACAACAGAGATCAAAGAAATCGGGTCAAAAACCTCTGCAAAGTGATAAAAGATGAATATGAAAGGGAGGATGAGTATAAGCTACTGGATTTGCCGGAGTCCTTGAAAGTCTTCAAATTATGTGTTTACTTCTTTAAGCCGAAAGACGTCTTTTATCTTGTAGTCACTAATGGTCAATCATTTTCCCTCTAAAGCACAACGAGCGCGACATAACAGCCCTGAGTACTGCGAATGCATCCACATCAACAATACCGCCTAGCTTTGAGGTGAGGTGGGCACCTTCTTTACACACGTGTACGCGCTACTTTGATGGCAAATTACAAGCCCCATCTCATCTTTCCTCTTATTGCATGTACACTTATGCTCCTTTGTTTAGGAAGCCGCCTTTCTAAATTACAGTCCAGGTAACAACTCCTTTTCCCATTGTTGCTACAGCACAATACAAAAGTTGATCTTGGATGGAAATAATTATTTATTTAAAATTTAGGCAGTGCCTATGATAAAGGAGGAAATTCCTTCAGTTCTTCTCGGGTTGTTGTCCGCCCATCCCCACCTCAATCCCCCAAGGTTGAGCCTTCAATTAGTTATCAATGTGATTGTTTAAATGTACCATTGTTAAGACAAGAGGAAGTGAGGCTCTCCTAACATGCAGTCATTGCTTCCCCATCAAGTCGCTGTAATTCATTCTACTCAAAATGACAACATAGTTGATGTCTTTGTTTACTGTAATGAGACAAGAATGTAGAATGAAGCCTTACCCTACAGTCCTTCTGTATCCCATAAAAAATAATAGCAATAAAAGTTGACTAGTCAACCACGTGAGAGAATTTGTCATTCCTTGTGGCAAATTCGTACTGCAAGGGGTGTGAAAAAAAAGGAATTTTTTTAACAAAAGTGTATCTGCTGCACATGTGTGTGGAATGAAGTCCCTCAGTGTGGCTAAGATTTGATACCTCATAAAGCTTGTCTACAAAAGGGTATTGCTATCACACTCTCCGTTTCGAAGCACGCTGGGTCTGACGGAGTGATAAAAAGCACTCTCCAATCCTGTGCATGGCATACAAGCCCCACTAATGAGGGGTCTGAGGTCAAGACTTTTATGCTTTTTACTTAAAGTTGTCAGGCGACTCCAATTTTCACCGTTCATTGTGGTCCCTTCTCAAAGACTGACTCAATTGTGGACTGTGTTCTCAACCCTCAACGCTTCAAACGAAGTAGAAATTAGTTAGTACGCAAAAAAATAAATTTTCCTTCTCTTTGCAGAATGGTCTCTACAACTGTCAGGTTTGTTTCTGATTTCTAGACATTAATGTGACAGATTAGTGATCTTACAATCCTTTTACACTTCCATTTAGACTGTTCTGCAAGCCTCCTCTCATGACATAACGAACGCCTCTCCGTCAAAGGTGAATTTGACAGCGCCTAATTATGTGCCTTAAAAAATGTTCACAGTCATTCACTCTAATCGGCCTTTCAAAGACCACAGTTACCTCAGTGATACAGTAAACCCTCGATCATAGGTGCCAATGGAAGCGTGAGGAAACACAACTAACTGGAAAAGGAGAGTCACTGAGCAGCATTTGTGACCACAATAGCAAAGGGAGGTCGGCTTTGATAAGAAGGTCATTAAACCCCTCCCAAAGAAGAGGAATGCACGTGCTAGGTGGTTGGTGTCCCCAAGATGTTTTCGCTTCGGGCTAAAATTAACATCGCTTCGGCCTCCAAGGTTATGCTGTTGTCCAAATAATTGCTAGAGTACCAGAAATGTCAATATCTTGGAAAGAGACGAATAGTAAAATTTGTCTGATAACTTGCCGACCAGAAAATCGGCAAGTGGAGGGCTTACCATATTTAAGGGTTAATTATGTGCTACTTAATTACAGATGATAGGTGCGACAGAGGTGGAGGATCACACAATTGATGAATCTCGCAGGTCACTTCACATACCTCTTCCTTTCAAGAAAAGAGGTAGGTTATTTTTGTGAATTGTTGCAAGTGCAGAAATGCACTGTCGCCAGCGCATTCATTCGCTAGTCGATGGCATGAATGCCTGTGAAGCCAAGTAAGGCGAGTGGAGTGGTAGGTAACGCTCCCACCGAGCACCCTGAAGTTCGGCTTTAGGCATACGAACTCATCTAGAAAGTAGGTCAGATATGCCAAAATGTATCAACAAAATTTTCAACTCATAATCCTAGTGGAATAAATGCTGCACGGATTTGACCAGAAATCACATTTATTGATAAATTAATTCCGCAATAAATGAACATGAATGCTCATTTATTTTAAAATCCAAACAAGTAGAAGAGCCCAAAAGTTGATTATTCAAAATATTACTGAAGGAAAATACTGATTTCACTTCCCTTACCGTTTTGTTCTTAAATTAGTTGTACTTCAGCCTTTCTTCGCGCATGGTGAAATTCCATGTCGTCCTACAAATGGAATTTTCGTGAGTAGTATAAGATTGATGAGCGAATGTAAAACGATTTGTGGAAATAAAAACTGAGAAACATAATTCTAAGTGAAACAAATGCCATTGTATCATCACGCTGCATAAAACTCCTGATTTAATTGCATTTAATTTATTTGATCGAGAAACAAACAATGAATAAACAGTTCAGTCGTTGTTAACAAGGCGTTCGGGAGGTAACATCGCAGTAGCCTTCGCCATTTATGACCATGAAAAATTCGTCATTTTAGCGATTAGACGAAAGTGAAAATTCCATGGGGGCCGAACGCCAAGGTTTGTTTATTCAAGTTGTCTTGACTTTCATTATAAATGCGTTCGATAATAATACTGGTTCATTGCAGATCCAGCAATTGGATGTATGGAAGTGCTCCCATCAAACATAATAGAAAATTGCCACCATCAAGGTCTCAATGGCGAAAATATCACATCTGTATAAACCAATAAATAGCCCATTTTACGTCTTGTGATTTTTGGGATGAAATTTCAGCTACATATACACAAACATGGAAGAAACTCACCTCATCCATCAGAATGTTAATTTGAAATTCAAAACCTTAGCCTCTGACATGTCTTGGGAAACAAATTATTGTAAACCACGTTAGTAAACAAGTGTGCCGTAAACGTGGGAAATCAATCGGGAAGCCATGCATATAAGTCCACATTTTTTTGTGATCGTTGTGCTCAGAATAGTTTTTGAAACCTTAATAAACCACATTCAATGGTACTTGTTAATGACGCACGAATATGCCGGTAGGTTGTGTGCACGACCAGACGATTATGCCCTTGGACGAAAGCACATGTAGCACCCCGAGGCTCCCCTTAAGGTAAAAGAAGGCGCAGTACTAGGGCAGAATATATATATTCCGGGAACAGAGGGCTTGGGGGCTGTTGGCACGGCCCGGAGGCCGACCAACCGGCTCAGTACAATATGGCCACCCAAGTGACCTAAACCGGTAGTTCGAACAAACAAAGTATTACACAGACCCCCTCTTCTTTCGAGCGTCGTCCCCGACGCTCCCCTTCGTCCGCCTCCCGTGTCAGCCATCACAACGTAATCAGTGCTGCGCTGCGAGAAGCACCCACGAGCTAACCGTCCCAGTCGTCGAGGTTCGAACTTATGTGTTCCTGTAGTGCCATCAATTCCGCGTAGCACTCAGTGCAGCAAATGCGCGCCTCTTGGCCCTCCTCTGGGCTTGGAGTCCACGGCTAGTGTCGCTTCAATCGTTAATAGCTTTCCTGTCGAACACGAGGGCGAGGGAGATGTCGAAGATGAACGTCGATCTCGACCCTTCTGTTACGAGATACCAGAGGTTCTCCCCTCCGCAGCACATGCACTTCTTTCACAACGCCGACGTTTGCCAGAAACGGCATGGAGCAGGATAAAATCCATCGAAGTCGGGTCCGCTTTCCGCTGCCACCAATGTAGCGTCCCGAGGCTTCCCTTAAGGTAAAAGAAAGCGCAGTACTAGGGCAGAATACATATATTCCGGGAACAGAGGGCTTGGGAGCTGTTGGCACGGCCCGGAGGCCGATCAACCGGCTAGAACAAGATGGCCACCCAAGTGACCTAAACCGGTAGTTCGAACAAACAAAGTATCACAGCACATGCCACGGGACCCAAGCCCTCACGCAATCAAGAGCGCGCTGGAATTAATGCTATAAAGCTCCAACAACTTTGGCTTGATAGGGTAAGCACTGTAATACATAATTTGCCTGTGTTTTAACAATGTGGGTTTGCAAAATAAGCGATTTTAAGCGATAACAGTAGTTTTACAACACCTCTCAGTTAGGTTATGCATGTTTTGAGTATAGATACATCTGAAAGCATATATTATTAATATTATAGCTTTCCTACTTCTTGCCATGGATGATATTGAATGGAGTTGTTTATATGTGATAATGTCGATCATGTTGGTTCTTAATTTGTTGTAGCGCGCCGTTTCTTACTTGTGCGATTGGTTACTACGACGAAGAACTACAGCTGTAACTTAACCAATCGGCTGACGATCTTCGGTCATGCGTTTTCCTGTAAACAGCATATCTCACCTTTTCGTGGCGTTATGTTGTTGTGAGTTGTTATGCTCTAAGAAGAGATAAAACGTAAGCTTTTTGCATATCCAATCACTTTTGGAATCATTCCTGATGGTCATTGACACTCCTGCTGAATCAGCACCAAATCATAAAGGCGTATCGAAAACGATCGGCTCACCTATAGACTCGAAAATGGACGAATCAAAGGATCTTGAATTCCCGAGTAGTTCTTCATCCTCAGCACAACAAACATCCGGCGGTCCTCAAAGGGTGGGAACCTACATAATCGAGAGGACTATTGGAAAGGGCAACTTTTCGTTTGTTAAGCTTGCCCGTCATACAGTTACCAATGTCAAGGTACCTGATTTTTGCTTCTTGTTCACCTTCTTTGTTGCAATAAGGTTGCCATAAAAATTATTGACAAAACCAAATTAAATGATGAGAACTTGAAAAAGGCTCAACGCGAAGCGGATATACTCAAATCCCTTCACCATCCAAACATTATCAAATTGTATCAAGTTATGGAATCCGAGAAACTTTTGTGTATCGTTACCGAATACCTTCCTAACGGTGAACTTTATGGTAAGTAGTGTGTATCCGATGTCGATCCATCCTCAGACTACTTTGGAGACTGTGTCCTTTCTGATAGATGTCTCACTATTTTTACACCTTAGAGTGACTGATTTGGCGTCCTTCGTGCCACCCATTTACGTCTTATTTACTTCTTTACCTTTGTAGCTATTCATTTTTGACCGCATCTACGCCCCGTACCTATTCATTTTTATCGTGTTCCTACCAATTAGGTGCCTATTCATGCACAGATTTCTCTACACGGTTCTACGGTATATAGTTGAAGTTAACGTAATTTTAGTAATGTTAATTCCAAATCGCTTTTTTCATATTTTAAGCATGTCAGCATTTTTCAATTAAAACACTCTCTGTAATGGTCAGAAGTTTTGTGACGCCTAGTTCTTTGACATACGCTTTTGGTGTCAACGTAATTCATCCGTCAAAAGTCCACCTTATTGGGCCGCAATTTTGAGAGGCGAAAAGTTAAGGTAGATCAAACAATAACTTGACTTCACGTTCTTCTGTGATACAAATTCATGATCGATATATCTGCCGTTTTGCACTTTTAATTCCTCACTCCGAGATCCAATCCGCTGGTTCCTTCAGCAATCAACTTCCTACTTCATGCCCCTCACTCTCAATGCAAACCTTATCCCTCTCCCCTTTATATTGTTGCCTAACCAAGCCGATAGTGACAGATTACTTTTGTACGTAACATGGTGATTGACTACAAGACCTGAAACGTTTGTTCTTTTCAAACATATTCCAGGGAAGCAGTCTTTGACCGAGTGTGCAGCCACCACTATCTCAGACTCTCGGTGCCTTTTCCCCCTCTCTCTCGTATAAGAAAATAGATGGACTTTGTCTCGCCTTGCTTACGCCCTCTTCAATGCTCGGTGCGCATGCACTCTTTCTTACTCAGCTGCTTCTAGGTAAAGCAAGCGCAAAAGTCGAGTTTGCCCTGTCCTCCTCGTATGCAGACGGAGGTTTGGTTTTTGCGTATCGTCGACTTTCCACCTATCAACACGAAATGACGGTGTTACACGATGATCGGAACCAAAATAATAAGTGTTGTTTGTGTATGTGTACGCGCTTTGTGGACACGCGCTTGAAACATGTACTAGTTTGATGGAAAGTTTTGCAACATGCGTCGATTGATGTAGTGTTTACAGTCGCCAAATAGCTGACTAGCTACTTCTCACTCTACCTACCTGCCTACCCTTCTCTCTTGGGTTGTGTAATTCCATTAGCCTAGCCTAAGGTCAAGTCGTGACAGTGAATTCCAGCCAAGACTTTTTGAAAAGTTCTGCAAGCGTACGTGCGTAAGCGCTCGCTGGCTAGCTAGCGCTCTCTGACGTCATTCCTTGGCAGTATGAGGCAAGCATCACACTAGATGTTAGTTTTTAGTGAAGAGTCAGGAATTCTTCTTCCTCCCAAGTTCCCTTTTTGGCCACTATCTGTCATTCTCTTAGCTTTGTAGATCTTTCCGCTAATGGCTTACTGTCTGGTGGATTGGATTTGTGGTCTTATGCAAGCCCTCTAGGCGAACAAGTAAATAAAAGCGTTGTTTTTTATTGGTTTCAGAATACATAGCAAAGAATGGTTACTTGAATGAGCAGGTGGCACGGCATAAATTTATGGAGATCCTCTCGGCGGTGGAACACTGTCACCTTAACAATGTCGTCCACAGAGATTTGAAGGCAGAAAACATGCTCTTGGATCAGCACATGTCCATTAAATTGGCCGGTATGTGGGTGCAACGTTATTGCTTTTTCCTTAACCAATTGGTGATAATTGCTACTGTTCCACCACATCAGCCAACTGTTCCTCTTGGCTTCCTTTCCCTTCTCCTCTTTTGCCTTCTTGACAGTTCTATTGGTCACAATAATGTGATCAGGGTGTTCGTTTACGTGTCGCCTTTTGACTGACGATAGTTCAACCTCCAATGTCCTTCCACCCATTCTTCTATGGCGTTGTTTTTGGACAGTGTTTTAGTGTGATATTGCTGTTTGTGCACTACGGTCGTAGGGAGGCAAGATTTATGAGTTTGTCCGCTCCTCTTTGATGATTTCGGTACAGTGAAGCCCTGTAGATAAATATTTAAGCACTGACTTTCGATTTTACAGCTTTATCTATTAAATCGAAAGTGGTTGAACTGTAGGGCCACCTGAATGGAATGTAGACTAAAATCATTGTGCTTCTCCATTCAAGCCAATAGAACCAATGACCAATTACATTTATTTTTGCCTCTACCATTTGTCAGTACGTATCCATTTTGAACTTTCTAAATAATGAGGAAATTTTATTGCTTGCTGCGAAACACTGTAATCAGAACCGTGATCTGTTCTCTTCCAGCTCTATGCAGAATTCGACACCTCTTCGGCAGTATACGATGAAACATTGAATTGATCCTAGGCTTGGAAGTGAGAACGTTTTCTCTTACCTTAACTAAAACGGTTTACTGATAGACCAAGTTTCCCGCTTTCTACTGTCGTCGTCATTCTCAAACATGCTTCGGTAATTGTGCATTTTGTGCGTCACAGATTAATGATCTCACGTACAAATCGGTTTGGAACCATGATGTAGACATTTCTGCCACCTTGTGGGTAATCGTTTCTTCACAAAATACTCATAAAGTTGTGAACGACTAACAAGTCCTCGCTTCGTGTGTCACAGATTTTAGCAATCACACATCTGAAAAGTCAATCCACGCTTTAGATTAACTCTTAGCTAGTCCTTTCCTCTCATGGTATCCATAAAACGTCAAACATTACGGTTGTTAATAATTGCACAGATAGCTTGCTTGCTTCCTCAAGGGTTATGATAAATTTTATCGTTTTCGCAGACTTCGGATTCGGAACCTTTCAGCCGAGTGGACCTGATCTTCTACTGACCACGTGGTGTGGCAGTCCCCCCTACGCAGCACCGGAGATCTTCAAGGGTGAACCCTATCTGGGCGTATCAGCAGATATTTGGGTAAGCCTCCTCGTCCTCCTCTCCTTTTTGTATGATGCCGAGGGAATCCGAATAATAATGAAAGATAAATAACTATGGGAAGCTCAAACTACTTTAGTTTACTAATGCTGGTCTAGGCGACACAAGTTTGCGGCAAAATTCAACTTCACAGCCCCATGAGTGGTGTTGATGTCAGGAGACAGTCGAGAATTGTCATAAGGGGAATGGCGAGAAGGATGAGATTGATGATGAACATGAACATAGGTATGGGCATATGTATGGAAATAAACGTAATTGTGAATAAACGGTGACATTTTTCCTGTTCCTTCCCTCCTCTGTCCCTTCCGTCATTGGTAGCAATTCCTCTCACGAGCCAGATAGGCTTTTTGCTGTGGTGGGTAATGTGCTGTAGGGAGTATTGTGTTGCTTCGGTGGCCCAAGAAGGAACTGTTCTTTATGTTGACCGATTCACTAGTCAGATCTGATTGTTCTCTTAGTATAAGCCTTTGATTTTTCGCCTTTCGGTATGGGTTGGGTTGAGCCAAGTTGGGTCGAGCATGCACATAATGACACGCACAATGCAAGCGTAGTCTTTGGTACGGAAGAGATGCAAGCCTCATGCGCGTGGATCGGGGTGGATGGTAGTCGTATGGTTGATTGGTACGTTGGTTTTTTCGTTGGCAAAGTGGTTGGGGAGTTGGGACTGCACGGGTGGTAGTTGTTGGTAGTGTTTTTATTGGGTTAATATTGGAATGCAAAGGAGCTTTGGCACTGGAGGTCGGTATGCGGGATGGGTTTGTTTTGCTTCCGCGACTTTCCCTTTGCATTTATTGTTAATGTAAACCAGTTAATTGGAGTCTTCTTTCCTCCCTTAACTTGGGTGTATTCTTTTACCTTGGGGTGATCCAATGGCAGAACTGAGTTACCCACTGAAAGCGTTAGACCTCGGAGCGCACGTTTTGTTGCATTTACTGCCTACTGCAACTCCTCTATTTCCTGCACAGGAATTTCGATGAAATTTAGCTTCCCGTATCGTGCGGATGCGCCAAAACAAATCTAACTCACTCCATCCATGCCGAAAACCTAAGGCAGTTATTGAGCATTTATTGCGTGGAAACGAATGGAGATTCCGCTTATTTTGCAACGAAGGGCCGCTAAAGTACGGCCTCAAGTTGCAGCTCCCTTGCGGCACTTTTGATGGGTTTGTATGCGAGCGCACATTTTTTTAGTTTAGTTATACTTAACTTGGCCCATTATGTAACATTACTATCGGAATCTCGGATTTGCTTGTGTTTTTACTCAAGGTAAATCTTGACAAAAAATAGTGACTTGCTTGATTGGGGTGTCAACTGCCATAGTATCCAATGCTGATTCTCGTTGGATTCTCTCCAAACATTATTTTCGATTCCATCTTTAGTTGCCTCATCATTTTTTATGTAAAACGAAGTCAATGTTTTAACTCTCAAAGCAGAGCGAAGCTCTTAAGGAAGATTAATCTCGCTTTACGGTGCTTGTTCAAACGTCCATCTGCGTTTTTGGCTCTAGGAAAGGTAGGATATTTCAAGTTAATTGTGGGAAATGACGTCAGGTTTGTAGTAGGTGGTTCGATCAAAAGGTCGACTGCATTTAAAATATAGGAATTTGTTACTCTTGTCCGAGCATTTCCTACAGAGAAAGTAGTTTTTACCTCCTAAAGCCACCTCTTAGAAATGCCTTATGGACGAGTCATGCCAGCGTTCAATGGAACCGGTAATTTCATTAACTTGTCAACGACTGACTAATCATAACTCACTTAACATCGTTTTTGCCCACCTCTAGAGCCTTGGTGTGATCCTTTACGTTCTCGTCTGCGGTGTGTTGCCTTTCAATGCTCAGGAGGTCTCCTGCCTCCGACGCCAGGTCCTTGAGGAACACGTCAGGGTACCCTACTGGCTTTCGATGTGTAAGCCCTCCCTGTCCTTCCGTCGGTTCTCAAATTCTGCTTAATTGGGTTTCTCTGTTTCCACTTTTGAGACTTCGTTTATGATTGTCGACCCAGGAGAGGCTGTTTAGTTTTTTTATTTTTATTCTTCTCGATTATTGAACTATATCGCAGGGTGAATGTAGCCGCCGAATCGTTGCTATTGCCCCAGTGTTTGTTGCAAACAAAGAATTTGTCTTTGGTTTGGCGAGTCGGTTAAAGGGAGTTTTTTATTGTAAAATGTAAACATAATCAGTATCACTTTTTCAAGCAACTTTTTTCAGCCTTAGAATGAAGTGATTATTATTACTTTTTACAAAAGTTAACCTTTTACTTCAAAAAGTGCATTTTTAATGCTGACGGGTACTTTATTCACTTATTCCCCTGACCAGCCGGTAAACCGATCGCTTTCGTGGCAGAGCAAAATAACTGCCACAGGAACACCATCTGCGTAGTTTGGATCCACATCTCCTAATTGAGTTAATAATGCACCTTTTTTGACAAAGACTCCCTTGTCGTTGTTGACTTAACCTTTCATTGATGTCTTTGTTACAAAGAAAAATTTTTTTGGCACACTTAAATAGTGTAACCACTATGTTTTGGTTGAAGCTACAAAACTAACCCATATCAAAACAACTTGTTAGTATTTCTTTTTTTAAATGCAATAAAGTTAATTAACTTCCCTTAAGTTCCCTTTTTAAGTGTGTTGGAACGTTTTTATAAGGCCTAGTTCCTGGCCATTAGCTCTCCCCTCTGTTTTTGTTGATAATTGACTTGTCTTTTCTTTTGACGCCATTGGCTGTGACTACTTCTTCCATACACTCAGTGATGTTGAGGAAACCTGATTGGCGTTTTTTAAGGTATACCGTTTAAGATCCGTTCCATCGTCGAATGCACATGGCGGGAGCTAGTGGCACTTGTACTTGCACACGTACGCATACCCGTAAAATCATCTTGGCTCATGTGTCCACTCACATTTGCATACGGTTGCTCAAGTGCCCTGTTCTCCAATGTGCATCGACTTGACTAATCTACTCTCCATCGAACTCTCTCTGTACTCTTACCACCACTGCCTGCTGGCGTCGCCTTTATCAGTAGCACTGATGGCTGTGTGCCGTTGTAACATCTTTCTTAGCCGTAGGGGCATTACTGCGATATGAGTTGGAAAAGTTTATTACTAATGCATAAAGTGGCTGGAAGACTGTTCGCCTGGATGTGTAGTCAAATCTACAATTAGGCTTATGTAAGTCAGCATCAGTAATAGAAAACAAAGAGACTGTGTGATGACCGTTCGCTTCTAAATAGCCAGATCGACTGGACCTGGCCTAGGTCTTGTTGTATTGATTTAATGAACCGTCAACAATCTTCATCTGCTCATTGTATGAATTCGGCTCAACGAAAGTATGATTATTCTACTAATTCCCTTGTCATATCACTTAAAATTTGATTACTCTTGTCTGTTTGTGCCCTCCACCTCCTGATAATCCACAACTTTGATGACGCTTAACGCTGCCACATAACCACTTACTAGCTCATACGCATGTACTTTAAATGCGGAAACTAGCCGATTTCCATTGAGCAGTCTGCTTAGCTGTTGGTTCTACGTCATCATCCTCAGAAGGAGGAGGGGGGAGGGGTGGGTTAGAAACCACGAGTTCACGCCCGCATTGCGGGTTCTCTCTGTGTATTTACCGAGTTAGCCGAATACGGGTTATCTCTTGTGACCATTATGGCCTAAGGTTTCGGAAATCATCTTGTTGGGCCTATATTTTTCCCTCCAAAAGTGCATGCTATTAAATTCATGCGGATGAGTTTATTGTCGTCTGTCCACCCTTTGTCCAGCTTGTGAAGACTTGCTGAAACGGATGCTGGCCAAATCGCCGAGCAAGCGGCCCTCCATAGCCGAGATTTACAACTCCAAATGGCTCTCGGAGATCAGTGATCCAGGCTCAGTGCCCTTCCCCCTCGCTCTGGATGAGCCCGATTCGGCAGTGGGTCGTGAGAACCTCTCCGCCTCACTAGGTTCGACCTCCGCCTTCACTGCCGCCTCCTACTTGTCCGATCGGTTGCGCTCCTCTTTTGCCTCACCCTCGTCTCCCACACTGGCAGCAGAGATGAAGGTACGCCTCATGCCAAGTTGGTTGTGGCTTAATTTCTACTGCTTGAATTGGTGTACGGATTTGTGCGTGTTTTCACTTGCACTTAACATCATCTTTCGCATTTGGCGTGATTTGGAGGCGATTCCTGTACGCTAACCGTTGTGGTTTTTTTGCCCACTAGAGCCATCCCTTATCCATCTCCTGATTGGTTGAATGTGGTAGACTGGATGACGTCATGCGAGCTCAGGGCGTGTGGTGATGAGGTCACAAGTCTTTGCTTGTGTATGCGCGCGCGTAGGTATGTGCGTACGTGTCCACCTTAGACTTGGCAAACGCGCTTTCCTCTGGCCAGTTGATTGGTTAACGGATGGGACCATTCACATTTGTCGTGATTTCTCTCGCTCTTGCCCTCTTCCATCCACGGTCGATTATGACGAAGGGCGGCGGCGGGGAGTGGGGAGGTGGGGAGGAGGTGAAAAGGGGAACCACCTGATTCGGGCCATCCGTTCTTCTTCCCGTTCATATATTACCCCCAAGAAAAAGAGTAATAACCTTTGTGGATGGATCTGAGGCCTGTAGCAACTCGGCTCCATTTCTTTTTCAGGGTTGTTGAAGCTTTGATCAGATTATTTAGTTTGAGCGTTTGTTTCCCCGCATTTCTCATTATTATTGTTTTTTCGAGTTCTGACTTTTGATAGCTTTCAGATTTACGCGAATAGTATCCCAAGAACCAGTCAACTGACCACCTGAACTTTCTATTTCTTTCTGGAAGGTTCAACGTACATGACTACACTCTCGATCTTGTCTTTCATTTTGACATCCTCTTTCAGTTCTATAAGACCATTTCCTTATGGTTCCTATTGTCCTTCTCTTATTGATTCCCAGTGGCAAATTAAAGTTATAGTCCAAAATTTGCTTTTATTAGTCGTCCGAAAGCTCTTCAATCAGAATTCCGCTTGGATACCGTATTGCTAATCTAGAATTCAAAGTTCATTCATCCATGTTATATGCTCATTGCATTTACCTTTTTAATAAGCATCGGTCACAACCGTTGATGATACTGCAACCACCTCCAAAAAAAGCACCCATGAATCCACTTTCTCAGACGCTACCCTCAGATAGGTGAGAAAAGCAGGGGGAAGTATAGAAAGGGGAGGAAATGCACATTTACACTCATTATGGCAGTGGTAGTTAGATCCCGAATGACGACAGTTACTAGTGGCACCAATACAGGCATTGCTGCTAGTGTTGCTGTGCCTACGTCAAGCAGTGAGTGGCGGCGTGCGTGCGTACGTGTGTGTGTGATTTTTCTGTTCGGCCTCCTCTCTCACCGCTGCCTGTCCCATAGTCGTCAGCCCACACTCTTATTCTGCCTACCTACCTGCCACGCTTCGATGCGGTCGCCTTCATTGGTTGGATTGAACCCCCTTTCACCAACTTTCCTTGTCGTAGGCATACTTGTCAGCTAATCCGTTTCTAGTGCGGTTGTTAACCATAGTGACTGTTCCGAAACTACTTTCTCTCAAAATATTTCCAAAACACTTTTCATCCAAAAATAATTAGAGCGACATTTTGTTTACGGTTAAGTGGCTAGGTCGACCCTCGCACCTCCATGATTGCGAACAACCTTGCCAGTGTGGCGGCACTCGTCCAATTTCAATATCAATGATTCTGACGGTTCGTTACCCTTCACAAACTGAAGAAGGGCTTGATGGAGTCTCCAGAATCGCGTCATTGCTCTCTCCATTTACGTTATTTAGCCTCACGATTTTCAGTGTTTCTTATAATCTACCTTAAGTTAGTAGTTTGGCTGGTTTGTTCGAAAACTGAAGAAGACTGACAGGTATCTTGTGATCCTCGAAAAGATTGGTTTAGCTTAAACCATAAACAAAGAGGTTTGACGAATGTTTTTACGAATTATTCCACGGGCGTGGAACAAATCTTGCCCCGCCCTTCTATTCCCTGTAATTGAATATATTCCTCCCCATCATTGTAAACATCTGCCCAATTTGGACGGGACTTCACCTAAATGCGACTCTCCATTGATTGGGTCGAAATTCACGCTTTCTTGATATCAAGCAAATTTTTTGCTCTGCTTTCTCCATTCCAACGTAAAAATTCGGTCGTATAACTTATGGAGATATCTGCTATGCTCAAAATTGTCAGGAGAGGCACATCGCAGGCGTGGCAACAATTTGGACAAAGCGGTGGTGGAGGCATGATAATTAAGCATTGGCATTTCCAAGTCAATTTTATTCTTAATCACGAATTTCAATTAAATGTCTTTCTATAATTTAATCTCTACATGGCTATGCTGCCCAGTTGTTGGTAACCTTCCTTCTTTGCCTTTCTCGTAGGTGGTCGTGTATTTTTAAACGGTGAAAGTTATCACTATCCTTAATCTTCCTATCGCTTTCCGCATTAATAGCACATGACCCGTTTTAATGAAATCTTATTAAAAATGATTTTCTCTGGTTTTACTAACTGGGTTTGATAGACGGTGCCCTTCTTTCTGTCTGCACCAAATGCATCTGCCTTCTCCACATCGGAGATGTCACGTATATCACCCATGCAGTCACTGAATCAGCAATCAACCGTTGCGATAATTTAACCTGTCTCTATTGGACATCCCATAGATCCGATTTTGCCCCTACCTTACTTGTGCACTTTCTTTTTAGAGTGGGAAATTTCGGAACACATGAAATGGTCTGCAAGCTGTACCTTAGGCTTTTTAATTTGGACATCACCTCCACATTGTTTGAGGTACCTCCGATGCATTTATCTTGCATGCGAGTCTGGGTGACTCTATTACAAATGCACGGATGACCTAAAGGTCTGTTAAATTAGGTGGAGTGGGCGGATCCCATGCTATCAGCGTGCTAACTGAGTCGTAGTAAATTGTAAGATCGAGACAAGTATTATGCGGCACTTCTTCCTCCGCTTCCTTCTAACTACATTATCTGTTTGTCCGTACTTTGTTTGTTCCTCTGCACCTAGCCTCTACATCACAATTTTATGAGTTAATGGGAGGTCGAATATGAATTGATTCAGTAGTTTTTACTGTGCTGCACAAAATCATATGTTGTGGGTTTGCATCAGGATTATAGTCGCACCCTCATTTACAAAGCCCTCATGGACCTGCATCAATTTTATAAACACGAAAAGTCCCCATTACTGCTATTACTACGACTACTTGTCAAAATTGGGGTTACTCTTGCGCGCGTGTGTGAATGACGCAATTGAGGCGCCATCAAAGGGTGCTTAGGTGTGCGTGTGTGCGCAACTCCTATGACGTCGCGGGTGTGTATCCAATTCCGTGACAATTGTTCTCTTCACAAATAAATTGTCAACTTCTACCATCATTTACTTTAATCGTCCTCTCCGCCAAACCGCTAATCTAATTCGTTTTTGTGTTAGTTGTGATGTTAGATGGGCTGTACGTGCTGTCACTTGACTGAGATGTTTCAATTGTTGCACCAATTATGCAACTTTAAAAAGCATTAAAACGTGGGTGATTTTTTGGCTTCATAGTACAAATATCACATGAAATTGTTATGCGACTGACGACCTTCGTAAGTTTTCTCCAACCCATTATTTTTATTAAGGCAATGGAAGCTTATGAAAAGACTGAGTTTCCTTTTCGTCAACTTCTGAGCTGAGTTTGGCCTAGTTTAGAATTTCTTTAAGCAATCGTCATTGCCAGAACCCAAGTGTTATTACCTCCGAAGGCAGCGGCATCTTGGCGCCTTAGCTTCAAACACGTAAAATTGCTCTGGAATAAAATTTTAAGATACTATGTTGTCTGGCGCAGGCGTTGAATCGTTTCCTTTTCCGTCTTCTTCATTCATATACCATTGTTTTTACTTGTAAGCGCGGCTTGGCTCGGCTCGGGTTGGCTCCTCTTTCTGCTCCGCCAAAATCACTCGCCTGGCAAATGGGCAACAGTGACCAGTTCTGTTTGGTTAGATTTTCACTACTTGAGCGTTTGTATGTGTGCGTACGACATCGCGCACACTTCTCTTTTGCTCTCTTGACGTCATTCTCTGTCATCCATTTTCAAGCTTGCGTGTATCTTTTTTATCGTTCAACCGGAGAGCAATGTTTTTTTGCGCTCCATGTTAGGCTCCTCCATTGCGTTTCCGTTTCTAAACTATTGCTAGCTCATTTCATGAGCAGCTGTGTTGACAAAAAATAGTTTCCTAGTTTTGCATATTAACACAGTCTCTAATGTATGCCTCGCATATCTAGTGTCCGGCTTAGCCCATCTATGGGAATATTTAATGAAAAAAACGTGTGCTGTGAGGGTGGAGAAAGATGGAAGATGGCAACAACTGACTTAATTCAAATGAGCCTGTTAGTGGCTGCTTTATGAAGCATTTAAATAATTTTACACAGTTTCTTATAATTCCATTTGAATGACTTTAGAAAACTTTGCAAAATATCTTATTCTATGGGTCAGTTAGGAAACGCAAATATGCAGCGATGTTGGATTTTACAGGCCGTTTGCCCATAAATGCCAAGGATCTACCCAGCCCTAACCATCTGCTGTTCCATTTCATCGATGTTCACCACTCCCATGCCATCTATTCCACTTCACATGTAGTCATATAGTTGTCTAGAGTTGATGCCATTGAAAGACTGATGATCATTACGCAAAAAATGCCTTGAAGGGGATGGGGAGGAGGATGAGGCTGATGGTGAACAATAACTTGGGAATGAGTATGAACATGAGTATGCAATAGCGTCTTTCTAGTTTCGCTCCCCCCTTCTTCCCTCTATCTCTTCCATCGTGGAGAGTAAGTTTCTCACGAGTTTAGTAGACTTTGTGCTTTGTTATGTAGGAGGCAGTGGGTAGCATGTGGAAGGTGTTTTATTGTCTTGTAATGCCAAGAAGAGGTCGTTCCCTCCATTGACTGATTCATCCATTAGGTCTGATTATTTTCATGGGATAAGCTTTTGGTCTCTCACCTTTGGATCTGTAATGGATTGCGCTGGTTTGGGAGCAGTTTCGCGTACAAAGCAAGCGTAGTGTTCTAGGAAGGAAGTGACAAGAGCTTCTGAAGTGGGGTTGGGTGGATGGTGTTTGTGTAGTTTGTTGGTTGGTTGATCGGATGGCTGTGTGGTCTGTTGGTTGTTAGATGTCGTTGAATACAAGGGGCAGCTGGGATCAGTAGTCAGTATGTGGAAGGCGTTCGCTTAGTTTCTCCGACTTTCGCTTCCCATTTGGTGCCGGTGTAAACCAGCTGTTTAGTCATCGCTGGAGTTTATTGGGGACCTAAGCGCCAATTTCGAATGATTTTATCGTATCAGTGGCGAGGTGTAATTTAAGGTTGTTATGAAACATCGAGTCTTCCCTCAACTTGGCTGTATCCTTCCACCCTGGAGTGGTCCATTATCAGAACCGGTTTACTCACTAAAAGCGTTGGACTCATTCTAACTTCTCCAAACTCAACAACAATTTGCAACTGATTTATCATCGATTCTTAAAGCAGTCAAGCTCCGCCAACAGGAATTAGCTCGAGCCAATGTGTGGTAGGGAGAAAGTGGGTTGAAATTAAACCGCGCCAATCGGCTGCCACAAGTCTATGCTTTGTAATTTATGCAGATAGGCAATTATGTGCATCACACACGTCCCTACAAGTTACCACAAGCCTCCCCGGCGGGCCACATCGAAAGGCGCTGATGTGGCATGGTTGGAGGAAGCTGATGATAGGGCTTGCGTACTCGTACACGCAGTCAGAATAAACCTCCTCCTGTTATGAATTTCCTCTCCCGCTTCAATCACTATTCAGCTGCCTGGCTAATTTTTCCTATTGCTATTGCTAGAATGATATCGCTTCACTCAATGCGCGATCCAAAATCATCCATTTTGTGCACCTTTCCACCGTCCAGGCTATGGTCTTCCCCGGAATGGGTTTTTTTAGAATATTCACTCTTCACGCAATCGAGACGTGGAGTTAGGATAATGAAAACGCGTCCACTTGTGGAAACGCCTTTGAAAGGGCAATTCGTAGAATGGTTACTCCATTCATCTCAGTTTCTTTGAAGCTCTTGGGCAAAGTGCCAAATCATTCACGATAAGTACAAAATAAATGACATCTTAGAATGTCATTATTAGATTTTCCTTCTCCATTTTAACCTCCCTCCAACCATCATGCCCTTTCGGACAGTGAAGCTGACCTTTTTTTGACTGAACTCTAAGTATTTGTTCTAATTCTAGTTATCTCAACTACTGCCTCTCTTCGCCCGTTTGCTTCTCTTCCCTCACGCCTTTCCGTCTACAGGTGTTTGTGACTAACTCCGATACACTCCGATTTGAGTGTGAATATATGCACACAATCTTTTAACCAGCTACCTTGACAACCGGTCACCCACTTGGCCATACAGGCGGGCGAGGTGGTAGGTGGTGGCTGCATTTTTAGTTTGCCATTTTTGGCTACCTCTTGGTACACATGTATCGCAACTGGTCACATGATACCTAGGTTCTTACAATCTGCACTCTTCTCCCTATCCATTTCGCCTTCCTCTCCTTCTCCCATTTCATTTCTATTTTTAGGCAGGGAAGCTTGATCAGACAGTCATTCAAATCATGGAGAACTCAGGTATCGATCGAGGTCAGCTCCTCGAAGTGAGTTTATCCCTCTTCCCTTTCCAATCAATGTGCTAAATTTTATGCGTCTTTGGTCCCTTTTTTTGTTTCTTGTAGTCTCTAGGACGTTGTGCTTACGATCATCTAACTGCAACCTATCTGCTTTTGGGCGAATCGCTTCGTACAAATCGGCATAGTCTGCCGCAGACCCTTGCTCCACGCACTGAGGAGATTGAGGTACTGCGTCAGGCACGCAGTCGGCAATCGCAGCAGCAGCACCATCATCGCCACCATTACCACTACCATTACAATAATCAACGGCAACAACCACACGCTCGTTCCTCCTGTCCCTCAGGTGAAGTTGCGGTGGAACTGCTATTTCAACAACACCTCCCTACGTGGTACCAGCACGAGACGTTGGGACGTCAGGGCGCCTATTTCGGCGTAAAAAACTCGCCTTCTACCTCCATTGCTACTGCGGCTGCCATTAATGCCGGTAGTGCTAGTGTTGACCATGGCAGTGGTAATAGCAGTGCAAGCGGTGGCAATCCTACTGCTAACGCTTTCATGAGCCCCGGCAATGGAGGCGGTGGTGGTGATAGTGGTGGCGGTGTGAGTGATGTTCCCATCTATCCCTCCTCTCATCCCCGCCAAGGCTTCCTCTTCGGACCGACGCTGCCCCGAGTGGCCGAGTTTGCAGGACCCAGCTGTGGTATTGGCGTCGGTGTCGGCCTCCGACGCACCGACGCTTCACCATCGCCACCTGTCTCGCCGATTAATCTGAGCAGTCGCAATGCTGAGGGCGACTGCTTTGAACCCGATTGGTTTCCTTACCAATCGGAGGGTGTGGCCTCCTCGCCTGCGCCTGTCTTCTCTTTTGGGGGTGAACTTACTCCTCGGGTGGGTCCCTCGCTAGTGCACTATCGTTTCATCCTTCCCAATATTTATTTATTGCAATTCCCTTCTACGGCAATCTGGACTTGCTGGTCACAAAAGATATGCTTTCTCTTGGTCATTGGAAAAAAATTTTGCCAATGGAGATTAAGGTCTCCTTGCTAATTTCAGCAATTTCGGAATCACTTTTATCCGTGTCGATAATAGCATTAGCCTATTATGATGTCACAGTGTTACAGTACTGTGTCATTGTTTTGCAGCAAAGCAATCGCTCGATATTTGGGGCGCCCTCCTATACGGTGAATCCCCTCCGCACTGCAAACGCGGTGTTCTCCTTCTCCGCTAACCCAACGGAGTCAGTTGAGGTCTGCACAGCGGCTCTCCAACACGCCAACGTCTCGAATCCATTCGGAGGACACCAGACTACTGCTACACGTGAGACTGACCTTGCCCATCCCCCTCCCCTTCCCGCCATGCCCGCAACCTCAGGGGATGCCAATCCCCCCCCTCACCATCAACAGCGTCGCTACAGCGCTACTGGCGCCTCTACCCGCCTCCTTCATCTTCCCCCACCCCTTCTACAGTGCGCCTGTGAGTCTCAGCACCTCTACGAGAAGTCTGTCAACGACGAACACACTAGTGGTCTGGGAAGCTCCATCGAGGCTGACTCACATCACTCCAGCTTCTCTCAGCCCACTACCGCTGCTTCTTGCCTTGCCGCCGCACACTTTACTCCAATGGAGACGGGTTTCAACGAGGAAGTGGGCATCGACATACCTGCTCGTACGTCCCGTAAGCATATTTCTGCACACTCGCCACTCCAATCGTCCTCTTCCTCGTCGTCCGCGGCGGCAGCTGCTGCTGCTGCTGCTGCGGCGGCAGCGGCTGCGGCACTGGCGATCGGATGTCCGCGCCGCAAGTTTGGTGTGAGTGAGCGTCCGCCAGCCCTGGCGGAGCAATTGAGCCGGTTTCAGGGTCTTGCACAGTTAGGCCAGTTGCATCAACTGGCGGCTAAGGGTGTGGGCGATCAACAACCACCGACCCAGCCCTACAACAGCATGGATTTTTGAACGTTTGTGTTTGTGTGCGTATGTGTCCTTGCTTATATAAGTTATTTCATCTACCCACCTACTCGTTCATTTATCAACTCCGTATTCGCCTCCTACTCCTTCACCTTCATTTCTTTATCTTTCTCTATTTTTTCCCATCTCCTTGCTCCTCACAATGCTTCTTTTCGTGATCCTGCAAATGCACATGCTACTTGTGTAAATAGATTCACTTGATATTACAGTGTATGTCGCGTTGTGGCGAACGACTTTTATAATTTCTCGTGTTTAGGAATCCCAAAATCGCATTTTAAGTTTTTAAACTGTCCCAACAGTCATTCAGTACCCACTAATTGGTTTTGGGTAGTTCCTTGTCTCCATCCTCAGTTGTTGTGATTACCCGTTTCATAGTCACCAATAGTGCATGAATGTCGAATGTTTGTTGATGTGTCGTAGCAGTAGTAGAAAGGCGAGGCACAAATGACCTTTGATCAGCGGCTTCACATCAATAGGATTCACCACCTTTGCTGGGTGCATCGATAACATGGAATGTTTATGTTGCCAGATATTTACCATGAAAAAAAACCTATCACTAAAGTGTTTGGCGATGATCCTACTTTCGTTTCGGAGGGGTGAGGCCAAGTAGAATGAATTACAAATGCGTAGCATTTCCAAACCCTCGGTGCTCCAATCCAGGCGCATTGTTCTACGCATTGTTTCGGGACACTTTCTAACACCTTTTCATATTGTGGGTGGAGGGGAATCCAGCATCACACATCCTGCAAAAGCATCAGCAGTTTTAATTATGGCGCGTCGTGTCAAGATAAAGTAAATGCGTAACGGGGATGTGCATGTGTGTTCCACAGGCTTCTTCTTTTTCCGCCACTTAGTTTACATGTATCTTGTTTAAAGGAAAAATTTTATTGCATTCGCTTCCATCGGGACTTGAGGGTGAAAGTGGGTAGTTAGAAAGGTGTTGGATGCATTTCTCACTTATTGCAGTGCTCACCCGTGTTGTGACTGAATGCCTTTTTAAGTGCTTCAAGAGGCTTTCATTCATGCCTGTAAGACCTTCGTTGGATTTGAGCGCCGAGTAGTTCCATGTTCCAGCAGAGCGTGATAGAGGGCACTAATTGACCGCTAAAAGCCATTTTGCGGTGATGAGTCTCCACTCACTTGCTTTATTCATGATAAACAGTTAAAATTAGGCAAGAAGAAAATGTTAACTTTTGGAAACATCTGAAGTGGGATGGGCCTTAAAACTGTCTCGGGGTGTATTTGGTCGGCACGATCCCGACAGGACGGACAAAGCTTGCTTCAAATGACTGTCAAACATGTCCTGGCTAATTTGACGCCCTCAGTGGTTCTTTGATAATGCCGCCTATGCTTTAGCCTCCAAACGTCTAGGGATGTTGTCCTTTGTCATCTAAACAACCTTATAATGTTTACCTTCCTGGGTAACCGTTTTCAAATCCTTTTCAACTAATTATTCGTCTTTTCATTCCCATTTGGTTTAGTCTAAGCACTTTATTAAGGACTAGGGGACATTCTGAAAGTGGGGAGGTGACTTGTTCTTTCATTCTTATTCAAGTTTTACGGGAGGGCTGAAAGGGAGAGGAGGAAGGCAGGAAGGAAAAAGCGGGTAAGACCTATGGTGTTGCGCCAGACTCGGACGTCAGTCGTCCCATTCACAAGAATGCACAAGAATTGACGTCATTCCCATATAGGTTTTAAGATCCGTGACTTGGAGTGCTTGGACAAAGCTGGAAGGTGAAAAGCACTCTTGCATACATCGATATGGCAATTAAGGGATGGAAGACGTGCTGGCCTCCGCTGATGTGCAGCGTATTTTCGCTAGCTTTATGCCAGCTTTGCGTGTCAACTGGTACTGTGTGGAATGTTCAAGTGACCCCGTTTGCTTGACCCTTCCACTAGCAAGTCGTATTACAAAGCGTGAAACAAGTGAACGATTTGGTATAGAAAATAGTACTCCTTTTTGTCTCTCTCCTGAATCCTTTATAGCTTCACCACTTGGGTTCTTCAGTTCCCACCATCTTCTGGTGGCGTGGTATTACGCCCTCTCCATACTCCCTTTGTCGAGACGTGACTGAAGAGGATTTGTACGCAACTGAATAAGGGTATGGAATGAAAAGATCGGCATCTGGAAGGAGCCAAATCACTTTGGGATGCCAATTTATTACGCCAGTGTGACAACTATTTTGGCCTTCATCAAATTGGAAATATTTTAAATTTTAGGTGGTAAAATTGGGTTTACTTACCAATCAAGGGGTGAAAATTTGGACAGCTCTGTAGCTGCACATGGTTTATTGTCCGAGGGAAGTTTATCACTGCGGCCTCAACTGTCTAACTCACACTTTCCTTACTAACTGAGTTGGACTTGAGGCTGGGTAAGCGATAATTACCATAGCGGATCTTAAAGCTACCCCAAACCGGCTTTTGGGAAGTTGTCAGCATCATTTAAAATTGGAATCAGCCAATCACGACAACTAGAATTTCCTGTGAGTACATGGAAAAGCCTTCAGACTGAATTGGCCTAAAAGGGTTCCATGGAAGAGTGGGCTCACTGCAATAGGCTAACTATTTGTTGAACGTCAGCTTTTTTTTGGTGCCACATCGCTTTAGGGCTCCACCATTGTCCCCCTACCGGGTGACATGGTCTTCCGACATTAACAGAAGCCCCAAGCGTACTATAGGTCGAGAACACAGTCTGTACCTTTAATGGGGCACTCAGGAGACTACAAACTTCACTTAGAGTCTAAATACCAGAAACACCGGCTATAAACCACTATGATGACTCCATGTTTAACCACCTAGAGGTGGACTGACTACTACATTGAAGAGGTGAAATATTAAGCAGTATCTTCTAAAGAATGAAAGACACATCAAAATTAGGCTACAAAACGATGCCATCATCCTGCATTGCCATCGATTTTATGGACAGCATTACAGTCAGGTTTATTTTTTAAACCTCACCTCTTCATTTCTTCCTCGCAGCCGCCCTTATTTTGTCTGCACTTTTCTTTAAATTGCTATTATCTACTTTTATGCCGTATTTCCCCATATATAAATCGTAAAATGGACGCCAAAAAAGACACTGAACAATGCTTCAGCTCCAATCTGTGGTCGTGACGTATTACTTCATAATGATACAATTTGCTCTCACCGCTCCTCAAAAATCTTAGGGGAGGGTCAACCCGAACCCGCTTCAAGTATCCCACACATACCCATCAAACCGGCAGGTTACGTGTAGGCCGCAACGAGCCATCTATCCTGCCAAGGGGAAATCGCATTCTACACCTCCTGAGACTGCGCCAAAATTACCTCAACGACCCAGAAGTCTTCCACATCCTCTCCTTAATAGTGAATGGGTTTTTACAAAACCAAGAATGAAGTGCGAAGAAGGCGAAAATAGTTTAGCCCACTTAGAGAAGTTATGCGGTTCAATAGATTTTATTTATTTTAAAATTCTTTTCCCGTCAAATGGGGTGCTGCACATTTGTTGACGATGAATCTTATCTGTTTACAACTTTGATATTTGTGGAGAAGGGCGATGTATTGCGCTTTTTATTGCCGACAGGCTAGTGGTTTATGGGTTCTTCGAAAACAGTTGTTCCCAGTAGAGGCAACTACAGCGTCAGCCCTCGGTCCCCCGTCGCTCATCCCCCGCCTCACTTGCCACCGGGCTTGTGGTCACGTGAGCCTCATTTGGCGGAGAGAGGGCGAGAAGGAAGGGCTGCGAGGGTTGTTGTCGCCTGCCTCGCCATGTTTGATGCCACAGACCTTGTCACATCTTTTAAACAATAACCCAGTTTTGGGACATTTAATGTTGACATTTGACTTGCGCCTTTAGGAGGTGGAATCAAGTTTAAGTAATTTGGCTGAAGAATATCGGCTGTCAATAATTAAACAAACAACTTGTAAAATTTACATTTTTTCCGGAATTTCTTTGCATCCATATTCCAGTCATCAATATATGTTACGAAGTCGCTACTAGTTGTAAGTTCGAGTCTCAAATAATTTCACGTCTTGAAAAATACTCGAATACTACCCAAGTGCAGAGCTCTAGATTGCTCCCGAACACGTAATGGGGCAAAGTACAGTAGGAGGGCGAATGCTGCAAACGCAGGGAGGATGAAAGGGGTTATTTAGCGCGACCTGGAGTACATACAATGGCGACTCAAGAATCCGTTCATTCGAGCCCTCAATTAAACATTAGTGCATTCATCCCATTTAAATTCTCGCATTTTCCTCAGATTTTTATGCGCTAGGCAAGTCACTTTGTTCAGCTAATTACTGGTTTGAGCTGCTCTTCCAGGACCCCTCGCATTTTAGGTAGTTGCAATAGGCCTAACCTCAAATTTTCTATTTTGCGGACGCACTGGCCGACTATTAGGGGTTTCTCTACCCATAAGAGGCTTATCTCAAGTCGCGGTACCCGAACCTACAACCCATTTACCTCCCACCTTGACGTCTAGCCGTTAAGTGGCTGCTTGCTAAGAGGCCCAAACTTTCATTTGATCGCCATAGAAACTAGCTAAAACAAACGTTGCAAAATAAGAAAACTCTTTCATTTTCACTCTGTATGTTTTTTTTCATTTCTAGCAAAGTAGAAACAACATGAATCCTAAGACTAATCGGAGGAATCGGGAACTAACGTCTGCTTGTCCTATTTCGAAATCCTGAAACAGCTATCGATCCGGTAGCAAACCAATGTCATCCACGGGTATTTGTTCCCTTGACCGTATATATAATCGAATTTCCTCGGGACGCTACACTATGAAATCCCAAATCATCCATACTGGCCATTGCAAATGTTGCACTAATACAATGTGGGCAGTGCATTAACAACGGACTCTCCTCGAGTACTTGTATTTACAAGCACAACTTTTATTACTCGGCCGAAACCGTGACAAAATCAAATGCACGGCTCTTCTTCGCACCGAATGAATAAGTATTCTTCGTTCAGCCACCATATTTGTTTTAACCTACCACTAGGTGGTTTTGACCTCGACCTTGGAGGCATGTTGGCTATGGGTAACCAATCCTTACGTACTTTTAAATTAGGCATATGACCTAGAAATGTGCGTCTTATGCTTTTGCCTGCGAGGATCCAGTATACAATCCCAGTTAAACAGTTAATACTTAGCTTTATTTTTTTGCGGGTCCGTGCTTAATTATTAAATATTATTAGGATTAGTATTTCGTTTGAGGACTTTTCTTGATGCAAGCTAGTGCCGAATACAGTAATTCCGTTGGTAAAGTGCACCATTACCTGATCCTTCGTAGCCGTACCTTATGCTTACATCAAATTAACAGTTTTTATGAAATGCGCATGAAAAGTTTGTAATTCTTCCCGCAATTGGTTGAGCGCCAGTTTACCGCGCGTCAGTTGCCTCTTTTCGCTGCCAAGGCAGCACTGACACCGCTAGTTATTTATCCCACAACTATGTGACTCTGAACTTATCGAGCCTGATTTAATCACACACTCGTGTCATGACCTTCGATTATTTAACCACCCTTCGAATGGATGACTGATGGGGTGGGGGAGGGACCTGTGGCCTTTGTAGGGTTACAAATTATTGGCTGTGCTAAATATTTTGAAATGGTAGGTTTATTAGTTCTCAAGTTAATAAAGGGATGGACAATTCAATGTTTAGCACAAAAAAACGTGCAAGACATCAGCAATGATCAACTTTCAGTCGGGTATAGATACATTCTTGTGTGACTCATTGCAGCCTACTGCTCATTAAGTAGATCAGCGAATTCTCCATTTTCCAATAAGAGTCAGGTGCACAGTTTGGCCAGTTCAAATCAGTCGTGGTCTATTGCACGGCTACTTGAGCAACAATAAATGCTAAGTCATGGAATTAACTGCCATATCATTGTTATCAACACTGCTTTCCGGTTCTCTTTTTGTCTCGCAAGGTCGGAATAAGGGGGAATGGGTGTGCGATTATTACTGCTTTTTGCCTGGACCTAAATGCGAGCATTTTTGTTAGCTTACCGACTCCTCCCATGTGTCACGATTGAGTCATGACATTGTTGTATTTAAACGAGGTGTACTGTTTCCGCTATCAAAATATCAGCATGTGCATACCCTAATTATTGTAAGCCTTGTCATCAAATCCACAACGTGGATTTGGATCGACCTGATCTAGCAGCCGGCGTCCTCGCTAGCTCACTGACTCACCTAACTAGTCACAGGTGCATAACTCCCCTGTTCCTTTGCAGCAAGAATTACTGCTTTTGATGTTAGAATGGCTACATACGCACGATCCAAACATCGCAACCATTTTCATCAAATCCACAACGTGAATCCGAGATGAAATGACCCAAGAGAAGATATTCCTGTTGCCTCATTGGCTCATCCATCAGATCAAGATTAAACTATGCTCTTGTCATTTTTCTAAGTAAGAATGTTGTTCTTGCTGCCGGACTGGCCTTATACTTGAGGTTCGAGCGTCGTAAGCATTGTTCCCAAATCGGCGACCTTGATCTGAGCTGACCCGATCTAGACCCAAGATCTAGTAGATTATAAAGCTACTGAACAGCAAGCAATCAAACAAATAATTGTTAATAAAACTCAGAAGATGATTGAATCTGACATCACCTACGGATGTTCCTTCTGGAATGCATCCAAAGCCTGCACGCTTAAATTGACTTCCAACACCGGCGTTGGTGCTAGACTTTATCGTCTGCAAGTACTAACGTTCAAAGCAATAAGACGTGGCCAAGAAATGGGGCCTTCGAAAACGCTATGGCGACTAAATCCATTTTTTAGCTTGTGGGGAAACAGACTAGGTGAGAGCAGGTGCGCGTTGGTTTGCCTCTACGCCCACGCCAGTTGCGAAAGGAGGTATAGAGCTCAAGGCCACCTTCCGCCCCAGCATTTGGACAAACTGTCTTTGCTCTGCGAGAAGCAAATGTTTTCATTTATACAAGCATACACGCAATGTAGACAACCGCAAACTGACGTGTTGCAGGAGCGAATCAAGAATTGCGAGTGTATAGTCTTAGCATATTATGGTGGAAAACACCGGCATTTACTTCTGCAAGAAAAGGGAGAAAAGGGCTTGCACAAGTCCTGTTCAATGACGCATCACTGCAGGGTGAAAAGAACAACACAAAGACTCACTCAAAATGTTAATGTACTGAGACAAGTCTCCACACTGATAGCTAGCTTCTTAGAGAGGATGGTAGTTTTGCAATCCTGAAAAAGGATGCAAAGTTTGATTATGCAAATGCTCGCTTAAAAACTTAGAATTTAATGCTCTGATGAAGACTCAAATTTGTATTACGCAAAATTAAGGTTTGGTCATGGTCAGACAAGCAGCAATTGCAAAACAATTTTTAAAATTAGGTGAATCTGATGACTTGCTTGTTTCGTTGCCTCATCTCAAAAGGCAAAGTCTGTTGAGAACGTGCTGGTGGGTTTATTTAACACACAAACTAGTAATCTGCAATGTGTTATTTTAAAAGGCAAACGATTATCTGCTGACTCTTAATTACGGAGAAATAAGTGTTGAATTTAGCTACGTTAGCTTTAGTTGCGAACCAAATTGCAAGTTTGTTTAAATTCACACCTTGCTAAACTGGAGCATTTGCTTGCATATTATGGCGCAGTAGTATCGTATTGAGGCAAGGCGTTGGACGTATTTAAGTGGTTGAACTATTTCTCTACCATATATTTTGCTGTAAGTTATTTTTGGTAATGCGCCTTATTTTTTAAAACATGTTCTGCATTTATGTCGGCATTGGTAGGCTAAACCGTTTTTTTCATTTTACATGTGCTTCTTATATTATTTGTACTTTTCTTCTGGCAGATGTACGCATAATAAAATGGAATCAGAAACGATTATCAGTAAGGCGATTGCACTTCAACAACTATCGATATCTCCTTCAGGTACTAATTGTGTGCTTGTTTAATGCATTTATAATTTTAAAACTGTGTTGATGCCCTTACTTCACGCCAAAGCCCACGTCTGAAACTGTTTACTTCATGATTTTGTCATCACGTATTTTAATTCAAAGGTTCATAGTCTTTAACCTTTCTCAACACAGTATTTGTAACCACCGTATGGGCTATTATTCATGATAGCTGGTTTCGTATTGTGGCGAAAAATTGCGATTTCTACGGGAAATTCTTTTGTTGCAGCAGATTAAATGGATATGTTGAGAAATTTGGAACTATATTTACCGGAGTTAATCTAGAACCGCCAATGCGATCCCCATTAAGTACTAGAACTGCTCCTGCGGATGTCACGCGTGGTGCTGTTAATTCTGTAAACTTTATCGCCTGCGACTCTATGGTTACTCGAGATAGTATGCGCCTGTGAAAGACTATCTTGCGTAACTATACGAATGTATGGACTGTTGTCCTCAAATCCCTTTCTCACTTTATCGGTAGTTTCAGGTGCTTTAGTTGACAGGTAACCAATCTAACTCCTGAAGTTATCGCTAAGTGTTCTAACGTTACATTGTTTGCGGGTTGGGAGTCGCTTGCATCGACTTCCACTATTTCTTTGGCGGTGTGTAGGTGAGTTGGGATTACTGATATCTTTCAACTGTAGCGTCTGGATCATTAAGTCCTCTGCCACGACTGAATGGTTTTTAACCTTTTTTCACTGTATGGAGCTGAAAGTCTCTTGGAGGCTGTTTTTTTTGTTCGGCCTTCATTGTTCGGTAGGAAAATTTGGTCTTCTATGATTGATGCACTCAACTGTTTTTGCGATAATCGAATCTCGTAAGTAGCAAGCATGTGCGGTAGTGTATGGAGTCAATCTTGCTTTTGAGTAGTAATCTGGTTGTAGTAGTGATTTCCTAGGCATTCATTGGATTCACCCCTGTTTACTTGGAAAGTGGATTTGGTGCAGCCTAAGATGCAGAGTCAGTGTGTTGCGATAAATCGGAGATATTGCCTGGAATTGTTTGAGTCTATGCCAACGATTACAATACTTCCTACTCCCGTGCGCTAGGGGCTGAATTTATAAGTGAAAGTTGGATTGACCTTAGTTTAGACTGTAGTACCTCTTTGTGGCGTGAGAACTGCACCGCTTTTCAAAGGTCGTCGATGTCAAACTTGCAAATCATTTTTAACTTGCGATGGAATGGGCTTTAGTGGTTGTCGGATTAGTATGTCATAATTTCCAAGTAGAAGACGTTGGTCGAATGGGAAAAGATGTGTAGAGGTTAATATTGGCAGCTTCTTTGGTCTTCTAGTGTAAGCCATAATTGCCTTCGTATTTTAACGACTCAGCTGCCTCCACCACGATGATAGGTTTGGTATGAGACATTTTGTGGCATTTTGTCTCACGCTAGTGCCATTACGGATACTTCAGTGCTTTTGATAACTTGGGTACCCGTGTGGCATCGTACAAGTATTACATTTTTATTACTCTTATTAATTGTTTTAGTAGCATAGTGTCACCGCGCATTCCAAGTAAGCGCGCATAAAATTTGTTTGTCGTTGATCCACATACGCACGACCATCTTGTGTAATCACACCGCTTAACTCACCTCTAATCAGTCGCCTGGCCACTTGGCTAATTTATTTTGGCTCATTCACCCCACACACATCCCCATACATTTGCCTGCCTGGTTTGCGATTGCTCAGCTATATTGCTCTCTATTTTAGACGTCAAAGGCTCAGATCAGGTTCCATCGCTACAAGACGCTGGAAGCCACTTCCCACAAACAGAGCTAAATTCTGTTGATGAGCCTGTCACCCTACAGCAAACCTCACCAGACACTACAACACCCTCTTCCAGCGGTAACATTTCCGATCAAGACCAAGGCAAGGTATTTGCAGAGGTTGTTGAAGCTGCCAAGGCCGGTAAGTATCCTCTCTCTGAATTTAATGCGCCTAAAATTGTACACCCTCATCTAACGCTTCCAATTCCTCCATTTAGGCGATTTAGCAAAAATAATAAACCTCGTTTCATCACTGACGGAGTCATCACCTCCATCGATGAATCCGTCAACCGCTCAGACGACCTCTTCGTCTGCCGCGATTTCGAACAGCTCTGGAGAATTGGTTCTACCTAACTTACCTGAGGGCATTAATGCTGTCATTCAGAGTGCAGTCAACCCTCCCCAAACCGCTGTGGTGTCGACAACTACTTCTTCTGATGCTGCTGTTATCACTGCAAGTTCGTCGAGTGATAGCAGTACCTCTGCCGGCGCTTCCTCGTCATCCACACCACCTCTGCCTCCTCAACGACCGCCATTTTCGTCCTCTCCCTCAGCTGAAGAATCCAAAGCCCTATCAGCACCAAGGTACATACTTAGTTGCTTTCACTCACACTTTTTTTCATCTGTCTAAAAAATTATGTCCTTGTTCAGTGAGGAGGAGAAACCCAAAGGCTGTAAATCAGAGAATCCACAACCGGTGAATGAATTGACGGGACCACCCCCCTCAGAATCCACAGTCACGCCCTCTTCTGTTGCACTGCCCACCACTGTCTGGAGCACATCCACTGCTCTGCCTCCCAAGCCTGTTTGCGTCACTCCTGCAAACCTCTCTACGGATATTAACGTACAATTAACAGTATTGAATTCGGCCGGCGAACTTAGTCCAGTTCATTTATGCCTACCGGAGCATCCACTTATTATACTGCGTGTTAACCCCATTCCAGGAGCTCGTGTTGGACAATTAGTTACTCTGAGTTTTTCTGCACAGATGATTTTGAAGACTATTTCTAGTATTCTGGAGAATGGTGCAGTCTACAATGGTGCACCGATTATAATACCCATCTCCACCGCACCACCACCCCCGGCTTCTACCTCAGCGCCTAGCACAGAATCTGTTTCCAAGGCTATTGCATTACCGGCACCACCTCCCCTTCCCTTGGGAATGAAGTCGGCAGCTTTGTCCGGAGCTCGAAAAATGCGAGCAATCGCACCGAAGCCCTCCAACTCTGTCGCAAGCTCAATACCCGTCTCTTCGGTTGCCAATGCTGCGATGCGCTCCGCCCCGATCAACCGGCCATCTAGAAAGATTTTTAATCCTGTGGTCGCGCCGAATCCCCTGACTTTACCGAACTCGTCCTCGACGATCGCTCCAACCTCCACTCCAATCGTTAATCCCGCCCCTCTTGTCAGCAGCAGTAATGCCCGTAGTGCTTCGATTCTCCGAAAGGTGAACGCCAATTCACCCAACTCGCGCAATCGTAATCGCAGAAAAAACCCCACTACAACTCTCCCTCCTCCTCCTGTCACCGTGGCTGTTCCCACTACCACTTCGATTGTGCCCCAGTCCACCGGCTATATCGTCGACCCCGCTTCTGGCACTCTCATCTCCACCGACACTAGCACTGTCTCTGGTGGATTTATCCAATCCATTATGCAATCGGGGCCTAACGGTCCTCAGTTTTTCGCACCGACCGGTTCGATCCTGGTTGGTCCCTCCAACAACCTTATTCCAATGCCCATTAGTGGTGTAATTCCTGCAGAGAGTAAGCCTCCAGAGACTGAGACGGTTGATCTAATCACTAGTGCAGGCAATCCCTACCCTTCAGGCTTCCTTGTCCCTGCTGATGGCAGTAATGATGGATTCTCTCGACAAGTCTTTTTCACTAATGGAGGCGCACCGAACGGTCAGTTCCTCTTGCCAAGCTACCAGACGGGTGCGCCAGGTGGTGAGTATGTGCAATCCTTCTCGACTCAACAGGCGGAGTACTTGCAGACTAATGGAGGTGAAATATACTTCACCAGTGACGGGTCCTGCTACATGCCCTACACAGGAATCATTGGGCAGCCACAACCAGTGGCTACCGTGGATATTAAGGACGACGGAAGTGGAGTTGACGTAGTATCTGAAACCGACGATATCATCGATATCGCCATGCGTGTTGCTCGCGAGGATGTGGATTGTAGTGTAGCCGTTGCGGGTGTTCCTGTTGCTGCCGAAACTGTCAGCACAGCTCCTGGAACTATTGAGTTAACCGACGACACCAATGGAGTCATCAGTGAATTTATACAATCATCAACCGTTCCTCCTCTTGCGCCCTCTAGTACAGATTTCGAAGAACAAGCTGCTGAACATGTGTCTCCAGTTATTGAAGAGTCTGTCCCCGCAGCTGATCAGCAAACTAGCACGGGTGATGCCAAGATCGATGCTCTGCTTGCTGAAGCAGCTCTTGTGAGCTCGGTCAATGGTGTGGGAGATAACCAGTCAGCTGTATCTGTGCCTGTCACTTCGTTACTGGGCCCGCGTGCTGGTGTGCAGACAACTACAGTTGCTGTCAGCAATGCGGAAGCCTGTACAATTGTGGAGGCGAATGCGGTAGACATGAATGAGTTTTCGCAATCTCTCTACGATAGCTTTGCGAATTTCGAGGCTGCAATGATCCCAGAACCGGTTCCTAACTCTTCCACAGAGGCGGCTACGGAAGCAGCCTTCACTTATGTGACTCAGAAAGTCGGTGATCTCGATGCAGAATTTGGAACCACTGATACTGATCTGGATGTCACTTCCACGCATGTTACGGAATCATTTCTCAAGTCACTAGTCAATCAGGCGGATGACTTGGAAGCGGAAATGGCGAGTAAAGATGAAACACGTAAGGTTACTGAATCTCTTGAAGGTCAAAAGGTGTCTGATAGTGCATCCCAAAATGACGCAGATGGGATCACTTCGCAGGCTGAAATGACGGATCTCTTTCAGCTACCCTTCAGTCGAAGCGTTGATGAAGATGTTGCCGGTGGTGATAGTGATGACAACTTCTTCTCATTTACACGTGATTACGCCACGTCAGAACAGTTTGATGCAGCCCTGCAACTTCTCGGTTCACAGCCTTCCTCAAACTGTTCGGCTCCCCATATTCCAGACGATGTTGATGATGCAGATGATGAAGGGGTAAACGGGACATACTGCGATGACGCCCCGATTGTGCCAGATAGTCTTTCAGTGAACGACCAAGAATTACTATCAAGGGAGAAGCCATCTAGCCCTGAGTCGAAGCACCTCAATAATGTTTCTTTTGGCGAGTCACTTTTGCCACCAGATTTGACCTTGAACACCAGTGTCCTCGATTCCACCCCTGCCACCGATAGGTTGATCGATGAAGACGGTATGCACAAGAAGGAGCAGGATGGGATCCCATCCCCGTGTAGCACTTCTGATGCAACAGGCGTTAGAGAAACTGTTTCCCTTGTCGCTGCTAATGCCGGCACTGAAGAGGAAGACGACGATTCAGGAAGTGAGTTGGACTTCCTACCAAGTCGCAAAAGGCCAGAACGGAATGTAACCCCACCAACATCACCGAAAAACCCTCAATCGTCGTCACCAACACCATCACTTTCACGACCAAAGGGACCGCCATTGAGTGTTGATGACATTTCCAGTTCCCCACATCCTATTCTTCCCATTACTACATCTCCAATGCTCGCTACATCTCGCAGATCCCTTAGACTGCCCAGGCAATCGACTCCTCGTGTAAGATTTTCACGTCGAAAATCGATATCTAGCGCGATTTCACCGAGTTTGCGTCGTAGCAGCAGAAGGGGTCGAAGGGGTACCTCTTCCACACCTGTTTCCCCACGTCAGCTGCGCTCGTCGACGACAAAACGGAAAGAGGACAATATTGAGGTGTCTGAGGAGGAGCTGTCGGACGATATACTGCCTTTGAAAAACACAATCTCGAAAGATCTCATACAGCTGAACCAGACCTTGTGCTCTAACCAATCACAAGATGACAGTCCTACTTTTCCTATGTTGGGCAATGATGTGGGTAGCTCATCGAGACTCACTCTTGATTCCACTTTACCCAGTGATCCTTGTGTAGAAGAGTCAAATGTTCTTTGCACTGTGGACTTGTCGGAGTCGCCCAAGAATGGGATAGGGACAACTGGCGAATCAACAATGTCAACTGTTCCTGACACTCCGATTGTCAAAGGTGGGCATCTGGGGGAGGCTTCATCGTCAGTTGTCTGGGACTTAAACGGTGCCAGGCCGACATCCTTTGGGTTAGTGAGAAGTTTTTTTCTCTTGGATAAGATGCTAGTAGTAATAATAAACGTGTATATTATTACGCTATGTGAAAGAAGAGCGATCGCTCTATTATGTATTTATTGGTACATAAAATGAAGACATCTGTGAGTGCGATTCGCTGTTCGTAAAAGCAAATGAGGCAGGTTACACTCTTTCAAGGAGTGTGCCTGTGGGTCGTACTAAGGTCATACAACCTGCGTGCGCCCGTGTGTGCATTTATTTTGGCGGGCTTGAGCGCGTGTGCGTGGTAGGCCGCTTGACGTAATGTGTGTGCATACTCGTGCGTTTCCAATCTGGATAATCCGAAATTTCTGCACACTTGTTTGTAGGTTAAGCAATATGTCTGCCGTTCCCTCCCTAATTCCCGTCAACAATTTTGAGTCCCACTTGGAGCTCAGGGACAACCCGGTTCTACAGTCAGACAGACCCTTTTGGAGCAATTCTAATGGGTCAGCTTCTACTGAAGACGACGACGATGAGGAAGGAGGCGAGAGAGAAAAGGAAAGGAGAGTGAAAGCGGGAGAGCCAGATGACGACAGTGAATCGGATTCTTCTCCCAGTCTCCTAGCGACTATTAGGGCAGCCTCTCTTGCCCTCAATCTCCCTTTCAGTCCACCAATCGCCCTGCCTGGAAACGAAACAGCCTTTGCTCAATTTGCATCATCCGTTTCTTTACCGTCCTTCGATGCTTTTATTCCCCCTGAGGTGTCCAGTGGCAGTAATAAATACCTCAAGTCCGGTAGTGCCGCCGCTGTCGTTATCTGCAGTGCCAATGACGGTGATGATGACGATGATGATGGCGATGACGGATCAGAAGATGTCATACCAAGCTCCTGGATTCCAGATCCAGCAAAACTTATATTCTCAGAAAATCTCTTCCCCCCGAAATTTTCTCCTCTACGGATCTTGCGACCTCCCCCCGTTCCTATTTTACAAGACAAAGTTTTGAGCTCCTTCTCTGCTATCGCAGAGGCAGCTCCAGAGAAGGAGGGATTTCCTACAAATGCCATCATTTGTCCCCCTCGTCAGGATAACAGCCAACCACAATGCCAGCAGCCTAGACTGTCTTTGTACGAAAGAACACAAGAGATGGTTACCGTGTCATCTCAAGAAGAAGTAACCGTCGATGAAAGTCTACCTGGCACTAGGCATCTCCCAATACAGTGTGAGGTTGTTCCGGATTTGGGGTTGGTCTCACCGGTAGCGAAGTTTGTAGGTCCTAGCACCGTTGATCCACCTCCTGTAGCTCCTCAGCCATCGTCACCACCAGTTCAAATAATCGACTTGCCTACACCCTCTAGCAACGAAGCCGTGTCTTCATGCAGCGATTGTGTTGTCGAACCTCAAGATGTAGCATCGATGGCACAACCGCCGATACGCCTGAAATTGAGGCTTTCAGACATTAGACTGCTCCACAGGAAAGTCAGTAGAAAGCGTAAAGTGGAACAAGAGTCATCGCCCCAACAACAACGGCAACTGTCTTTGAACATCGGGGCGCCATCCCCACCGAAGACCCGTAAGATGGGCACCATTTTGCGGTTTTCTCGTGTCGGTGGAACATTTCGTACGGAAACGGTGGTGGCACCACAGTCGTCGCCAAACCGAGTCGTATCATCACCACCGCAGCCGACACCACAACTACCACAAACACAGACCTCTGCTACCAGAGTTCCCGCTCCGCCGATTCAGCCAATATGGGCGGCAGCTAAACCCTCCAAGCGTGGACGTCGAGGAACAGGAGGAAGGGGTGGTCGAGGCAGAGGTGGAGGTAGTTTTCGCGCTGACCGTGTTGCTACTACTGCCACTGTTTCTACTGTTTGTTGTCATGTTGATGAAAACAACAGTAGGAGCGAAGCCTCTATCGGCCCGCAACAATCCTTAGCCTCAGCCAGTACTAAGGTGGTTGCGCCTACCCTCTCCAAGAAGTTCTTCTCCTCCTCCAAGGAAGATCGTCGCAGCAGTGCGATTAGAACAGTACGTGGCTTGATATTGCAGCTTGTGATGCATGAGGGTTAGTGACTGTTCAGAAGTACTTTTGGAATCGGTAGATCAATTACTCCTCGTGACATTCTCCCAAGGCGCAGAATTGGAGAACAATTCGCTTTCCTTTTCATCTAAACGTCAATTTGCGTTTGCTCCGCTCTGATGCCTGTGCGTGTGTGTATCAGCGTCAATGTGGCGGTACCTCTACCGCTGTTACTGCTGCTGATGGTGATGTGGCTTGCGCATCCACACACCCAACGAGGGCCATGGTGTTTGTAGGGTCGTGTGCGTGCGCACGCGCGATTTTGGCATCCCAAAGGTTTTGGCATTTGCGTGCGTGCCTCTTTACGTGTGTGCGTGTGTGTGTGTGTGCTTGCGTCGCTATGACAGCAACTTTGACGGGAGAGCAAGGGGAGTGGCGGGGCAAAGGGTGAGCGAATTTGCAGGAGTTTGTGTAGGTATGATTAGTAGTAGTCTACGCAGAAACGCGTGTGGATAAGAGTGTTACCAGCTTTTTTTTCTATTATCGCCGTCAGTACGCCTCCCCTTTCGGATACTTTCGCGAATATCATTTCCTCTGGTGACAATATCACTCACTAGCCTGAAACTCGTTTAACTTAGGTGGGTGGGTTAGTAATCATTGCCATCTCTGAGTAATTATGAAATGCCTGTGGGGGATTGACTATTTTTTGTTCTTATGTGACATTGATGACATCGTGTGCAGCACGTGGCGTTCTATGTGGTTGCCTGCCTCTTCTTTCAAGCACTCAATGTTTCCTCAAATTACTTCACACTACCCTGAAATGGCATGCCTCTTTTTCGCGATTCATTCCAGTCAAAAAGAAACACGGGATTCAGTAAGCTCTTCTACTGTCGTCTCACCGTGATAATCAGAGCAATTGCACAAGTTGAATATCAGCCTCAGATGTGAGTGACCACTGCTCAAACAGTAGTCATTCCGGATGTTGTTAATGTTTTTTACTAAGGTTCGTCCTTGGCGTTCAACATTCGGGAATATGATCCGAAAACGCGGTCGTTTATATGGTTCAACGGACCGTGTGGGGTCACTTCGGAATAGCGTATCGAACCAACTTCCGCTTCCACCGGTACCTCTACCGCAGCCACAACAACCTCCTCCCACTCAATCCAATCCCGCTTCTTCTCCGAACGATCCAATCCGTCTTGTGATTCGTCTTTCTAAGGAGAAAGATAGCGGTTCAGAGGTGGCTCAACTCTTGACAAACTGCCAAGCAAATGGTGGCCAGCTCCAGGAGGTGGAAGAAAGCACCACCGCTACAAGTAATGAGGGAGACACTGGTGATGATGACGGTGGTGAGGATGAAGAATTGGATGAAGGGGGTGGGAATGAAGTAGAGCACGCATCGACTGGTGAATCGGCTCAACAGTTCTTTGTCGCCCCGGAAGCGGAGACCTTTATCGACAAGAATCAGGCTCGAGTGCGAGTGGTACTCAACAGGGCCCTCTACACTGCCAATGGCATCGATCTCGACGGTGATGACGACGATGACGAAGACGATGAGGAGGGAGAAGGAGATTCATCTTTTTCTCCCTCCACCCACGAGGGACTTCGTCGTCTACCCGCAGTGAAGAACGCACAGCCGGTAGTTCAAAGACCCACCGTTTCTACGGAACAGCGCTATCGCAGCCATCAAACCCCTCAACCGGGAAGTCAACCGCCTGGGTATAGCTGGTTTAGCGATTTTTACCTGTCTAAAATTCACTGTATAGAAAATTGACGAGATTATCCTCGATATTTTAGTTATCCATCACAACAACCTCCCACTTCGATTTATAATCATCAGCCGTCTACAGGTCCTCCAATCACGTCCGCGACTACAGTTTTCAGTCCTCGGCGTTGTGACATGACAACGGCGTCCACAAGTATACAGCAGGCTCGACCTCAAACTGAGGCTGTTAGTAGTGCCCGGAGTAGCAGCACAGCGAGTGGCAGTCTTCCTGCGCCCAGTACGATCTCTCCTCCCGCTCCCTTTACAATCGCCGCAACGACGAGCGAAGCGGAGAGTAGCGGTGGCGGTGGTGGTCCGCCCGCGCAAGATCATCACCAGAGTGTCACTGCTGAGCAGCAACAGCAAACGCAGCATTTCTACCAAAGACAACTTCCCCACCAGTTTGGTGAACCTGATGAGGGAGAACAGGCATCTGGTCAGCGCTCCTATGTTGTGCCCAAAATAGAGCACACCTCTCAGCCGCCCACTCCGGCCACATCCGCCTATCCCCAGGAAGCTCAGTTTGCTCGCCAGTTGCGGGATTTTCCCACCATTCCTGCACAGCAGCAACATCAGCAACAGCAACGACAAGCGCTGGCGGCTGCATATGCAGCTGCAGCTGCTGCCTGTGTGGGGAACTTCGAACCGGCAACCATGCAGGCTATGTGGGCTTCATCCTTCCTCAATAATCTTAGTGGGGCCCCAAGTGGCTACGCACAGAGTCAACAGTCTTCGCTCTCCTCCAGTCGTTATAGCCAACATCAGCATGACCAACAGCACCCGTCTCGTGGACACTTGGAGACTTCACATCAACATCAACAGCAGCACCAGCAACAATTGCAGCAGCAACCCGTGTTTCCACCCTATCGAGGTGAAGGGGATGCTTTACGTGGACATGCTAATGAGGCGCATCAGCAGCCACCCTACTCAGTACCTTCGCATTTCACGAGTGAGTGCGTTGTAAGAGTCGCCAAATTTTTTAATAAGAGAATGATTTTCTCTACTTGTGTCCCTTTTTCTTTGCTAGATCGAGTTGTCCCCGATAGTGGAGCATTGAACTACTACTGGCATTCTCAGCAGTACCAACAATTCCAGCAGCAGAGTCATAATGCGACACAGCTGAGAGCGATTGATAGGGCGGCGTCCTACTACTCTGCCGCCTCGCCGGCCCTACAACAACAGCAGCAACACCAGGCATCGGTACCACATCCCAACGCAGGTCTCACCTCCCAATGGTATCAGGGTGGCGGCGGTGGCGTTCAATCGTCGCCCAGTCAGTCGACACCGGCTGCACCACAGGCGGCGACTTCGACGCCTGGCTACTCCCAAATAGACGACTCAGCTGTTGTCGCGGCTGTTGCAGCTGCGGGCTATCGGCTGCCTCCGTTTCCGAGACTCTCTTAAACTATCAGAATTCGTTCCCCTTCCACACACTAAGAATATTTTGCCCCTCTATGTATAGTTCCATGGTCTTATTTTAAAATGAAAAGTTAGAAAAATACGGACGTACACGCATGTAATAACAAGGATTCGCTCATTCACTTCTATGAAAATAGGCAAGCTCCTACCTTCCCCCTCCCGAATCATGTGATACTGTTTTGTTCGCCTTTCCTCTCCCTTCGCAAATCGCTCCCCCCTCGTGATTAGTCGCCGAAGGAATCACACTTACGTGGTTATCTCGTGAACTAAGTGCGGCAAGGACGACTTGGTAACAAGGGAGAAGAATTCTCTGGATTTTAATCTCTCAGGCTGTGAATGCCCAGCCGCTGTATAGGTCCTGCTCGAATTCCCTTCTAACTTCTCCCTGTTGTCATTTTTTTCTTTTTGTACTCTCTCCCTCGTTCTCTATATATCTTAATGCCCTCCTCTTCGAGAACGCGAGTGAATCAACGAAGTGTCAACACTACTCTTATGGTAAACCTTTTACTACTATCACAGTGTAGTCTACTTTTCCTGTTTAGTGGAGGTGTCTTTATTGATCCGGTTGTTCGAGGGCCCGTAAAGAATGGGCAGGTAAAGATTGGGATGCTATCAGTTCGGCGGCAGCTTGGGTGATGGTCTCGGTAGTTAAGGTTTGTACGTGGTGCTTGAATCATCGACAAGTAAACGGTCGATCTGTTGGGTGACCATTTAACATCTGACTGACTGTGTCAGCTGAGGATTAAAGCGCCTTAAAGGCGGCGAGACATCAGCCACGCTTGTAATTCCCCTTACTGGGAGCGACTCAGGTCACTACAGGCGTATCAAAAAGAGGTCGAGTGATCGGGTCATGGTCACATCCATCTATAGAGATAGGCGTGCGATGACAGAGGTCAATGTTTATTTAACTGCCGAAAACTCGTATGGTAGTGTTATGCATAGAAGTTTGATGATCAGATATTTACCTAATTCTTTACGATCATATATATATTTTACGAAGGAAGAAAAGCCAAACTCCCTTCAAGATTGAGTAAAATGAAGACTTTGAGGGCACTCACCATTTGTTAATATTGGGCTTATTTGTCTCTCCCTTTCGGCTACCTATCAGGCATCAAACCCAGCCGAGCAAAATGTATTCTTCTGCAGACAACAAAATGCATGAGCAATAGCAAAGTAATGACAAAACATTCCCAGATATAACAGTTCTTAAACAACTTGTGCTAACTGCCCAAGCAAACCGACAAAAAACAATTTCAAGATTCATCAAGTCAAGTCTGCTTTCATCATAACTTGCTTCCCATTAAAATGAATACAAAGTACAGTGGTTATGTACTTAAACATCTTAAAAAATATGGAACAGGTTTTGTTACGAGTGTGTATACAATCATTGCTCAAACAAACCATATAATGTGTGGTGATTTTGGGTCATAAATAAAAATGCGTTGCCCGGTAAATCTTTAGATTTTAATTTAGAATAACTTTGGTATTTTATGTACCGAGGGTAACAAGCACGTGCAAATGGTTTGGTGCGAGGCCACATTGCGAAAATGAGTGTCTCTGGTGAGACGTTCGTTTCATGGGCCACTCGTGTAACCAGATGTTCTAATCCAACATTCAATCGAGTTGTTAATCGACTTTGGGCAAATCCAGCACTACAAAAAGATGTCCTTTCTGTTCTTACTGGTGTAACTAAGTTAATTCAATCCCGTGGGGGATGCGAGTCTGCTGCGGAATACTATTCTGCACTGGTAATGCACAGTTAATTCATAGCTCGAATTTCTTTAGCTGAGCTTATTAAATACTGAAACAGCTACCAAGGCTGCTGAAGCATATCTTTTCCGGCTAGTTGTGTCTAAGGCGTAATTGAGTTGTTTATTTCTTATATTGTCTTAGTGTTCCCGTGTCGCTTTTGAGGAAAACTTGTGGTGAAGCATCTAAAACAGTAACGAATGTTCTGTCAGCTGCACTACAGGAAGAACCTATTGATATTTGTTTGTGCAAATCCGTAGGCATTTCTTATTTATTTTTTAACCGTTTAGTTACTTCTTTCTCTTGGGCGTGTGTTGGCTGTCCAACCCACGGAAAACTGGGCATCTGAATCAGTGCGCCATACATACAGAATATTTCTTCGATTTATTGACTACGACAATGCCGCTCTGCGCAAAGCCGCTCATAAAGTCATTTCCGAACTCCTAACTTTCACGATTAGCATTGAGGATGCTTATCATCCCGCTTCCCATCAAACTATAAACCATATTTGCAAGCTTATGCGTCAAGTGTCCACGTAGGCCTGATTTTCTTTGTTGCACTTCAAAAATGTGTATTATTTTCGCATGCTTACCTCTTATATTTAGGCAACTTTCTACTCTTATTCGTATAACCGACAGCGGATGTGGTCGTTTGTTGCATATTTTGAATCTTTTAAAGTCTATCATCTGTCTTGCCGCTGAAAAAGACATTAAGTCAGCATGTGAGTGCGTTCTGGAACTGACAGCTTTCAATAATTCACTGGTACGTACCTTCTCCGTATTGCAATTCACTGGTTTGCACGGACAATTGTGACGACCACTTTTGCCCATTTGAAGGTTTTGAAATCTGCATTTGAATGCCTTCAGATGCTGTTTCAAGGCAGGGTCAAGACTTTAACTGTTCCTCTGGATACTGCAGGAAAACTTATGACTGCTCTACTCACCTGCAAACCCCGTGAATCCACCTCAATTGATATTGCGACCCTGAAAAATGACTCCGAATCCCTTATTGCATGGATAAAGTGTTTGTGTGCTGGTGTGGGTTATCTAACTTCACTGGCTGTTGACTATCACGGTGAAAAATCTTCGGAATTAGCTGCTTCCGTTGCAGTAGAGCACCTGGAGCATTTGGTTCGTGTCGCCCTTAGTATTGTGGCCAATAGTCCCTTGCCAGACCTTCGTAACTCCGTAAAAGGTCTTCTTGTCAATGTTTTTCTCGATCAGCTGGTAAGCTTTACTTTGTCGTGATTGTTCAACCTGCCCGGGTGTCGTGGATTTTTCAATTCCTCTTACAGAATGTACAGTTACAAATGTGTGATCTGCTCACGCGACGTCCCCGGTTTCTGCCAGATTTATGTCTCAACCTGCAGAATGCTCTTAACCTGGCACGTCGTGAAACCTGGCCCAATCTTCTCAATGTTTCTTCTCACCTAATGCATGCCTGGGCCATGAAGGCTGTTGTCGGTGATAGCGTCGACACGCAGCTACCCGTCGAAGTAATAGGCCTAATTCAACGCGTAGCCAGTCTCCGCGATGCTCTAGCAGACGGTGTTGAAGGTGTTGTCGATGATGGTAGTGTTAATGCAACTGTGCTTGTCGATGAAATAGATCGATTCCTCCTCACCGCCATGGAATCTTGGGGCATTGAGCCAGTACTCCGAGATGCCTTACCCTTGCAACCCCTTCTACTCGAACTTGAATCTGGTGTTGTGGAACTCCGCCGCTCTTGGATCCTTCCACTCATCGCTCGTGTCCACCCTGTCCGTTCTTGTTCACTGGCCTTCTTCCACTCTGATATTCTCCCACTTGCTGACCGTGCTGTCACAGTTGCTAAAGCGGCAGCTGAGCAGAAATTTAAACGGCAGATTGGTGGCGAGAATGGCGCTCCATTTGTGCCTCTCTCGGCAATTCTTAATGCGGCTGTACAGATGGCGCGTCAACTGTGGATCACGTTGACGGCCTTCACACGGCGTTGCCCCTCGCGCTGGGCTGATCTTGTGGATTCGGGTCTTGGTGGAAGGCTGATTGCTGGCTTCCTCACCGCCAAGACTGTCAGACCTGTCATTCTTGCTGCACTGCGACGCCTTGTTACTTTCGCCGAAACAGAAGGTTTGTTGCTTCCGCTTCGAAAACTCGTCGTAAATGTTATCAACTTAGGCTAGCCCGATTTGCTTGCCCTTTATGTAGATGCCATTGCTGTGATGCGGTCAGGTGCCAAGCAGATGGTACCCAAGATACTCTCAATGTACGAAGAGCAGGACTCAACTAATGACCAACAACTCAAGCAACAACTGGAAAGCACACTGTCTGTTTTCCTACCCCTTCTTACACCAAAAGTAAGCTTTGGCCCATCCGTTTCAAATTGTATTCTGAGGAGGGTGCATATTATTAGCCAATGTTTGAAGAGCTAATGGCTCTTTAGGCAATCTAGTGAAGATTTCGTTATTCCGCTTTTGATCAATGTTAGTCTTTTTTCAACTCCCTTAAAGATGCTCTCATTGCCTTGCGAAACAGCCCACAAGAAACTTGTTGCAACCAAAAGGTGGGTGGTTTATTTTGCTGAGTTTACGTGCCCTTTCTTGGTTGTTGATGCTTTTAAATCCCTGAATCTCTTCCCCCAGACCAATCTATATGGAAATTCTCATGTTAATTGTGCCAAATCTCACAAGCGAAAGCATAAAATCTGTGCTTGGTCAGCTGGAAAAGTATTTTATGGTATGTCTAGATGATTATCTTTTCTTTTGCCACGTCACCATAAATTAGCAGATTTCTTACATTTTGATTTACTCTGTTTCATGACGGTGGCTCAGTGACGAGGAATTTCAAATTGATTGGTGCAGTCATCAAAATTGTCTTTTCTCAGCCTGTGCTAGTTCACTATACCAAAAAGCGTTATTGCTACTTTTCGACAGTATTCGTTTTGAATGTTAGCAATTTATTCCTACCTTAGCTGACGCTTCTCAGTACTTCATACTTTTTTTTATTTTTAAACTACTTTTCGGTTATGGAATCAGTGTAATTAATTAAGAAAATTGGTCAACTTGCAAATGCCACAATTTTTATGGGATCATTCGTATTTACATCGGTAATAAATACAAACTAATAGCTGAATGGTTTTGAGATTCGTTTTGAGGTGGGCATTCTCTCACCTTCCCATTTTTGGCATTTTTGTATCGTACTCCAACTTCTTTTCCAAACGTGGTTTATACGTCGCTTCTTTAGATGAATACGATCCTTTTCTTTGACAATTTATTTTTTTAAAATATGATTACTTATTCACGGGAGCACGAATTCGTAGGCAAGGCTAGAAAACATCCGTTAAAATATTGCATTTTTCTGTTTTGATTCATAGTACTTCAAGATAAGGTTACGCAAGAATCGGTCTGCTCATCGAGTTGAACTTAACCATTTTTAAATGAATTTTTGATAGGTACTTGTCTTTACCTGGTGGACATTAAAGGCAGCCAACACAGGGGCACACCATAGGCTTTGAAGTTTGTGTTCCAATAATATCAATGGATTTCCAACGTATTAATCTGTGAGATTTTTAGGCAATAGCTTCGACATCACCTCTATGTGGCTCCACGAATTTTTCGTCTAAGTATGGCGTGATGTGTTGTTCGTATTATAGTAGCCGCATCTCGTCGCACCCTGAATAACCCGATCGAGTTTAAAATAAAGTGGCCGTGGAGTCTTTGTCCTGATGATATTTTTACTTTTTGGCATTCGAGTAGCGGTTGATTTGGTCACTTTGATTTAGTAGCACAAAAGTTTCGATGTCACGTCTGCTCAACTTGGTAGCTGTGGTTATGGTAGTTGACTTGCCTTCGAGCCTAATGTTGCGCGTTCTATGCGAAATCAGAGGCCTGACAACAAATTTGGTCAGTAAGTACAACCTTAATCCCATGCTCTAGCCCAAAGATCCTGAATGTCGAGCTCTCAGAAAACCTGCCTATCGTCTTCTGGAGGCGGTTCTCTCCTCATCAAATCCCTCAGCGAAGGAGTTTGTTATCGCAAACTTGACTAGTCTCACTACCTTCATGGCCCAAATCGCGCCTTCCTCTACGGAGGTTGCGGAAGGAGCAGGGACTGAGATCGAATCCACCGAGCAGCTTTCCTCCACCATGGCTGCTTTGGCTCTATCTGCGAAGAAGCGCAAGGCTCTCGCCATCAGTGCTCCCTGGAAGGCACGTCTTCGGATTCTTCGTCATCTACTTCACGCTCACACTGAAAATCAGCGGGAACAAGCGGAGAAGGGGGGTGGAAATCATGCTGTGCAGGAATTCATCAACATGTTTATGCCTGAGGTGAGCATTCACACAGTTTTGGGGTGGTTTTTTAGGTAATTAATTAGCATTATTTCTACCACTTTGTGTATGGATCATGCTAAAGGCTTGTCGAAAGAATGTTGAAAGGAACAGTTTTATTTCATCATACGTAATTATATGCCAAGCTTGAAAGATTTCCCTTAAATTCGGGCGTCTCTTGCGGCGACCACTTGCCCGATGATCCCTTGTTCACACCATTTGGTTCGATTGAATTGTTCAGAATACCCAGAATGGTCCATTCCATCAGAATGACCTTTATTTCAGCTGGGGTTATTTAAATTGCCTACCTGTGATTAAAATTAAACTCTTTATTGAACGGAATGTAGAAAAACACAACACTTTTTCGGCATTCCGAGCTGTCCATTGATTCTTTGATGGAGGCGGTACCCACATCCTTAGTGTCACATATTTCACTTGGGGCAATCACCAACAATATCTCACGTTTTAACCCTGACAAGCCCTCACAGTAACATAAAAATCAGGAACAGGTAAAGCAAAATATCACCGAGAAATTGACCCTCAAACGGCGTTGAGGAAGTTTGGACTATCATTTATCTACCGGCTAAATATCCGCTCTTTTTCTCATCGCAAATTTCAAATTTCAGATACCCCAATGTCTGGGTAGTCTAAATAGCCTCGTCCGAATTTTGGCCGGCCGTTTGTTGGTGGACATGGTTTTGGCCACCGCAGGAAGTCTTTCCTCTGAAAGAGAGACTCAACCAATTAGCCGTTTGCGACGGTCTTATTCACTAGCGACTACGCCTTCGGAAGTCACTCGAATGGATGACGATGGCGGTGAGGTTGAGGACAGGTCGGAGGCGGGAGAGGTTGATGCTATCAAAGAGGAAGAGGAAAGTGACGATGATGGTGAGAGTATCTCGGGTCAGTCTCATAATCCCACAGAAATCGCTTCTGTGTGCACCTCCATTTCCATTACTGGAGTGGATCCTCTCACTGCCACTAAGGTGTGTGCCTTATCTCCCCTTCTTTTAGTCGAAAGCAAGTTGTTTGTTTGAAAAATTGATAATTTCATGATTCACGTCATCTTTCAACCTCGCCCCGTTTTTGAGCTAGAAACGGCGAAACCGTACAATATCTTTCCGCTTCAAGTTTTGTCGGTTTCGATCTCACATAGTTTCATTCAGAAGAGGACTCTTTAGCTGTCAGAAAGGGTCGATAACTGTGTTCTCGAACTACTGGATTTTATGCTTCTATTGTGATATGTTTTCGTTTTGCCATGTATCTCAAAAAAATGGAATAACTTTTATGCTGTACAGAACATTGACCCTGGTTTTTTCAAGTACATAAAATTTCTGGGTTATTCTTGCAGACGTGTGTGGGGCTACGAAGCATTCTCTCCCACTTTTGGCCCGTGCTATTAGAAGCAAACGTTGAGAACCTGAAGAACTTCTCCCAGTCGCAATTGCTGCGTCTCGAGGTAACAGCCAAATCGGTTTGTCGTTTGCTTTCCGATCTCAGGCTGCGTCGCAGTCTCATGACTGCCATACAAGTGGCTGAGGACGCCAAGGGTACTTCAGATGCTGCTGAAGTCCTCTCTACTGCCAACCGCGCTGCCCAGGGACTCGTCCAATTGCCCAACAAGCAGATCGCTCGTCTAGGATTGCAGCTATCTCGTCTCCTCATCGCTTTTGTAGGGAACTCTGTCTATGTCTCGGATATTGTTGTCACCATTCACCAGGTCCATGAGTGTCACAAGCATTCCTTGCGATTTATGATTAAAGCGATGGTGGAGAAGCTGCTTAAGAAAGTTAGGTGAGCAGTGGAGGCGTTCCACAGATTATCGCAAAATTTCAGCAGTGAGGCTTCTTGCTTATCTTCTCCCACCTTGCTTAGCGTTCAAGCATTGTTGTCGCTGATGAGCCCGGAGTATCACAAGATGATCAGGAACAGCGCCAAAATCCTTCGAAGAAGAGAACAGAAGGGCAAGACCGAGGAAAGGAAAAAGGATGCTAAGTTTGTTAGTGGCATTGCTGGCGAAGATGATGGGTTGGAGACAGCGATTCTAGAGGGCAATGTGAGACAATCTGGATGCGCTTCTTCCATGTCAGGTGCTTTAACGTCCCTTGGAAGTGCCATCTCCCTGTCAAAACGTGTCCATGTGCAAAGGTGAGTTCCGTGGGTTATATCGAAGCTGTTTACACTTCCGTTTTAACGATCATAAAGATCGTGTAAATGAGACCTTTCATAGGTTCTGCCAGGAAAACAATTGGATTTTGAACGTATACCCTATAGCAAATGGGAGCTCTTGAAGCTGGTTTGAGTCTTTTCATGCATTCATAACCAGCGACAATCGTTTTAGTGGTCAAAAGCTCTTCCGGGGATGCATTTTTTAAAATAGTATTACTAATTAACGAGACAGCGTTTTAATTATTGCTATCATTGCTAATCCTCTGAAGTAGGGTGGGGGTTGGGATGAGCAGTTAAAAATCACCGAAAGGATGAAGGCTACTCTGACTACTCTGGATTCATTGCAATATTTCTACTCCATACCGAGCTACTTGAAGTTTCGTCCGAGGCTTTTGTTACTTCCCTTTGATTGCTTTTTAGCCTCCAGGAAATTCTAGCAGCTTCGAATAGCGAAGACGACGAAGGTGGTGGTGTAGTTACCAAAGCTGCGAGAGACAAAGGAGCACCAGAGGTTCAGCTGGCTACTGGACCTCCTCGTCGACGTCTAGGTCTGGCGGCAGAACTTGAGCTCGCTGCTTCGGTCGCCGGGCTTAGTAGACGCTCCCGACGCAACCTCCTTGTAGGGCCACATGGAGAGAGTCCTGATGATGACAATGAGGATTCCGAGGACTTGGGTATGCCCTAAACTTTCGCTTGACTATCATGCTGTCAAAAGTTTCATGGAACGCCTTGATATTGTTTTGAATTGCGCGTTTTTAGGGCCGCTAATCATATTTGAGCCCAGCTTAGCGAATTCCCAGAACTCACAACTAGCTGTTTTGAAAGGCTAATTGTTCCTCCGCAGTAGTGAGACCATTCTGGATGAATGGTTCTCTCCTTGAGTGGGCAACACTTCTGAAGTTTTCCAGTAAGCCAATAAGAACTTTCGTAGGTTGTCCTTTTTCCTCTTCACCCGCTCAAATGTGCCGACAAATCGCTCCACCTCCTCTTTGGGCTGAGAATAGTACAATGAGGTGAGGATGTGGGTGTTAGCGTTGATTGCTGTTCATGGTCTTCTTCAAGGGGATCGCACTTGATTGGTGCATGACCCAGGCCCAATCAGTCGAATTAGTGGAGATCAAGTAAAGGCTAGCTTTCGTGATGTAACACATTCAAACCAGCAACATGCCACGGAAAGATGGACAGCACTGTTGCTATCCAGAGTTCCCGCTGACCAACACAGGAATTGGTGGCGAACCAGTGGTTAACGGAATTGGTGTCGTAGCTTCTAGAAGGGAATAATTTCGGAGGCAGGTTCCAGCTGTGGACCCATTGGGTAGCCATTGAGTAGCATAGTGCTGTACTCCCGAGAGTCAGATGTTTTGGCATGCAAGGAGGCCACCTTCCCTTAGTTTCACTTCCTTCGCTTGTTAGTGGCCAGATTAGGGTTGATTGGATGGGGCTGGAAATATCTGTCTTTGTGATTAAACGTATTATTCTGGAAAATAACTTGACAATTTCCTAAGCCATACTCAGATTTTGTCCCTAAACTGAACCGGAATAGCGTCAAGTCATTGGTTGTTATCGGTTGGTGGCTTGTCCGTCTGAACGAATGGAGTTGAAGCCTTCGTTTTTGCTAAAAACTCTATGTCTCATCTGCTGCTCTAGTAGCAGTTCTAGCTTTTTTGGACTCAAGATAATTCCTTCTGAGCCGCTAATTACTATGAACCACTGCCCATATTCCGACACTTTGATTCCCTCAGTGTTTTGTCACTTTTCAAAGCATTGCATTCATATTCTTCTCACCTACTTTCGCATAATCTTCACATCATATCCATCCATCATAAGGGAGCATTCCTGCATTTCAAATTGTGACGTGTTGAGCGTCTTTTTCTAGAACTTATAACAAAGTTGAGGTGAAAAAGACGAAGTTTTTTCTTCGGTCTGTCTTCATTTTGCGAAGTGAGTAGTTTTTTTTTCGGTACAATCAGATTTGTATCACTTAACGTCCTATTGAATCCATAGAAGTTGTTCCATGTGCGTTGTTCCTGGTCTTATCACCTTTTTTTCACAATATGCCTCTGATTTAAAAATTTCGTTTCTTCCGTCCTCCTGTAATTCTCTGTTTGAGTCTTTAAAAATTATTTTGCAATATTGCTCCTCGTACAAGGCACTAATCCAGCTTTTGTACCTCTTACCGATTCATATCAGGGGGATCCCTATTAGCATTGTCGTCAATGTCGTAAAAGCACCGAATCCAAGTTATGATGGGATTTCCGGTGGTGAGGTAACAGCATTTCATGCCTCGTAGCTTCTAAGTACTTGGGCAACAAAATAATAGACTTTGGATTACGTTAGTTAGTGCCTCGATCCCTCTCACATTTGGTTTACTTATCACTTATTTGACTTAGTGAATACTGGCTTGAATTTTCGTGGATTTATCAGGATAGTAACTCTTCCCATCACAATTAATGTTTAAATGTAGCTTTGCTTACTCGTTATTCACACGGCTCCAAATATTCAGCTGTTTTGAGGAGCTTCGTACAATAGTGCCACACCTTTATTGGGAACACTCCCTTCAATAACTACCACGTCCTTCACAACGCCCTATTGTTTAAATGCGGCCCTTTTCAGCCACAACGCGAAAAGTGCGATTCGCAGATAATGTCGCAAAGCTCTACCTAGCGGGAAAGAAGCGACGCCGGCGCGCAGACACTGAGAGTACTACCCCTTCCATGACCTATTTGGTGGAGGCAGCAGAAGATGAAGTGGTAGATCTGGCCGAGCCGGAGTCACTTTCACGTCATCTCACTGTTGCCTCCTCCGTCCAACTGGCTAAACGCGTCTTCAAGCCGGATGCCCTCACACCTGTTTCCGCGTCTAAGTGTGCTCGACTCACCTCCCTCTCCTCCGCTGCCCCATTTCCTACATCTGTTGACGGAAAATTTATCATTAACGATTCCACTGTGCAGGATAGTAAGGGTGAGTGGAAATTTCGCTGGACTTGGGACTTTGGAGGTGCTATAGAGGTACTTAAAGATTTGATGTTGTATTCCACACTCCCCAGCTCATATGGACTAGATTTGAAACTTGCGTTACTTTATTAGAAATTTGTGGAAGTAGGAGAAATTTCTCTCGCGAAAGTAATCCCCAACTTCTTAGCAGTTGATTGACTTCCCGTATGTATCCTCCGTTTGTGGAGCGGAGCGTTAACTTAACCGGTTATTGGATTCAGCCTTGCTGGAGAGATCATAATGGATGGGCTTTTTATCACTCATCACAATCCTATTTCAATTTCCCTATTACGTTTAATCAAATCTTGCCCACTTATTTCATAAAGATGACTGGACGCTGATTGATGCCGATGGTGATGGCGTTGATAATGACGCCGGTTCATACTCGATGACACAGGCTGCCTCCATAGCCCGAGCGGCCGCTGCTGCACCGGAGCGTATTCGCGCAACCCGTTTACCCGGCGCAGAGTATCGGTCGGCACGTGCGGAAGGCGATATGCGGAAGCCGGGCCGACCTGACCCCTACGCATACGCGCCCCTCGGCGCCGGGCTGCCCAACCCCAAGCGTCGTGGCAATAACGGTGTCATTGCCACTGCGGCCGAGCGCAGGGCCCTGCTACAGTGTCTGGGAGCCGGAAAACGGAAGCGGAAACAGAAACAGGGAAAGAATATGGGTAGCGTGAGCGCCGGTTTTCACCGAGGCAAAGCACGTGCCGCCTCTTCTGCCAGTGCGGCGTTGAGACGACAGAAGGCGAAGCGTAGCAGGAAGTGATCTTGCGTGGGCCTCTGTCTTCAGATTATCTGTAGTGGCGACAATTTTTGCGTCCATTTGGGTGGCGTAACGACGAGTATGACTTATCAACTGTATGTTCTCTTTTGGCTTTCAAAGTGGGAAGGGGGCGTTACTCACCCATGCTGGATGAGTAGCACAATGAGTGTTTCGAATTCGTTATGAGATAATGAGCGTGGTCAAGTTTGGTTGGAACCTTATCGTTAATGTCCAAGGGCTTGATTAGTTACATCGATTATAATCTGCAGATGAATAGCAAATCGTGTCAGATGGAACAAGGGGTCTCATGTTGATCGAGAAGTTCCAGGCAGGAAGGTTGGATATCATCTACGAGCACCCGATTACGTCGGGATGAGTTGGGATTTTGTAACTTAGGTGAAGCAGATTGGCTTCTCTCCGACAGCTCGTAACCGCTTCTTAGGTTACATCGGCTCACCTAGTTGTTTGGCATTGGGTAGTTGTGGTCTAGAGATGCGAAGATTTAAATCAAATGTCCTAGTCCACGTTGAGTGAGATATTAGTGAAGATGAAAACGGTAATGAATGCAGGCATGAGGTAGAGACCCCCGTCGCGACTACAGGGCAAGTTCCTCTCCCCCCCCCCCCCGGATCAGTTCTGCAGTGTCCTGTCCACGGGGATCTGCACTACCTTGCAGCAATTGAAATAGGTCTTTCCCGTGCACAGCATTGCGTGAGATTAGGCTGTTTTCTCAGAAGTTTTCCCGTACAAAATGGGCCAGATTCCAATTATGCAAGCTTCACATAAAGTAACATTAAGAATCTTCCTCGTTCTTCATCAGCATTTTAGCATCTCGAGACTTTGAGGTAAGGAAAGGCATAGTACTAGGGCAGAATACATACATTCTGGGAACAGAGGGATTGGGGGCTGCTGGCATGGCCCAGAGGCCAGCCAACCGGCTTGTATAACATGGCCACCCAAGTGACCGAAACCGGCAATTCAAACAGGCAAAGTGTCACACAGCTCCTCTCTTCTTTTGAGCGTCGTCCCCGACGCTTCCCTGGCTACCACTCCCGTGTCGGCCATCACAACGTAATCAGTGCTGCAAGAAACACCCACTAGCTGATCGTGCCAGTCATCGAGATTCGAGCGCATCTGTTCTTGCAGTGCTCTAACTTTCGCGTAGCACTCGGTGAATCAAAGGCGTACTTCTGACTCCTCCTCTCTCACGATAATGTGTTCCAATGAAATGATGGAGGCATGAATCAATGTTTTCCAGTGGGTCGAGACACACGCAACACACATTGCGATTCCGGGCTTTTTGATGCCGTAGAATAAACCCAGGGGTATCGTAGAACCCTGAGCAAATGGGTCGATCGGGCCCCATGGGAACGGGATGCACGCGATCCAAGTCTACAAAGCATAAAACGATGCTATCAAATGGCGACCCGCGCATTCTACATCATTTGATACAAAATTCGGCGGACGGAGGCGAGTTGACCAAGAACAGGAGAGAGAGCTTACAGAGGATGTTTGACCACAACGTCGCTGATCCCTCTTGGCAGTTCCAATGGACCTGGAATTCACGGCTAATTTCGAATTAGTTGTTGATAGCTTTCTTGCAGAACACAAGGGTGGGAATAGTGCCGAGGATAGACGTCGATCTCAGCCCTTCTCTTATGGGATGTCAGAGATTCGCCCATCCGTAGCACATGAACTACTTTCACACCTCTCAAGCTTGCCACAGGCGGTATGGATCAGGATAGAAATCCATCAAAGTCGGGTCTGCTTCCCGCTGCCACTAATGTAGCGTCCTGAGACTTCCCTTGTGGTAAAAGAAAGCATAGTACTTCGGCGGAACATGTGTTCCGGAAATAGAGGGATCGGAGGCTCCTAGCACGGCCCGGTGGACGACCAACCAGCTCGTGCAATATGGTCACTTAAGTGACCGAATTCGGCAGTCCGAACAAACAAAATATTGCACCTGGCGTGCATTCCGCCTGCATCCATAATATAGATGTTTAGGAAAACCTATCCTTTTAATAGCAAGCGCGAAAGAAAGAAAAGAAAGGGAAGACCCCTCTACAACAACGCCCACAGAATTACCAATATTGCATTTATGTGGGGATTCAAGGCATATTGAAGAGTTGGCTTTCCGAGAAGCTTTTGAAATAATTGGGATGATTTTTTACGACTGATCCGCTTGGTCTCTGGTATTTGGAGGAACCTTTTGGTCCTCATTGCCTTATTCAATTGCTAATATAAGGGGTTGGTATTTTGGGAACATTTGAAACATTAATTTTGCCATGTTATGTAATCTAATACTAGTATTTTTCACAGATTTAAGAAATATCTTTAAGTCTGAAACCATATGCACCATATAGTTTTTTTATAAGCTCATATCTTCGTAACTTATAGTGATCCCGATAACCACTTATAATAATTGTTAATCAATCAAGGTCACCGTCCCAACCTTTCAAATAACTAGGCCGTTCCGGGGCTGTGGTGGTGGTGCGTTTCCGGGGCTGTTGCGTGTGGAATTCGGATGTGATATTATCGGCTTCACTTTCTATTAAAATGACTGCTCCACTTCGCGCTGAACGAACTTCGCATCATTCATACTGTCTCTCTGTCCTTTCTGACTACTGTAATGTGTTTAATGAATTAACACAAAATAAATTCAAGTTAATTGCCCGTTTAGACTTTTTTTTTTGGACTCTATAGGTCTATCGGCCGGCAGATTTCTTCAAAACAGCTTTCTCGTTGTGCTTTTTTCTGGTTATACAATGGGTACCATTTCAGACGGAAAACTGTCCAGTGAACAAAAAGCATTTTTTCATCCGCTATTTAGCATGCCTTATTGCGTCATGATTGGTTAATTTATAGGTCTATTTGGCACTGGCTAACTCAGGACCAGTTTGGCGTGTAGGCATTTGGGGAAATGTGTCATCGTGATTTACCTGGAGGACGCTGAAACGCCGGCCAGCGTTGGTGTTCCATCTTGGTAATTTCTGATCGACCTCAATTTATGGTTGTTTGATTTCAAAAAGTCGGAGTTGAAATACTCACCTCGTTGTTAGTCGGGTTGGTTGGATTAACTGTGAGATGTTGACAGTCAACGACCATTGCAATTTTTTTCGTTTTTTTCTATAGTGAGGGTAATACATTAAATCAGATTGCCGCAAAATAAATTACTGAGTAAATTGTTTCATGTAAACTTGATCCCGAGCGAAGTGAGTTTACATCGACAATATTTAGTGCCAAAACAACCCTTCTCGAGACTCGCAACTCACAACTTTAGCGATGACTTTAAGGGTTGCCGTCCGTCTGTACTCTACACAACCAAATCAAAACTCAGTCCCTCTTAGTATCTCACTCTCCTCTTTCTTATATACCCTTTTCCTAGATTTATTAGAAATTAAGGAGCGTAATTTCTCTCCCTGAATATATATTATGTACTATATTGCGACTAATTACCTTCCCTTTGCCGAATTAATTTGAATTGTCAATGTGACAATCAAATGGCACAAGTATATTTTGTCTCGACTAACTATGGTAAGTAGCCCTTAGTAGCTGGTACTCTGACCAGCAGATACTTTTTTCTGGCATGGATGCTACCCAGAAATAAGTTGAGATTCGAGGGTTCAAACGAATTTTTTTGGACGCCCGTATCTACCTCTTACTAATCCCGACTCAAGGCCTATAATTCACCGATGAAATCGAACGACCGGATTTTGTTACTAAAACAGTGATGATTGCGTCATAAATTGTGCATTTTTCTGGGATACACAGACGCTTTAGGAAAGGTGAGGTGTGGATTTAATTCACCTACTTTGGTATTTTTCGTCGGTATATCTGTTTACCTATTCTGGTAATTTTAAAGTTAGGTTTCTATGATTGGTCCATTCTTATCAGTCTGATGAGGCGAAAATGCAGTTTTTCTACTTAAAGAAACATTTAGAAATTGTAGGACAAAGTAGTAGTGTCTCTATCACTGTGAGCGCTTTCTGAGGTCGATCATAACGCTAACCATAATATAGGTATGGTTTCTAACGGCGTATCCGAAGAGCAGGACTGGATGGTCACGCTTTTAAGATAAAGTTGAAGTTCGCAGGGAATACAAAGTTCAGGGTTCGTTCAAACCATTGAAAAATCCTTATCTGATGAATCGCGGCTAAATACTTCATATTTAACTAATTTGACCCCAGTGTTTGCTCCATTTCCTTTCAACTCTCCGTTGCTAATGCCTGACAGGTGGTCTTGATGACTTTTTGATAACTGGTCGCAGCACCTTCTATGATAAACATAGTAGTGGGATCTAAAACAACAAACCAGGCTTTGGATACTCTTGGATTAATAACAAACGTGTTTTAGTTTTAAAACATTATAACTATGTCCTATAATATTTGCTGTCAAATTAGAATGGCAAGGCATCTCTTAACATGAGTTTGTATTCTACATGCCTTCGATCGTTTTTGTGCAGCATAACTTCCCTCTTTTATGTACTGTACATACCACAAATCGCAGTTGAAGTTACAAACAATCCGTCCATTCGTTTTGTCATAGATGAACATTTGTGGTGCAGTTTTTTCCTGCTTCACTTTCCTCACCGCGGCGCCTGGCTTGCAATCACGTAATCAACTGAACCAGATCGCCGTTCTCCCAAGCAGAGCGCAAAGGGACATGTCAGGAGGCGAGAGGTGATGCGTACGCAATTATGCAACAATTCTTTCTACTTCAGATAGGAGCTTTACTGGCGATAAGCCTTATTGGGAAACAGCTTTTTTCATCCCTGTAAAGTGGATAATCTCTAGCTCTACTGACCACATTTGTGAATGCGTTGAAATTGTACAAAGTGGTGTTTTCTATTTACTCTTTTTCTACATTTACAGCTTCCGTTAATAGTGCCTCAATTAGAAATCGAAACTTCATTCTTCCTTTTCAATTAAGGAAATAGGAACGAGTTTAGGTGAGTGGGCCAGCATTGGTAAGCCTTGTGAACTATTGAGCTAGTCCGGTAGAAATGCGCGCATTTCTATGCCGAGTTTTCCGATATCGTGGATGCGGCCCTTTAGATAGGCGTGTTTGTCATCGTTTTGAAGGGAATAGGCTAAAATACGTTTGTTATGCCATTACTTGAAAGCGCCACACCATGGCCAATGTGGCAAGCTCGTAACCATCAAACGCGGATGTTTATGTGCCTTATGAAGGCCATTCTGCCGTTCTCTCGGTACTCAGTTATGGACTCGAGTGGAGGCTATTCTCCATTCCACAGGCCAAAGGAACCGAAGGTTCTTGCAACATTTGTCTTCTGATATTAAGAAAATGTACAGGTGCAGAATGTGCCTTTCAGAAAAGCTATAACAGACGACAGTAGAACTTCAAAGGCAATGCATGTGCTGTCTATTTCACTCATGTAGTAGATTTGTATCGTGCATTTTATGTCTTTTTTGTTAATTAAATGAATAACCGGCTGACTGGGAAAAAATTAGCTTTTCCATCCCAGTATTCACTATGCGAAGGAATCTGCCATTATTTGCGCCTAAATGATCAAAAATCAAAATATTCACCCCTTACTGTGAAGATGCACATCACTTCAGACATCGTCTACAACGGTCTCCGTTCTGTGTGCCTGCACAGGCATATATGTGGGTCTGGTGGACTGCAGACACAAATGACAACTATATCTGTCTTCCTGAAGAACAAATAATAACCACGACTGAGATCCACCAGTCCATTGCCAAACACCCACTGTGGAAATAGTCAGAACTCAAGGTTTCCCAACAGAGAGGAAAGACCTATTCGAAATGCCGTAAGGCCACGCAAGATCTCACATAGCATACCGTAAAGTTGACTGGTGAGAAGACTTGCAGAGAAAAGACTGGAGAGAAGGAGATGGCCATTGCCTTAAGCTGGTGTTTATGCTCGTTGTCATCCTCTGATGAAATTTCTGCAAGCAGGAAGAGCTTGTCACTTTGCCTTGGCGCCAGACAATCGCATGGCCACACACGAAATGGAGTGGACTGTTTGGTAATGAAAAGTGAGGTGGGCGCGGAGATAGGTACAGGTGGTTAGAATTTAGGGAAACCTTGTGCCTTAATGAAAAATAACTGTAAGTGATGGCCCGCACCCATCACTTTTTTCCCCTAAGGTCAGCACGAGCTCATTTATTTACCTCACACACTTAATGTTTGTGCTCTTGAACACTCCCATCCTTGATACCATCATTAATTCAGTGAGGCTGCGTCAATTTCAATCGAAAAGTCGACATAAACGTTGAGATGTTTCAATGAGCCTTTGTTTACTACTTGACCGTTTTGACTCAAATTTTTGTACAGCAAACAAATGTCCCCTCTCCCTTTTGCATTTACTTTAAGCAACCGCAATTCTATTTGCCCAACGCATCACTCCGGATCATTCCATTAGCACAATGTGCTGGCAACAAGCTTTTAGCTACCGTCTCTGCTTGTGTCTTATTATAGTGTAGCAAAAAACAATATCAATCCTTTAAGGGATAATCCTGACCCTGAAGAAATGCAAAATCCACCTTGTATTTATTAAGGCTTTCCTCAACTACAATCCCATTCATCTTATAAAACGGAGTCGATTACATCTAATAATCGAAAACAATCTTCAAATAATCACGAGGAGGGAGGAGTAGTGGGAATTTATGAAACAAATTTTCATTTTTAATTCGGATTGGGTACCACAGTGACCGGCACCACTCCTTGGTGGATGACAAAATCGCTGACACTTCCAAGGAGTGCACGAGAGACTCGACCCAGTCCTCGCGTTCCCATGATAACCAAGTGGGCCTCCATCTCTTGAGCAATGCGTGTGATACCTTCTCCAATTTTCTCGGCAGGTTTACTCAAGAAGGCGCAATTCAAGGACGCTGCTTGACCTTCTGCTAAGTAGTCCTCTTCCAGTCGTCTTACCTTTTCCACCCTATCACGAAGCCTACGACCCCATTCTTCCACCGGCACCGAACCGAGATTGGTGAGACTGAAAACACTCAACGAGGGTGCCTCGAAGATGTGGAGAAAGGTGACACCGTCCTCTGGCATTCGGGCGTATTGGAGATACCAGTGGAAGGCATATTTCGCGTGGTCCGAGCCGTCCACAGCAATGATCACTTGACGTCCTCCTGGAGAGGGAATTCCGGTGTACTTCTTGGTGGTGGTCATGGAGGCATTGGCCAAATAACTCCCTGCAGTGCACTCCTGGACATATGTATGACTGCTGTCGATTTCCGATTGGTTATCGTGCCTTCAACCAATCAGAAAGAGCATCATCCGGAGGCAGATTTCTTTGGCCCAACATAGGGACTAATTAAAATTTTATTGACCGAAATGCTTGCAGGATTCTATCTTAAAAGTAGCGACTCCATTCTCTTTATTTCTCCTCTTTATTAGCAGTCTGAGTATATTAATCAGTCATTGCACAAATAAAATATGGGGATTTTAAGGTTGGATGACATTCTATAATTGCCAGCATAATTATTGAGGCATAACTTCTGGTAGATCATGACAAGGCTTACAGCTGCAAAGCGTGAATGCGCAGCAGCGCGACCCTTCCTCACACTACCCAAAGATGCCATCTGACATTATTTACTTTCATTTCCGCTGTAGCATTGTGGCGGATCACTGAATCAAATAACCAACCACATCATTGCTCAATGAGCACAACTGATTGCATCGAAAACTTGCGCGCATCTGAGGTGAATATAAACAGAAGTCAATTTATAGGAAAACCATTAAGAAAGTAACAATAGAGTGTGTAGCGTCCCGAGGCTCCCCTTAAGGTAAAAGAAGGCGCAGTACTAGGGCAGAATATACATATATTCCGGGAGCAGAGGACTTGGAGGCTGTTGGCACTGCCCGGAGGCCGACCAACCGGCTAGAACAAGATGGCCACCCAAGTGACCTAAACCGGTAGTTCGAAGAAACAAAGTATTACAGAGTGAATGCAAAAAATAAAATTTATGCATTACTTAACATATGAAACTTGTGTAGTTCTTCCAGAATTGTTTTCAAGTTAAGTCAGGTTTCGCAGTACTAAAGCATTTTCTCCGTTCTTTTTGTGGGGGTGTGGGGCAGACGAACTTAACCTAAAATGATGACAAACTGGACTGTGTTTTCGATCAGTCTCAAGCCTTTGAGGTCTGTTTGACTAATGAAAATGTGCCTTTAAAAGCCTTGGTTCACATTAGTTAATTTTATGCCAAAATTTTGAAGCAAAATCGAGAATACCATCCTATTTAGTCTCTAATTCCATTCAAACAGAACTTATAATTTGTTAGTTTTACGTCAATTTTTCTGCCATTTCAAAAACAACTACCAAGTTGTAACTACCATCGCATCAGGAGCCTTAAACCCAACTGGACTGTAACTATCTGCAAGTGACTGACAATGAAACGAAATTTCATGTCATACAGGGGTGACACTGTATGACGCGAGTAAACAATTTTTAAGGATGCTGTAATATGACAGTTTGAGATAAAAGCAGAAAGAAGAATTTATCTATCTGATGTCCCAAAAAATTTTACTAATCATGATGAAAGTATCAGCCAGTGTGACTTTATTTACACACCATCGGTCAGGATAATGCATTGCAAAATACTTAACTGGTGCCTTCACTGAAGAACGAATATGATGTGTGCAAGCCCACGAAGACTGGCACTACCTTGTCATCAACAGCTCATGTGCTTCCTGTAGTACATGAAACTGGTGAGAGCTTGGCCTTTCCTACGGAAGATCACGCACTACTGACGTCAGGACTGGTGGAGAGGCTACTAGCATGGCCTTTGGGCAGGGTGAAAGACTCAACTACCTGCGCGATTAAGCACACGGATAAACAAACTATCTAATCACCACACTTACTATAGTCTGTCAATCTAGACAGAAGACGTTGAATGGTGCCGCAAGATGGAGGAGCCTTCAAATTATGTAACATCAGGTAAACAGTGTATCTTAGGAGCCCGGTGTGACATTTGTGCATCTTTCTTTCGCGTTCATCACTCAAGGCAACACAAACTATCGTTGGGCGGGAGTGAAGTAAGAAAACATTTCTAAGGCACCACCTCTCCCCTTATTGACCATAGCTTATCGTTATGGCAACGCTAAAATGATAACAGCCTAAAAATAATCCTAGTTATTATTGTTACTTTTAAGTAAAAATTAGCATGGATGGAGCATGAGGTTGAAGGTATTCAATGAAAAATTTAGAGCATTTTGAATTATTTTCTTTCCCCTTTAAATCCGCATATTAAGCCTCCATATATACAGTTCATAAAATGCATTTTGGATGGCGCAAACTCTGGTTAGACATGCTTAATTCAAATGCTAATTCCGTTGTTTTTTTTGCATTTAAACTGCTATGCTTCACCTGGTCGTGCTAATACAGCACTTGCAGTAATATTGTTATTGATATGATGGTTTGGTTAGCACTGTATATTGTTCTGCATACTTCTGCTTGGGGACATACCGATAGCCTCTCGAGGCCTCTGTGCCTCAGTAATACGCAGCTGCCGCCATGCTGCTATAACCTTTTACAGCTTTCAAGAAGATTTAGTGGACCAAAATTGTGGCAGCGGCGAAAATTTGATCAGTTACTGACAGAGGAAGTTGTGACACCTCATAACCCTATAATTGCCAAAGCTATGCTAATCATAAACCATCTTGAGGAGTTCGTTACGAGGCTCTCTACGGCACCGAAGTGGAGACATCAAGTAAGCAAACACAAGAGACCCCGCTTTACCGACTGAATGGAATGGACGGCACTCGAAGTGAAAACAAAATGGCAGGGATGAATCAACACAAAACCTTATTTCCATGAATCCACTGTGAAACTCGATTAGCAATTTGAGTACCAGATGACTCCGTTGTAGAGCATCACCCAGTCTCCGACAGCATGAGGACAGCGCAAGCTAGTACCCAAAGAGAAGGAAAATTTGCGTTCAAGTGGAAATATCGGGATAGATGAGTGGAGTTTAAGTAGACTACCTTCTCTGTTGCACACAACTTCGATGACTAGCAGTGCTGCTTCATGGTTGACCAAGGGGCTCGCCGAAAATGACCCTCAAGAGAATGGGGGCTGTACGAAATTTTGGCAATTTGTTCAATTCTGCATTTGATTGCACGAACACTTAAGTCTCCATGGCTTATAATTCAGCTCAGTGGAGTTCTCTTCGGCCCATGCCAGTAGGCATCCAATCGTACTGCACTTTAGTATTCTAACTTCTCCAATGCTACTCTGACTTCTTACGACTTCAGAGAAGACTCAGGACGCCACAATACGTTGTCACCTTTGCTGCTAACAAAGGGAGGAAGTTCGTTTCTCCAGTGCCAAACACCCCCGTTGCAACTGCCACTGCAATCGACAGGTGAGGGATCAACGTATTCGTAAAATCGAAAAAAGTTCACCTGTTACCACAAGGTTCATTTGGAAATACATTTAAACACCGACCCAACTCACTCAATCGCTCAATTGGAATAGAATCTTTCATCAGCTATTAATGCTTTGAACGCAACGACGGAACGACGAAGGCATTAAAGATGTCAGTCGTCGTGAGAGGTACCTGCGGTAAGGGTGGTAATGGACCTTTAAGCATCGCCATTGGCGAACACTTAATTGACAGGCCATACAAATCGTAAACACATTGAGTGGGTCCTCTCTTATGTGATGTACATCACGTAAGTTCTGCTTACCCATAGGTTCTGACAATTTTTCAATGCAAGGCAGTGTTTCTAGTGGTATTCTGTAAGCATATATCTTAGAGCACTTTAAACTGTTCTTGCAAAATTTGCAACGAAACCAAAAGTGGTGCCCTTGCATCAGACATCAATACATTTTCAAAGCATTATTCAGAAAATGGCACTATCTGATGGGCTATGAATCATAGATATTACTGAAGCCGAGATAAGCTTAAAGAATTTGCATTATTTAAATATTTAAAAGTTGTTGAGACCAATGCTGTGCACCAGACATTCCGCCATAGGAAGGGATTGTGAGACTCACACGTAACTTGTGTTGAGGCATAGGCGCAACGGCAGGCACGAATGAATCTCAGTCTCGATTGACTTCGCATAATAGTCTGTGATTTTGAAGAGGGATTCAGACTATCGACAGTAAGAGCAATGCGGATCTATGACTATGGTAGAAAACATCATAAACGCAGGAGAATGATGTTTGAAGCAAAAAGGGGTTTAAGGCCTCGCTTCATGTAGAGCACCAAAACATTGAGTCTATAATTGAGGTAAGGCGCAAGGGCAAACTCATGTTTAGGACTCCTCATTTATGACATAACATTGATGCGTAGTGGTCACCAGTTACACCCTCTATGTCGATTCATTGGTGGCGACTAGCTGGAGTCTGTAAAAGCCCATCCTTACCTGTCTAACCGAACACTTAAAGGATTGCGGTTCGCCTTCCGTATGGCATTGAAGTTCCCTTCCACTGCTAGTGCTTCCTTTATGACGCCATCGCAATAGCCCCACCTGCCTTAATTAGTCCTGTTCCTTTCGAGAGGTATTGCACATCCCGGTATTCTTAAATCACTTAACAGATTTTGGCCATCTGACTTTGGCGTCATGTTCGCGGGCATTTCCTTCGCTTTGCATCATTTCCTTCGCTTTGCATCATTTCCTTTCCCTCCCCTCTGGCGGTTTCGCGAGCAATAGACGTAGGCTCCTCACTCCTGTCGGCTTCTGTGCCTTTGCATGGCAAACCACCAACTTTATTATCAACCTGTTTTGTGGACGGTCTTACCTGCAGGACTGCTTTCATTGTCGAGGTGATTTAAAATGTGCGAGACGGCTTGAGTGGAGAATTCTCCTAGATAATTAGTGCAGTACCACGGTGAGTAGCATGATTGATTAACCGTCTGTCTGTATGGCTGTCTGTCTGCCAAACTCCGTCACTCATTTGGTAACACGGTTATTTGGGATACCACCGTTTGTGAGGAGACATTTGATCAATCTCATTGCCGATGGCCAACACATCGAAGTCTGTCCACTTACTCAGTCCTAATTAAGCACATACAACTTCCTCAAACTGCCTTGCATGTGCACTGCCCGACGCGACTTAATCCCACCTCACCTGGCCGTCGACCCAGAAGCACTGAATGTGTCAATTGCTTCCACGCCCACCAACTTATTCTCATCCATGTCGCGATGCCTGATGCGAGTGGGAAGTGATCTCACACCCCCATATTTAACTAGAAATTTGTTTTTTTGTCACTACTGGAGCCTCCCACGTCCCTGGCTGCATCACCACCCAATTGGTTTGCAAGTACTTGCATGAGGCTGATTACTTCTTCCTGTACGCCTTTAGATGAACAGTGGAGGTCGCACCCGATCTCAATGTTCTGGGATAAGTATCGAGGTGAGAACCCCGAGGATCGTGAACTCCCACCCAAAGTCAGGTGCGTACACTAAACCCTTCTTCTTATCACCCTTCGAGACGGATCGTAATTGCCGAATTTTCTGCCCTTTGTAATGGTGGAAGTGTTTTTCGATCCACAAGTGGTCCTCTCCCCGTTCCCCTCCCGTAAGGCCCATTTGCCGCCGCTTCACAGCATTGCGCAGCCATTTCGATGTCACTGTGTTTTCGCCGTTTCATGCATCATTTCAAGAGGTCTCCTCCACAATGCTTGCTTTTACCAATAGTCACCTGTTTGTGTTGTGAGGCAGTTTTGCTCGACTCTTCATCCTCTCGTGGGACACAACAGGTGACCAGAAGTTCCGCTTTGCTGTCTGTGATACAACGTTGTCTCAGTCTTCTCAACACGAGTGTGAAAATGAAAGGTCCAGTGTGTTCTATCGCCTCGCGGAAAAAGCGCTGCGCAAATAATGTCATCAGGCCTTGGGGTGGCAGGATGACAGTGCAGTTTCGTTTGGTTGCAAGGCTCTTTCAATGGGTTCAAAGCATCTGACAATTCCGTACAGACGATCATTGTAGCCAACAAGAGGAATAAGCATGTTTTTAGAATGCAGGGTGCAACAATGTCTTCTTTCTTGTAAATGTGATTGAAACGGAGGTTTATTGTAACATTTAATAAATTTAATGTAACAGTTTCGATGCCTTTCGCATGCAAGGATGAATCACGCCTCTACGATGCAGTTGACAAATCCACGCAGTCGACTGCAGTTTCAAGTTAAAATGGAGGTCATGGAGGGTGGGCGGTGTAGATTTTGCTTCGTCTGGGTACACTGGTGTAGCCTATTTGCTGGTTCTTCTGATGAATAATTAATGAATCACTAAGCAGTAATTCCAGCACAGTAAAGCCATCATGAATACCTGCTTGGGGAGGAAATTTTTGCCTACCAGCATTAAAAATGCAGATATTGCACCCTAAATTTGGTTTCCCATAAAAGCACGGCAGCACATCCTGGGAGAGCTAAAAACACAAACAGATAATTTAAAAATGCGGTTGTAAGAACGATTACCAAAACACAAAACGAAGTTACACTCCACCACTACCCTGACTTGTCTTCCAATCGCCCCCGCGGGTCAGTGCTAAGGCTAATTCCAGACTCGCAGGCCTCAACGCCCTCCCAGAGCAGGGAGACGTGCTTAACATTCGAATATTTCGACTTCCACAGATGCTTCAAGGAAGGCTTAATTTTAAATTGATTAATTGATCTCTTTTGAATAGATGAGTTCACCACCGGCAAGTGTACGATTCCCAAGTTCTTCATGACCCTTGGCACAACAGATCAACACCCACACCCGACAAGTCTGAAGGTTTCATTGGATGGACTGCTAAGATCGCACTTCTGCAGGGAATCCGCACAAATTGAGGTACTCCATGACGCTAACAACGGGACTCACACCTTTTACAATGAAAGGCCAATTCCCAAAAACTTCGTTCTTACTGATTGAATGATTGCTTGGAAAAAGTAGAAACGGTGAGAAAAATAGTAGTAAAATTGGTAAGGGAGACAGGGAAACACAAAGATGACACAAAACGGAAAACCCCCCTCTTTACAGAATGTAAAAGTGGAGACAGTAGATGGTTCTCCAAAATTGCAATCAAGTTACCGTTCAAACCAAAGAAGAGACAGGAATTTTACTGGAAAAAAAGTAAAAACGATACTCAATAGTGTTAACAACAACTTCATAGCTTTAGTAATATCAGATAAATGGATATAATAAAATAAAGTTCATTCATCGTTTAAGTCTGCGTTTTTGTGAAGAGCACAGTGAATAAAAATTTGATTTGATTGGGGCGACAATGGTGGTGGTGGTGTTCCAGCTATTGGACTTTGTGCTCCGTCCATGGATGATGGGCGAACTCGTAGTCTAGATGGACAAAAGCGCGTTCTACCTCGTCTAATGACTCCAGTTTCTGTTGCAACGACTCTCCGATGTCGTGAGCCTCGTGCAAATCCATATCACGTGGCAAAACAATGTCAACCTGTAAAAGTACACATCAGAATTGTGGATGCAGCTACTGTGTACTTCCAGTAGTCGAATAAACTCCGAAAAGTGCAGAAAGACAGGCTGTTTCTTTCAATTGCCTACAAGTGTGTTAAACTTTTTATTATATCATAAGGTGAAACTAGGAAATGGCCGCACGATGAAATGGGACATTTTTTCCCTTTTAATACATAAATACTAGAATCTACTAAGCAACGCAACCTCTACTTATTAGTGTAATAAGTAGGCTGTGCATCTGCCAATAAATTTTTAGGTATAATTTAATAGCCATTGTATTCACAAAAAATGGGAAAAATTAAAATCCTTCCAAAGCGTAAAAATTCTGTACTAAAATGGAACAGCAATAGGACACTCAAAATACAAAAAAATGACTAAAATACGGAAACTTCCGGATAATTCAGTAGTCATGATATTCCCAACGTTGAAGCTCTCCAGCTCTGGCCCTCTGTCCCAACATGTGAAAGTGGCACGGACAATACAATGATAATTTAAAAATTTTGAAAAAATAAGGAAGATGAAGCTTTCAAAAATGCAAGATTTTACTGGTAGGACCGATAACAGCGCTTCAAAATGAAATGTTGGAATGGCTAAAAAATGGGCCATCAAGGACAAGGGGGCAAAAGGCGTTGGGATTTAGGGTAGTCTGCATACCCAGATGTGCACGTTGGTAGAACAGCAACGAGAAACAACTGCCTCAAGAGACTAAGCGAGAATGTCAACTACCAGTAAGGCATTCGTGCATCAATGCCAAAATCAAGCATAACGTAAAGGAGTTGCTTAACAAAAAAACAATCCACAAAATAAAGATAATATGCGACAGGGACATTGAACTTCTTATGGAAACGTAACTTTGTTTACGCAGAAAGTCTTTAAGGCTTTGTTCGTGCTTTGATCTAGGCTCTAAAACAAATAATCAGTGATGAATAAAGCCAGGAGGTAAGGATAAAGAAGTGACATTTTCTAAAGCACAAAGCACCGCTTAAGGAGTCGAATAAATTTACAGGAGTATGAGGAAATGAATGGCATAGATCCCATCCAAGATCGCCTTAGCTTCCTAGGTCCAGTCCAAGGGCTGTGCATTTTCCAAGACAGTAATTAACGGGGCAAAAGACAGTTTCCAAGGCAAATGCAAAATGCCTACTTTGATAACAAATTCCAAAGTTTAGCTCCAATTAACGGTGAAGAGGAGAAGCAAATGCAAAACGAAATGAGGACGTCGATGCCAACTGATGCTCCATTTTCTTTCCCTGAGCTTAGCTCTTTAAATCTCCACCGAAAAACTCCGATTTTACCAAAATTCGCATATAAATCGCTGTTTTGTGCAAAAACGGGCGACAAACATCATACAGATGTACAACAAGGCGCTTGAATGAAACAACAGAAGTAGTGCGAAATGGCGACAATCAGAACGTCTGAGTCCATTAACGGACGAGTAAGGGAGGTTGAGAGGTTAAAAATCACGACGCAGCGTACTGCCCCTCAACACTTTATCACTTCTTTTGAAAGAAAGCCGCACATACATTTCAAGTCCTCGGTGGACTAAAAAACCAAGGCGTTTATACCTACACAGAGAAATTCAGAGTGAATTTAGGGAATCCATGAAACATCAACTTGACAATAGTAGCTGCACATCGCAACATGAGTTATGGGATCCCAAGTGTAGTGAGGCTTTGAAGTCAGATGGGGTACAATCAAAAATTTCGTGTGGCCATATTGCATTTTATTAGACGAGAAAATAACTTAAAAAACAATCTCGCAACTGGTGCTTTGCTCAAAGCCGCAGGGACACAATGGTTTGTTAAGATCCTGTTAAGTCTTGTCGACTTAACAAATAGTTCCACTGATAAAAACCCCAAACATCAAAAGGTAACCCAGATTTGGTTATTTAAGACCTGTTAGGGACTGGGAATGCTTGTGATTGCAGAAGAAAAAACTTATCAAAGTATCCTATTCATGTGACTGATGCCTCGACAACCCAGGCAATCACTTTCAAGTTTATTCCCTCCTGCCTGTCTGAGATTGTGTGTCTATGTCCTGTAATTGGCCTAATAGTCCATCTAAGGCCAAGGTCATTACAGTCGATGCATCCATGCTTGACTGAAATGACTGACTGCTGTTTGGCTAGCTACCGTGTTTCCGTACATCGAGTCGCCTACTCACCCATACTTGTCGGAAAATGCGACCGTCCGTAGAGGTGTCGCGTCTACCCTTACTCTGATTGGTTGCCTGACAGGAACCAGGCTCGCAGTTTTGTAAGGGCCCGGCTATAGCACCTGAGTTTGCAGTCCCACAAAAAAGGAGACATTGGGTGGTTCGAACCATAATCTAACTGATTTCCTCAGCGCAGTAAAAGTTGAAAAGTAAAATGCCTTGCACCAAGTGAAAATTTTGATAAATGCAAAGCTGTCTGCCACAACACGAAAGGGCAAGTAAAGTAGCCCGATCCTCAATCTTAAAGTTGAGACATAATCATTCAATTGAACTGCAAATAAGGAAAGCATGAACCGGACTGGATGGGAGAAGAAGTACTCACCTCTACCATGAAGTTATTGCCCAGGTGGAAGGCACGGACTGTGTCCAACCGCTCGATGGAGGGATGGTGGTTGACACAGATGAAGGTGATGCGTTGTAGGAACGCCGGATCCGCACTGTAGCCCGTGAGGTTCCGTGTGTGTTCTATGAGGAAGGAAGGAATCAACCCCTGTGACTAGCTACTGGTACTCTGAACATTCGCAAGGAGTGATGTCGACAAAGACAGGGCATAGCAAAGGCGATACCTCATCTTTCAACTTCACTCCTATGGGTGTCAAGATACTCGAGTAAATCACCTCATAATGATCACATGAGTGCGTGACCAACCCGCGTCGTATCAACGCTTGTCTTAGCTGCGCATAACACCATCTTCGAATACGTAAGCAACTACTTTATAACCCCCTCGCCATCCAACGCATTACTAGTATGATGCCAAAATTTTGGTGTCTCTCATAGCAATGAGGTCACGCCACTTGGTACAAACTACGTTCAGGCTTTACTGTCTGCTAGCTTCCTTGAAGATAACAAGGAGATTAATTCAGACACCTTTCTGCTATTTGAAGGTGGCCCAATGACGATAGCAATCAAGGCATAATAAATGTTATTGAGACAAGTAGCTATAAAATTAAACTTGCATTAACATTATTTTTCCATCGGTAAATAAGGTGAGAAGAAGTTTCAAAGTTTGTAAAAACACTGGAACTCACCTGCACCCATCTTCCACCAACTGTAAATAATGTACGCGCCGATAATAATGGCCCCCGAAGGATCTAAGTACTTCAGATACGGAACTCCCTCTACAATAACGGGAATTAGAAGCTATGCCTTGCATGGAGAGCTGTCAAGTAAGTTAAATAAAAGTGACAATTTCAGGCAGCACATATTTAGGCATGCATTGGGCACATGCGAGTACTACCAGATGATGTCACACAAGTCAGATAATTTGAATGATTGTGATCAGCATTGCCACATTAGTGCCACTAAGCCCTTGCAATACCCCAAAGTGAACTCTTGCGAGTGCACAAAAACACACATACCCAGGAGTAATAAGATTTATTGCCTAAAAAATCGGTCAAAGGATAGTTCAATGACCCCAGTGTATACCGGTAAAAAAGACGACATGTGACTGGTGCGGTGTGGATCAGAGCACGGTGGCCGCAAAAAATGGCCATGAACCACAAGGACGATCCCAAGAGACATGCCCCTAGTGCACATAAATCCACCGACCTCAAAGCGGGTCCGTTCTCACTCCATCACGAACTCTGCAAAGAGCATTATTGTCCGAGTTCACACATTCAAGCTTTATCAATCATATAGACGATAATAAACATGCTGTCAGCTATCGTTGGTATTTAAGACAGCAGCTTCTTCCCATATGGGCCTAGTGAAGCTACAGTCCCATGAAAATTCCATACGCTTGATCACATTTACATGTGCTGCTGTGCTGTCGCCACTGATGTCGTAACGTTTTGAATGGAAAACAGCATATCATATTGCCTATTTTAGTCAAGTAGACTGACAGATTATGACAACGGCGCCAATATTCGCCAAAGTAGGAAACCAACTTATGCAGATGAGAGAGAAAGACATCCTCACGTGAAACGGTAGTGGGCCCTCAACTTGGTTACAGAGCGCTCCTTGTTTAGTGAACAGGACCCAAAAGAGATCGACAGATTTAGGACTTTGATTTTGCGTCACGAGACTGTGAATTCGCTTATCAAAGTGTGATCGAAAAAAGGCGATATTATTGGCCATGTGAACACGAAAATGGTGCACTCAAATAGTAGAAACAAGACTGGTTATTAAAAGGTACATCGAAATCGGACGCAAAATCTGAAATTGCACCACTAGTTACACTTAATTGTGGCACCCTCATATCTTGGAGCCTAGCGATTTAGATGAAATTACACCAAATGTAAATCGTCCAGCTTCAAAATCGAAGCCGTCGAAAACGTGGAAGAGAAAAGAATCTCCCGGACTTGCTACCTATTAATGGGTACTACACACCATAGCTGAACTATTACCCATCGTAAGACATTTCACCAACACTGTGTGAAAGGCAATATTATCATAGGAAAAATATGAAAAGGAAACAATGGTGCACTTGTCTTTATGAAATGGAAAACGCCTATTCGACATCTTAGCCCTTATTAAGAGGATCTCTACGCCAACAGCTCAAGAAACTTATGATATTGCGTCGAGGATATACTTAAAAAGGAATTTGCATAAGTGTAACCCCAAAAAAGAATTTCTTTATTCAAAAACTCATCTTGGAACGGGATCCAACACAATATTTTCTACAGAAATATCCCATCGGTTAGAGGTTTGGATTTAGTCTAATTTACGATGAAAATCGTCAAGCAGAAAGAGAGGAAAATGGATCAAAGTAGAGGCATTAAAAAAACTACCCCCATCAGCTTGGAACCCTACGCGGGGAAAAGCGTAGAACAAACAAATGACATCGGGTGTAGAGTATCGAAACGACTGAACGCCTATCTAAAATGGCTAATCCATGACTTTTCGTTAGTGTCACATCTATTCTGTACCAATTTACACATTACAACGTCTTTGGGTACTAAAGAAAACAAAAGTAAGGTAACTGATGTAGTTATTCCGGTTCTTCGTCCCGTTCTCGGTTCAATCCTTAAGTTCAGGACTAATAAGGGGCATGCGACATATTGAGGGAAGCGAGGATGAAAAAAGCAACATGCTTTATAAGAATGAGCAAGAAAGACTGTACCAATTCGTGCAGAGAGAGTACTGAAAATGAGCGCGATGGAGTTGCTAAGGGAGTCGTTGAGTTGATCGTTCTTCAAGGCTGCCACAGATTCGCCCCGTCCGAACTTCCAACAGGCCAGAAAGAGGGAGACCTTTACCACTATGAAAAGAGTATAGATGATAAAGAGAGCAGCTAGAAGGGTAGTTTTTAAGATATATTCATTTACTTATTTTACACCTTTCCTTCTGTTGCATGAATTAATTGCAGGCAAGTTGTGGCAGTCATGTTTACTATAGCGCCCGATTTGTTGATTTCGTTGGCAGAAAGGGAGGACAAATAACAAACTTCTTCAAGGCCACATTAGGTCGGGAGAGAAGTTGGCAGGAGGTGACCATGAGAGGCGCCGTAGATATTTAATGAATGGGGATGATAGTTACGGTTCCTTCCCAGAGAAGGTGATGATAGAATAGCTATTATGTTTTCAAATGTATCGCTATTGTGAGCAACCAAGGAGCAGGAATGTTAGATATTTCAACATCAGAGGACATAATCGTAACTTTTCATCCCTAACTAGGCGCTGCCGCCAACCCAATAACCATAAACGAAGATTATAGTTGCTGATGATACAAAATTGTTGTCGAAAATAAAATGAACATAATGGTTTAGCGAGAGAGCATCGAAGTGGGGTCATCTGCATGACAGGCGAGCGAGGTCGCAGTAACACGCAAACAAATAGTGCTTTCAATTCCACATTAGGCACATCAACCGGAAATCCGTAATATGGCCTCAGAAGAGCTCCATCGAGTATAAAAACGACGTTAGGCAGAAATGTTTTGATCACACTTTCATTCAATAAGTGTTTACATGGCTGCCCGTCGACAGGGTTTCCATTTTGAGTTTAGGTGGTGAAAATACGAGTAATTAATTCCAGACATGTAGATGAGATCCCTCCTAGACTGCTCGCTTCACTGCATAAACACGTCGTCCTCTAAACATAAAGTGACTGCATCGCAATAAGACGCTTTCTTGAATTCCTGATAATTCGGTGCACTATCATCACAACTTTGAGCATGCGCTTCAGTTCGTATTTGCCATTCTTAAATCACTTTTGAAGGCACCTCTGTTGGACTGTGGAGAAAGAGTTACGTTTGAATATGAGCTTTGTGGAATTGACACATCAGTGAAAAGGTGGCTGGCCGAAGAGAAAACGAAACTACAACATCTGTGCTGATGTTCTAGGTGGTGGCTCTGCTCCCCGAAAAGTGAGAAATGCAGTGTTTCCGAGCGGAAGGCATCAAGATGTGATGCAGCTGCGATTACAAGGAAACTGGTCTATCTCAAACGATGAAGTTTGGACGAGGCTCCCGACTAAGCAAATAGGCACATCGACTTTCGGAAACAAAATGCAGCGAGATCAAAATCCAACCACCTAAGACATTTCAACACGGTTGAAAAACTGGATAAGTCTACTGGCGAATACACACGTGATTCTACCATTTAACACAAATCAACACGCAAATATTACGCCACTTCGCATCGATTGGTGTTGGTAGTACATAAGTGGACAATGGAAGGCACTCAGAGTGGCTTACCGATTGTGGAAGCGACAAGGCCAATGGTGAGATTACTCATGATTGGAGGACCCTGGTCATTGGCGGCCATGTTGTAGATGGTCTGCACCGCTTCCACCATTATTTGAACTGAGACACTAGCCATTATCACCGAGAGTATGATCACTGCCACTGGCTCCAGACGTTTGCGTCCTAGACATAGGAGAGTAACATTTGCCTTATTTTACCTCAATAGCCAGTTATTCCAGGCACCCGTATGCTGGTGATCTCCGTCCCCTTCTTTATGCTGTGACTCAAGCTACTTGCAGAATTCTAGGCCTTACAGAATCCTCATGGATAACTCAGCGTCTATGTGCCTTTCTAAGGAGGATCTGGAGAGTTTTTGATATGTCCCACGAATGTCAGGGTGTGCATACTACTCAAATGCTTTTGAGATCAAGAATGATATATGAGAAAACAAAACTATGGACAGCGATTAGCGACTAAATCCAAGTAGACTCAAATGGTGATACAACTCCCATGACATATGTTGAATTAATAGCAAATATTGGCGTCTTGGAGGATCCTTAAAACTGAATCTAGGTTCTCCAATTCAATGCTGTTTTGACTGGTTATTTGTACTGCGTAAACTAATTAGGAATCAGAAAGCGAAAAAAAGCTCCTCCGCATAAAGCACGCTGAAAAAAGTGCGCCCTCCAGACCGTTGTGACGAGGTATTGAGGGGACATCAGCCCCACTTTCCCATTCTGACAATGCGGTTTTTTTTGCTTCCAACACTCCGAACCACACTGACAAGCTCCGGCAAAGTACGGCTGTAAATACGTCGGTAGCAAGTCATTTATCAAGGTTTTAAAGAAAAATCGACCCTGCACAACTCATAAAAGGCATGTTCTATTTAGTTATGCTATTCAACAGTTTGGAATCTTTAATTATTAACGGGCTAAATAAAGTCAACAAATCTCTGCTACGCACGATTCAATAGTACATTAGTTATTATGGTCTAAGAGAGAACAGTTCGGCACGTATTTGCAACGTTGGAACCAGGTAAGAAAACTAGGAGGTCGCGCAGGTGGTGCTGATAACAAACTTGTTACTAGAACAAAAAAAACGCGAAAATCGCCTGAAAAAGATGATGAATTCGAAATTCCCACCACCACTACTGATATCACTGCATTCACATCGGGATTGGCCGACTCTCAGCCAGGTATTTTTCCATTTGCGTCACCCATTGAGAATTGTGTTGCCGGAAAGATCGCATAGCATACACTAACATCCAGTCACTAATAGCTACAGCATACAATACTTCCTCCCAAACCTGAGAGAAGGACAAACATGAAAATCGAGAAATGGAAATTTGAACCACATCTGCAAAGCAACAAGGAGATGCAATAAGAATCAGGATAAGATGGATTGGTTTAACAGAACCAGAAATGCCACATTTAAACCCCGAAATTACGATTATTTTATCAGAAAGGATGAGGAAGTGTAGTTACCTGTGGGGTAACTGTAGGGCCGAGACTTGCGCATCTGATGGGCTGCAAGCCAAAGGGTAAAACCGGAGGCCAAGTCGACCACACTGTCCATGAGGGAAGAGATGACGGAGAGGGAGTGAGAGAGGATAGACGCGGCCATTTTGCTGCTCAAAAGGAGCTGAAAAAGAAAACCAGATGTGGACACACATACATACGGATGCCAGTGAAACAGGCAAGGTCCTGAGAGCTCACAAGGTTAAGTAGGAAGGTGAACTTGATGAGGAGGTTGTTGACTCGATTCTGATGTCGCAATACGTGGTTATGCTCCTCCATCTCACCGTCTGCATCCTTCAGCAGGGACACTGTCGACTGTAGTGACTCAATTAACCTGTCCTGATTCTTGTAGAACTTTCTGTACGTAGAGGAAAGGGATAAAATAGTTCATTCAAGAGGATTTTTATAGGTGTGCATAAAATGTAGCAAACATTGTTTCGTCTGCCTTAAAATGAGCTGGGAAATGGAACTTCAGTATTTAGAGATATGAATAGAAGATGAAATGATTGGCGGGAAAAAAATGGCGAAAATCCACTCCCGAGTTAGAAGAATGCGGGATGGCTCAATAGAAATGGACCTATAAAATGCCAGAAATGTTAAAAAGTATTCCTTCCCTCTATTCAGAAAATGATTTCCTCCAAAAAATAAGCGCATCACGTGAGATGTAAAATCAGTACAATCGTCAACCAGCATTTAAAACATTAACAGCAGGGCAATCACACCGGAAACAATGTGAAACGGTGACAAAGTTAAGCATACCAACCCTAAAAAGATGGGATTATCAGAAGGTTGAGGAGAAGTGGACGAATGCTATACGATACATATGTAGTCGAAGTAATCCAGGGCCAAATGTACTGCAGCATGATATTTGAGGCTGTCACTGGGACGAGGCAACATTTGCCAGCAATTTTGAAGTAAAAAACGAACATGATACGAGTACATTTCAATTTTCATGAAAACGCCATGTGGGTGCTCGAAATAGTTGCAAGTATCGAAACCAGAAAAACTATGGAGCAAACAAACAATCTCACTCATAGATGAACTAAATAAATGCCAAAGATAAACAAAAACATATTGGGGCATCCTTTCCTCCCATATCCAGTTGAGAAAAAGGAACTCATCTGGAAACAAATACAGATAAAATGCAGATCCCATTCAACGATAGAACAGTGAAGTAAATCAACGACTCAAGCCTGAATGTGGTGAATGAATTGGCTGAGAGCTCAATGACACTCAGGCATAAAAAAAAGACGAATGGAGTAAATGAAGGCATGGAAACGCCAAAAACTCTAGGTCAGATGAAATAGTCGCTATAGGAAATAACATGGCAATCAGAAGAACCAGCAAATAGGCTACACCAGTGTACCCAGACGAAGCAAAATCTACACCGCCCACCCTCCATGACCTCCATTTTAACTTGAAACTGCAGTCGACTGCGTGGATTTGTCAACTGCATCGTAGAGGCGTGATTCATCCTTGCATGCGAAAGGCATCGAAACTGTTACATTAAATTTATTAAATGTTACAATAAACCTCCGTTTCAATCACATTTACAAGAAGGAAGACATTGTTGCACCCTGCATTCTAAAAACATGCTTATTCCTCTTGTTGGCTACAATGATCGTCTGTACGGAATTGTCAGATGCTTTGAACCCATTGAAAGAGCCTTGCAACCAAACGAAACTGCACTGTCATCCTGCCACCCCAAGGCCTGATGACATTATTTGCGCAGCGCTTTTTCCGCGAGGCGATAGAACACACTGGACCTTTCATTTTCACACTCGTGTTGAGAAGACTGAGACAACGTTGTATCACAGACAGCAAAGCGGAACTTCTGGTCACCTGTTGTGTCCCACGAGAGGATGGAGAGTAGAGCAAAACTGCCTCACAACACAAACAGGTGACTATTGGTAAAAGCAAGCATTGTGGAGGAGACCTCTTGAAATGATGCATGAAACGGCGAAAACACAGTGACATCGAAATGGCTGCGCAATGCTGTGAAGCGGCGGCAAATGGGCCTTACGGGAGGGGAACGGGGAGAGGACCACTTGTGGATCGAAAAACACTTCCACCATTACAAAGGGCAGAAAATTCGGCAATTGCGATCCGTCTCGAAGGGTGATAAGAAGAAGGGTTTAGTGTACGCACCTGACTTTGGGTGGGAGTTCACGATCCTCGGGGTTCTCACCTCGATACTTATCCCAGAACATTGAGATCGGGTGCGACCTCCACTGTTCATCTAAAGGCGTACAGGAAGAAGTAATCAGCCTCATGCAAGTACTTGCAAACCAATTGGGTGGTGATGCAGCCAGGGACGCGGGAGGCTCCAGTAGTGACAAAAAAACAAATTTCTAGTTAAATATGGGGGTGTGAGATCACTTCTCACTCGCATCAGGCATCGCAACATGGATGAGAATAAGTTGGTGGGCGTGGAAGCAATTGACACATTCAGTGCTTCTGGGTCGACGGCCAGGTGAGGTGGGATTAAATCGCGTCGGGCAGTGCACATGCAAGGCAGTTTGAGGAAGTTGTATGTGCTTAATTTGGACTGAGTAAGTGGACAGACTTCGATGTGTTGGCCATCGGCAATGAGATTGATCAAATGTCTCCTCACAAACGGTGGTATCCCAAATAACCGTGTTACCAAATGAGTGACGGAGTTTGGCAGACAGACAGCCATACAGACAGACGGTTAATCAATCATGCTACTCACCGTGGTACTGCACTAATTATCTAGGAGAATTCTCCACTCAAGCCGTCTCGCACATTTTAAATCACCTCGACAATGAAAGCAGTCCTGCAGGTAAGACCGTCCACAAAACAGGTTGATAATAAAGTTGGTGGTTTGCCATGCAAAGGCACAGAAGCCGACAGGAGTGAGGAGCCTACGTCTATTGCTCGCGAAACCGCCAGAGGGGAGGGAAAGGAAATGATGCAAAGCGAAGGAAATGCCCGCGAACATGACGCCAAAGTCAGATGGCCAAAATCTGTTAAGTGATTTAAGAATACCGGGATGTGCAATACCTCTCGAAAGGAACAGGACTAATTAAGGCAGGTGGGGCTATTGCGATGGCGTCATGAAGGAAGCACTAGCAGTGGAAGGGAACTTCAATGCCATACGGAAGGCGAACCGCAATCCTTTAAGTGTTCGGTTAGACAGGTATGGACTGGCCTTTACATGAGTCGAAATAGAGGGTGTAACTGGTGACCACTACACATCAATGTTCTGCCATGTTAATACTTTAAGCGTTATAGTCAATGAGGCCCAATATGAAACCAAATAGCATCACTGTAACTTTCGATATAGTAAACAAGCTGGCAATGGTCAAGAGCACAACCTCGAAGCACCAAGTTTTGTTTGTTGTAATTTTACGTACTTTCATGAATGGACGGCTTTCCAGGCCGTGGATCTACAGAAAGAGCGTTGGAGGAGTTCTGCTTATTCTTGTCCAGATTCAAGTTTTCAGACTCAGCACCGACAAGTGCAAGGTCGGTCTGTGAAGACGGCAACAGCGGATCAGGTCCTGTGAGTGGCACGAAAAGCAAATACTATCATTTGCATACTTTGGTTTCTTACCCAGCATATAGGATCTCAATTCATAGAAACCTATTAGAACAAAAATGACCGTACATGCATTAGAAAAACATTCTCTTAAAAGTCACAGCAACGGGACTGCGAAAAGTAAATGAAAAGCCGTTGTTGTGTGACAAGCAATAAATGTGGGCATAAATGGAACCCAACATTAGCCTATCTACGTAGCTTAAAACCTATAGAAGTCAACCTGACCGGGTATAGGTATTTAGTGCAATCAACGCATGTCCCTAATAAACAAAACATTTTGCTCGTTGGAAGGAGGCACAGGAATAAAACTAAGCGATGCAAACTAATCGCGTGCACTCAGAAAGTCCAAAGTACTACATTGAAACCCATTCCCAAAATACAGTAAAGTTTATGAGAAAAATCGTGCTTTTGTGAATAAGATTGTGGATGTAAAGATAGCTAAAATTTGATTTTGAAAGATTATCGCCCCGTGGACCGGCTCCAAAGAGTACTCACCGCCTGATGGGAAAGGCATCGTAGATGTGAATTCAATGGTGCGGTTGAGTTCTCTTGGGCATTAAATTCATTGAGTCAAACAAAACAAAGCCTATTTAAGAAGTAATAGTGAACGTACTAGCAAATTTGGCTTTTTGTATTACTTGTTTTTTGTTTTCGCATATTTTTCACTTACGTATTTTATATGTTAGTGCACTTTTGTTGCGCATATGTTGGAAGAAATCGTTAAATACCAAATCGAGGCTCGCAATGAAACTTTCCAACAAAATCTAAACTAAGATGCAAACAGAAAAACAACTTTGTTAGCAGTGTTGTAGGCCATAAGAAATTCTTCGTACAACTTTTTTACTGCAGCATTGAGTGTTTTTTTTGGAACCATTGTAATACTTTGTTTGTTCGAACTGCCGGTTCCGGTCACTTGGGTGGCCATATTGTACTGAGCCGCTTGGTCGGTCTTTGGGCCGTGCCAACAGCCCATAAGTCCTCTGTTTCCAGAATACATGTATTCTACCTCCAATACTATGCCTTCTTTTACCTTAAAGGGAGTCTCGGGAAGCTACAACCATTTTTGATGTTTTCCCGTTTCGCAATTTTCGAACCATTTGGTTTTATGTTTCTTGATTGACCATGCTGACTGCATCGAGGCATATTTATCATCCATATCCAATAGGCACCCTTGCGTCCCAAGAAATCCCTGAAGCAGAAGAAGGCGTAATACTAGGATGGAACACACATATTTAGCAAAGGGAAACTATCGGGGTTAGTGACATGGCCTAGAGGCCACTGTACTCAGTTAGGGCCATATGGTCACCCGTTTGGCTGTAGCCGATATCGGCAGTCAAGCAATGTCTTTGGGAAACGGTACATATTTAAGGGAAACTTGGTACTAAGCTCCTTTCATATCGTCCTTGCCATTCATGCTTAAATGTTGAACTTAAAATACCATAAATTCTAAAAGTCCTTTTCGCTCTTTTGATCACCTTCTTAGACGTTACCATTATGGGTTTTCTATAAATACTGTAGCGTCCTGAGACTTTCTTTAAGGTAAAAGAAGGCATAGTAGGAAAACAGAACACATCCTGGAAACAGAGGGATTGGATGCTGTCGGCACGGCCTGGGGACTGGCCAACCGACTAGTACAATATGGCCACCCAAGTGACCGAAATTGGCAGTTCGAAAGAACAAAGTCTTACAGATGCACTATCGGGTGGTTTTCTTCCCTCCGTCAGTGCATCAACTCCACCTTCGTATTATTACCGGTGGTGTACCTTTGTATGATACAGAGCCGTGCGTTGCGGACATTGTGGCATGTAGGTGAGAGAATCCTCACTACTCAGAGTGGACCTTTTCTCTATCAGTAGTGGAATGCGTGATGCCATCCGGTAAGGGTGTTGGCCTATGTATTTGTACTAGGTTTCCTACACAGTAGACTTTGGTCCAACTGCGTCCGTAAAAATAGTTATTCTGTCTGCTATAAGGCAACCCTATATGTTTGTAAGCGATGTTAAGTGTTTTTCATATGTCTTTTTTTAGACACAAGGCGTACTTTACGGAGTTGTTAATTGCTACTTCCGTGTTTGATGCCAGGGTGTCGGGAGACATTTCCATTTTACACTGTAGCTTCGTAGAGGAGAAGGACACATCTTAGCTTCAATTTTCCAGACTGGTTGTGCATACTCAGTGAGTCTTTGGTAGTATCGTTTTCTCACTTATCCGGTGCATTGCATATGTCTAGGTGTTGTGCGCGTCCTCCAGGTCTCAAGGGTGCTGCATGCTTCAGTTAAAAATCGACCTTTGAAACTAGAGCCTTGGTCGTTACAGGTCGATTCGGGGACAAATACACAGATCGAAGATAGTGAAGGCAATCGTTTTTAGCGTTTTGTGACCCCAAATGTTCTGACTTGGCTATTTTCGAAAAACAACTTACCATAAGCAGAAAGTACCAGTTCCTCCTCTTCGTAGGTGGTAGAGAATCTACTCATTCGCTTGAGAGCTCTGTGAAAGTTCGTTGCATTGGTACTATTGCGGTGGGATTAGGCTGTTTGAAACTCCTGCAAGTGAAGCCTATTCGGAAGGAATCTAACACTCCTGGGATAGACGAGGGCTACCAATATCTTTTGCTCATCTGTATTCAATACAAACTGTTTAGAGCTCGCTTCAAAGTTTGGTAATGTTGGAATCAGTGTGGAATAGAGCGTTTGTTTCAGTCCTTTGTAGATCTCATTACATTCGTTTTTCCACTTGAAATTCGTATCCCTGCTTGATGGTTAGTTTATGTATCGCATTGGCGATCCTAGAGAAACTGCTAACAAAACGCCTGTAGTATTTTGCCAAACCCGGGGAACTACAGAGCCCGGCCTGATTAACGGTACTGGCCATGCCCTAGCTTTTTTGTGCAGTCTTCGGTAGTCGCCATCCCGTTTGATAAGACTGCGTGCTCCGGAAAGATAACCGAACACTGAAGAAAAACGGCTTTTTTTTGGTTTCAGGGTCAAGCCTGCATTCCACAGGCGTTATAACACTAGTTTCATGTTGGCGCTATGCTCTCGGGCACCTCTGCGAGAGGCGAGAATGCCATCAATGTTGACTATACAATGCATTGGAAGTAAATCGATCAATGCTGCCTGCATTAGGTGCCAAAACTGTGGCTGCAGCGTTATAAAGCCCGTTTGGTACTGTAAAAGCTATCTTCTCCCTGTTCATTTCCACCACTTCCAATTGCCAGTACTGCAATTTTAAGCCCGAAGTGGCTAACAAATTTAGCCCATGTAGAGCAACGGGGACGAGTCCATCTCATTTACGGCTTTCAACTTTCTACGGTCAATATGCAATCGTAGGCTAGCATCGCCCTTCTTTATTAGCGCAATCAAGGAAACCTGTGACTAGTTGGGCGGTTCATAACCTCATTTTGACCAATTATTTTGACCAGGTGGTTTATTTCTTCTAGAAGAGGAGGTGATATGCCGACATCTTTTGCATACTTGACTGTGGTTATTCATCCCGGTTTAGCGCCTTGCTATGACTTTAGGGCTCAATTACATCAGCTGGTTCGTCCTATTGCCTTCGTCGGGTGGGATGGGCTCTGGACCATTTTAGCAGCCCTAATTGTAAAACTTTGTTTGTTCGAACCGCCGGTTTCGGTCACTTAGGTAGCCATATTGCACTAGCCGTTTGGCCGACCTCTAAACCATGCCAGCAGCCCCCGATCCCTCTGTTTCCAGAGTACATATTCTGCCCAAAAACTATGCCTTATTTACCTTAAAGGAAGTCTCGGGACGCTACACTAATTCCTTCTGTTTACCTAATATATGTATTATGTCTAAGCACTGTCTTCTTTTGTTTTCAAAAAATCACGAGGAACTACCCATTTGAAGCAATACAAGCTTTACAAAAGTTTCGAGCTACTTGCAGTAGATGGGTGAGCAAGGGAAGACAACTCCTACTATGCCATGTGCGCTATTGTAGATAGTTATAGCACAGTCTTTTGCAACGCATTTCGTGTCTATTTGATCAAAAAACTGAAATCAACCTGACATTTCTTCGCCTAAAAATCGGTATCAAATCGGGCGTGTGTTACATGGGACTGCAACATTTTTTTACTGACAGCTTCGGTCAGGGTCACATGGGTAGATATCTTTGTAGCGTCCCGAGGCTCCCCTTAAGGTAAAAGAAGGCGCAGTACTAGGGCAGAATACATATATTCCGGGAACAGAGGACTTGGGAGCTGTTGGCACGGCCCGGAGGCCGACCAACCGGCTCAGTACAATATGGCCACCCAAGTGACCTAAACCGGTAGTTCGAACAAACAAAGTATTACACAGACCCCCTCTTCTTTCGAGCGTCGTCCCCGACGCTCCCCTTCGTCCGCCTCCCGTGTCAGCCATCACAACGTAATCAGTGCTGCGCTGCGAGAAGCACCCACGAGCTAACCGTCCCAGTCGTCGAGGTTCGAACGTATGTGTTCCTGTAGTGCCATCAATTCCGCGTAGCACTCAGTGCAGCAAATGCGCGCCTCTTGGCCCTCCTCTGGGCTTGGAGTCCACGGCTAGTGTCGCTTCAATCGTTAATAGCTTTCCTGTCGAACACGAGGGCGAGGGAGATGTCGAAGATGAACGTCGATCTCGACCCTTCTGTTACGAGATACCAGAGGTTCTCCCCTCCGCAGCACATGCACTTCTTTCACAACGCCGACGTTTGCCAGAAACGGCATGGAGCAGGATAAAATCCATTAAAGTCGGGTCCGCTTCCCGCTGCCACCAATGTAGCGTCCCGAGGCTCCCCTTAAGGTAAAAGAAGGCGCAGTACTAGGGCAGAATATATATATTCCGGGAACAGGGGGCTTGGGAGCTGTTGGCACGGGCCGGAGGCCGACCAACCGGCTAGAACAAGATGGCCACCCAAGTGACCTAAACCGGTAGTTTGAACAAACAAAGTATTACAATTGTAACAGGGTTCTTATTTTCTTCTTCCTCATTCCTTTCTACCTTACTAGCAGAAGACCAAGCTTTACTGGGCATGGTTTTATTTAAGAGGAAAAGGTCAGGTAGGGATGTCCAGTCTACGGGGCTGAGGTATCCGGTGCAGGAGGAGAACACACTGACTCAGTCTCGGCCACGTGCAGATTGTGTTCCCGCCTCCCACCTACAAAGCGTATATAAACACAACCATTATTACACAGCCCCCTCCTTTTTTTGAGCACCGTCCCCGGTGCCACTCTCGCCCATTGGTTTAGTTATGCCCTTGGGGGTTCTCCCCTCCTCCACTATTCCGTAGACTTCGTCCTCATATCCAACCGGCGGGGGGCCTTTGTAAGGTCGCATCTTATTGTGGTGTACCGTAATTGGTTGAGTACGAAATTCCGCGTTTCGGACGAGGTAGTTCGTGGGGGAGAGGATTTTCACTACGCGGAAGGGATCTTTGCTCCACGGATGGTAGAATTTCCGATGGGTTCCAGGTGGAGGAATCGGCTTGTATATTTGGACAAGATCTCCTTCGCGGTAGGTGTTGGGTCGGCTGCGCTTGTCGTAGAACCTCTTTTGTCTACTATAAGACGTTTGTAGGTGTCGTCGCGCCAAGTTGAACGTCTTTCTTATCCCTTCTTTTAGGCGCAGAACGTAATCCGGTACATTGTCGGGTGTTGTCTCTTTGCTCGGGATAAAGATGTCGGACGGAACTCTCATTTCGCGTCCTGTGAGCATTTTGAACGGAGAGACGCCCGTTGACGTGTGGACTGTGGCTCTATACGCTAACAAGGCGCGTCCCAGGCTCAAATCCCAGTCTTCTGGCTTCGCTCCCTTGGTAAAAGCCTTCAGGAGTCCCACCAGGGTGCGGTTCGTTCTTTCCACCTGGCCGTTGCCTTGTGGGTGTCCTGGTGTCGTGCGTGTCTTCCTAATTCCGAGAGTCTTGCATAGTTCCGTAAAGAGCCGACTTTCGAAATTAGGACCTTGATCACTGTGGACTGATTCGGGGACACCGTGTTGACAGATCCAGCGGTTGAAGAAGGTTGAAGCGACTGTTTCAGCGTCTTGAGACTGCATGGCTTCAGCTTCAGCTACTTTCGTGAAGTAATCAACCATAACCAGGATATACCGGTTTCCTCTTTTGGTGGGTGGCAGAGGACCCATAATGTCAATGCCCACCCTTTCGCCCGGGAATCCTGTAGGCATGGGTTGTAGGGGTGCCATCGCTGTTGTGTGAGGTTTCTTGAAACCGCTACAGGTGATGCAGGTTCGGCAGAAATCGAGTACGTCCGGGGTAAGAGAGGGCCACCAGTATCGTTTGCTCGAGGCCTCCACCATCTTCTTCACGCCCACATGTCCCAATTGCTCGTGTAACTCCTGGAGGACTGTTTGTATTAGCGAGCCGGGAACAAGAAGACGTTTAGGGGACGTGGTGTCTTCTTGATACCATAAAACTTCGTCTTCCAGAGTGAGTTTGGGCCACTGTCGCCATATCTGTTTGGCTGCTTTGCTGGACGATTTCATCTCTTCTGCAGTAGGCTTGTATGAGGACGCCAGAAATCTTTCGTATAGCAACGCCGTGTCGGGATCTGAACTTTGTGAATTTCTCCACTGGTGCCTAGTGGGTTCGCTCAAAAATAGCGTGCCCACTATACCGCTTTCCCTCTCTGCCGAGAGAGGTCTGCGAGACAGTGCATCCGCGTTGCCATGCGAAGTCCCCTTTCGGTACTGCACTGTAAAATCGTATTGCTGCAGTTCTTCGTACCAGCGCGCCACCGAGCGGTCAATCTCCTTCATTGTTTTTAGCCAGGTCAGCGCTTGGTGGTCCGTTCTCACAATGAACTGTTTCGCTATCAGGTAATGTCTAAAGTGTCGAACCATTGTAAAGATAGCGTACAGTTCGCGTTCCGTTGTACTTTTCTGTCTCATTTTTTTATTGAGCCTGGTGCTGGCGTATGCGATGACGTGTTCTCTGCCTTCTTTATCCCGTTGGGATAGAACACCGCCTACGGCCACGTCACTGGCGTCTGTGTCTAGGACGAAAGGAGGTGCGCCGTTCTCGAAGTTGGGTAAGGCCAGAACCGGAGCGGAGCAGAGCCTGCGTTTTAGTTCTTTAAAGGCCTCATCATGTTCGTTCTCCCACGTGAAATTCTTTTTCGCCTGTTTCTCTGTTAATTTGTGCAGGGGACCGGCGATCTTGGCGAAGCCTTTGACGAAACGCCGGTAGTAGTTTGCCAAGCCGAGAAAGCTGCGGAGCTCCGTCTGATTGGTCGGTGTCGGCCAGGTTCTCACTTGGTTTGTACGGTCTTCGGTAACTGCCATCCCATCTGACGAGACTGTATGCCCCAGGAATGTAACCGAACGTTGAAGGAAGTGGCATTTCTTTGGGTTCAGGGTCAATCCAGCGTCTCGGAGACGATCCAGCACTAGTTTCAGGTTGGCATTATGCTCTTGTATGTCTCTGCCAAAGACAAGAATGTCATCGAGGTAGATTATGCAGTGCTTTGGAAAAAGCCCCCTTAGTGCAGTCTGCATCAGGCGCTGGAAAGTAGCTGCAGCGTTACATAGTCCAAACGGCATTGTCTGAAATTCATAGAGTCCGTTTGGCACTATGAAAGCTGTCTTCTCTCTGTCCGTCTCCGCCACCTCCACTTGCCAGTACCCGGACTTCAAGTCCAGAGTAGAAAACCACTTTGATCCGTGCAGGGAATCTAGTGAGTCGTTGATATGAGGCAGTGGGAAGGCGTCCTTCTTAGTCACAGCGTTCAGTTTCCTGTAGTCAATGCACAGCCGTAGGCTCCCGTCACTTTTCTTCACCAGCGCAATCGGAGAGGCCCACGGTGATTTGGATGGCCGTATCACGCCGTCGGAGATCATCTCGTTCAGTAGACGGTTTACCTCTTCCAAAAGGGGCGGAGGGATGCGTCTCGGGGGCTGCCATATTGGTTTAGCTTCACCTGTGTCGATGGCATGTTTAATGATGCTCGTTCGACCGAGTTTGGTTCCTTGCCAAGAGAACATTCTGGAGTATTTGCACAGCAATGAGTGCAGTTCCTTCCTTTCGCTATCGGTGATGTGTGTTAACCGTGAGCAGAGCTCATCCAGGTTGCTAACAGGAATACCCACGGTTTCGAACAGAGCACTGCAGATTTCGTCAGCGTCCTTTCCCAGGGAAGGCTTGGCCGACTTTACTGCTTTGTGCTGCTGGGTCGTAAAGGTACCTTCTGCGAAGTTGAGGATTGCTCCAGCATTGCGGAGGAAGTCGACGCCCAGTATCGCGTCACATACTAGTTCTGGACACATAATAAATTGTACTGTCCAGGACTCCTTCCCTATTGTGACCTTTAGCGACGTCTCCCCGATCGCTTTCATCTTCCTCCCTTCAGCTGAGAGCAGTTTTATGGAGGACGATCGAGGACTGATCTTGCGGAAGAGATCTTTAAACGTAGCGGGGTTCACCAGGGACTTCACTGCTCCCGAGTCCAGGAGGAAACGACAGGGGTATCCTTCTAACTGGCCGAGAGCTTGTAGAAATGGACGAGGGGCGTTTGGGGGTTGGCAAGATAGCGAGAAGTAGGTCTCACCAGCTCTTGGGGTCTGGCGTGAGGGAATCCGGCGAAGACGTGGCTGAATTGGCCGTTGGTTGGACGTCTGGGGGGTAGGTATCGGCGGAAGCTCCTGACGGATCTTAGACGCGGCTTTTACCAACCGATTGAGATCGTTGGTCTCTATTGCACTGAGCTTCGCGGAGAGGCTTGGAGGATGGACTCCCTCGCAGAACTGGACGGCCACCCAGCTGGTCACTTTGGCTGGGGGCAACCTTTGAAGGCTCTTTCGGCTAGGAGTTGTAGGCTCCGAGCGTAGTCTTCATCGGTTTCACCTACCTTTTGATCTCGGCGGAAAAACTCTTTGGCCAGAGAACGTTCACGCTTGTCAATGGCCAGTTGCGAGAGGATCTCGCAGCAATAGTCGAAGTCAGAGTCGGGAGTAACTCCTGCTCTTATTGCTGAGAGAAGGTACTCTTGCGGAAGAGCCTGGAGGAGGAGCTGCACCCTCTGTTGTTGGGGGTACCAGTGGGTGTAAAACCTCGCGATTTGTACCCAATCTTCAAAGTCGATATCGCCTTTGAAGGGGGGGAGGTTCGCCGACGCTGCCACCAGTGTAGCAGGGTTCTTATTTTCTTCTTCCTCATTCCTTTCTACCTTACTAGCAGAAGACCAAGCTTTACTGGGCATGGTTTTATTTAAGAGGAAAAGGTCAGGTAGGGATGTCCAGTCTACGGGGCTGAGGTATCCGGTGCAGGAGGAGAACACACTGACTCAGTCTCGGCCACGTGCAGATTGTGTTCCCGCCTCCCACCTACAAAGCGTATATAAACACAACCATTATTACAACAATCTTGCCTGTGTCGGACAAGCTGATCTATGAGCCATGTCAACAGCCGCAAATTCCTTCTTTTCGCAAAACATACGGATTCAGCCCGAGCACTATGCTTTTCCTTGTCTACATGGCAGTGTCATAGCGGTAAAATGGCTTTAATGAACACTCAAAACGATGTACTCGTTGGAAAGTGGTACAATTGGGATAAAAATGTAACAGTATTAACTTTTCTAAGGTCATTGTGATAAAAAGTCAAATTTCAACCACCGCAACGCGTAAAATTTCGCAACTTCCAATGTTTTTACGTGAAACAGCACAAGCAGAAAAAGGTTATGAAATATTAATAAAATTGCTACAAAAGCTAAGACTAGAAGCACATCCGTATTTTGACACGGCACTTTGACGTCACCCACAGTTTATGCAGAATTTTCTAAGCGGTTTTTTAGAGACTGGGATGGTTTCTTTTATGGATTTAAGAGAGAGATATTAAAAAAGGCTGCATTTTGTTCGTAGTGTTTTAAGTGGCCAACACAAGGAAAAACCCTTTCGTGAATGGTGGTTATACATATTGCCTTACCGGATTCGTTGATTTATTCGGGTGCGTTATCAATTGTGTGTTTTCATAGCCTTGCACTTATTTGGCTGAGCTTTGCATCAGAATTGTTGTTTTCATCTGCTTTAACTGTGACACCAGACCTCAGTGGAATAGATAAGAAAGGAGTAGTTCAAAACTCTCACACTTCGGAAGCTCTTCCTCGTACAGGTATGCTAATTTTGGTGTCTGTTCGAACGAATCTATGCACTCGGACTATTGTTACCGCTGACCACCCAACTTTTCTTTAGAGATCTTCCTTAGCCTAAAGCCCATACTTTTACGTCCTGTATTTTTTCAGTTATCTCTTTACTGCTTTCCCTTTCATCCGACGCCGTTATTCTAGTCTATTGGATTAATTACCTGGACCATTTGGCTTATTGCTTACTTTACTAACGTCATACATCCTTCTATAGATTCATGTGCTTATCTCTTTTCCATGCACCAGTTCTAAGGTAATCTGCTCTGCGTTAATCAAGCGCTAATTTGTTGGGGCTACACCATCTATGGTCGTTCATAGTCTCAAGGCTTTCTTTGACCTTTTTACTGCTAATAGTATTCATCACACTGCAGCATGCGTCCCATTGTAACGAGTTGGTCCATATGCCCCTTTGAAACAGTAAAAGAAGTTTTTGAAGGAATACGTTTGCGCTGGCAGTATACTATCTGAATTAGGCTCATTTTCATCTTAGTGCGTATTTAGCAGCTAATTTACCTTGTGTTTTCGTGTCTTGAATCTTCTAGTTCATCTCAATTAGACCTACTAGCCATTTTTAACAGGTCTAAATGAACAGGCGAACCTCTAGACGGCAAACCAGGGGTCGTTCCTCCTCTTCTTCCCCCTCTACGTCCCCTTCCGGTAGTAGCTACACCAGTAGCTCCAGTGAATCTGATAGCTCACGAGACTTCAGGATTCAGTTATCGCGTAAAGGTCTAATCCTTCGTTCTGTTCCCTTGGACGGCAACTGTTTATTCTCCGCCTTTGCTGATCAACTCACTGGCGACGTCCGTGACCACGCTCGTTTACGGGCTCAAGCCGTCACCTTTCTCCGCGACCATTGCCACGAAATGCGTCCCTTCTGTGGCGACAGATCATACAAGCAGATGGTACGAGAGCTAGCTGTACCAGGAACCTACGGAGATCATATGTCAATTGTGGCGTTGGCTCGGGTTTATGCAGTTGATGTGATCGTTCACCGCTTGGGCCAACCACCTCGCCTTGTCGCTCGGGGTTGCACGTCTCCTTCATACGAGCGCCCCCAAATCCATCTCGCTTACAACGGCAACATAGAACACTATTCTAGCGTTCGATCTCGTAATGGGTCGCCCACTGGCCCGGCTGATGTGCATATGGACTTGAGGCGGCTGGAAAAGAAAGCTTTGAGGTCTTTGAGCTGTTGCCATCGTCGCAGTGATTGCAAACATCACAAACACCACCGTGATCAAGAGGATCGCAAAATTTCCCACAAAATGATGCTTACAAATTTGAACTGACGCAGTCTTTCAGACATTACTTATACCTCTTTCCTTTGTTTAATTTTAGCTACTTTGTCTATTTGCTAATAAAATGATCTGGCTGTTCTTTGTTATCGCTCTCATCAATCACTATGAGTTTCTACGATTCGGTTGTTCTTTTAGCGTAGCTCTAATGGGGAACCAAGTCTATGGAGTGACTTCGCCCCAGGTCGTCGGATGTGAGGAGTGTCTACACGAACTACAGAACTGGTTTACTTTCGAGGAGGAACTTCGGGGATCTCGATTGTTCAAAGTGGCTAAAGTGAGGTGAGTCCTTGCTCTATTGTCACTTCTTACTCTACAGGTGTGTGGGAGGCAAGTGGTCGTCACGCAAAATCGTGAAGGTGTTTCCCTATTCAAAAGCCACCTTTTCTATCGAGAATGCCAGGAAGGCTGTGCTTCCATTTTGTCAATGGATTGAGGGTGCTGTAAACATACTTCCCTTGAACATGTATGTTCCATTCCAAGCTGGGTCCTCACCATTGGCTTCTCTTTCATCTTGATCCATCACCGTGTGTTTCAGAGACTTTATCACCGATAAGTACGCCTTCGTTATTCGTGACTTTGTGGATCACTCACTGACTGAGCGACTTTGCACTCGACCCTTCCTCACTGTGGACGAAAAACGGTGGATCGCCTTCCAGCTCCTTTCCGCCATCAATCAACTACATTCCTCAACAAACGCTGACTCCGCTGTGAGTCCAATGGCCGGGATTATGTGAATGGGAGGTTTTCCCACTTTTAACTTCATCTCGCCTTTTCTTTTTCGGTAGCCGCGTTGTCATGGTGACATTAAGTCGCAGAATGTACTCCTCACGGCCTGGGGATGGTTGCTCCTGGCCGATCCGGCGCCCTTCAAGCCTACCCGGCTGCCGGCTGACAATCCAAGCGAGTTCACTTATTTTTTTGATAGCTCTCGACGTCGAGTCTGCTATCTGGCGCCTGAACGCTTTATCGACCCTCTGCTCTCCAGTGCTGGTGGCGGTGGTGGTGAGGCTTTTGGTTCTGCTCCCGGGTCTCTTAACCCCAAAGGTGACGTTGAGTCTGTGAGTCGTTTTGACTTTCCCTCCCGAGGAAATTCAGTACTGTTTTCCGGTCAGTTGTTATTATGCGTGGTCAAACGAATGAGCTTGCTTTTGGTCTTGAGCATAAGTTAGTTGCCTGAAGCATCTCTTCCTACTGGTTGCTTCCCGATTTGTGCTTAAAGGAGTAAAATCTTTGTTTTTGAAGCCTTATAAAAACGGGATCCAAAGCGATTGAATCGAGTTTTGTTGTGGAATTATCATCCCATCATGAACCCGAATCATCCCTTATTCTTTTTTATTTCGTCAGTAAAGGACCGGTCTCACACATTTTCAAGGCCGCTGGCGCTGTGGTCTTTTTTAGTGCACTCAAATTTAAGGTTAGATGGAGCGAATAACCCTTTGCGTAGGCCTGCTGTACCACTCTCCTGAGGAGAGTTGCAGTTTTTTTGCCTCTAGGTCAACTTCAAGCCTTTTTCAAGTGTCCTCGAATGAGGCAAACTGGAGTTTGCTTTTCGGGTGTTTTTAGATTTTCGTTTGATAGTGGTATGCATTGAGCTTAAAATGCTCTTTTCAAAACTAGTAGAAATACCTCCTCCGTTCAGTTTTCCTTTCGCTATTCATCGACACTGCATCGTATTGCTTTGTCTCCGCTAGTATGAAAAAGATTTATCCTCGAGATAATTTGTGCTGTTCTTTCAAGTTAGTTTCCTCTAACTCCTGATTGATAATGGTTGTCAGTTGATTATCTTTAGGTTGCTGGGATCTAGGTATGGCTAGTTCTTCAGCTGCGATTTTTGACAAATGCAACTTGAATATGAGTCAAATTAGGATTGGGTCATTGTTCATCTTGTCATTCTTTTAATGGTTTCGATATTTTCGTTTGGAAAAGTTCATGTGTTGGTTTAGCTCCATGTTTTCGAAAGTTTTTTGTTTCAAACGGTTTGTGTAGCTTGGATACTTGTGGGAAAAACGGGATTCATCTACTATTTTTACTCTGTAATTCATTGAAAAACTCTCAACCTTTCTCTTGTATTCCACAGCAGTTTGATATAACTTATCATATGCAACTTTTGCTAAATCGCACCTTCCATGTGCTCCGTGCTTTTAAAGAAATAGTAGTATTTAGTCCTGGGTCATAACTTTTTATCCGTTAGCTTTCGCTTTTAAACGCTACTACTGCTACTTAAATGCTGTTTCGTGATGGTCATGTTCGAAGTGCTTATGATTTGGGTGCGACGTTGCACCTTGCATATGCCTGTGGGAGGAGTGTGGCCAATGAGGTGGTGGTGGTGGTGGTGGTGGTTGGGTGTGAAGCTGCAGTTAACTTAATTAATCTTATCGAGCTTGAGTTAGATTTTTGGACATCTGAGAAGTTTTGACAATGACTCGGTCCTGTGAACCCTACTTGGTAAGATTAATGTATAAAACAGTGCTGCAGTGTTTTTTCTGTAAAATAAAGTCAATTTGAAGAATTTCTTTGATGAAATTGCTACCAGGCTCCGCCAATTATGCTCTCCTCTGCATGCATCAAAATTCATGTATCGGCAGGGGTTTCTCCTTGCCTTTCCTAGCTCATTGGTGCCGGAGGTGTCCATATGTAGCAGTTTTACCCCATTTGCAGTGGAAATTGATACCTTTCCTTTGGCCTACCTCTTATTTGACCTGCAATGTTCTACTTGGCTAGTGCGTTTGAAAAGCGTTGATTTTCAATTTTTATACCTTTTACTTATTCAGGTGTGCGTCTCTTGGTTTGGTGGGAATGCCGTTGTTTTCATTGCATTTTGGAAACGTATTCTTATGAATGGCAGATAGTATAGGAAAAACATTGACTGCTCCCCTTTTCTATCATTTGTTCTCTCTATCGTGGGTGAAAATTACCTCTATTCCTCCCTCTGGTTCTCTGTCAACAATGAATCTTTTTCTCTTGCCAATTGCATTTATCTGCATTCAGCTTGGGGGAACTCTTGATAAATATCACTTTCCTTTGTATTTAAGCCTCAGACAGTTACTGCAACCGTTTCCTTGGGTTTTTTGTATTGATAATTAAATAATGTCGCGGAACTCTAACACGTTTTGTTCATTGAAATAATAAATGTCAAAATTCATCGTCCTTTTTCCACGGCGACACAGAGTTCCTGCGAGTTAACTTTTTACAAAGGATTTGTCTCTGCAAGCATGAAATCCTCTCTCCAGTTACTTCGATTCCGCCCCACTTTGATCTCCCAAATGACTTATCACATGTGAGCACATGGCTGCCTAATGTAAAATGAAGTGATGAACAGACGAACGTGGGGATGAGGGCAGACAGTACGTTCTTCTATCCCATTTCACACCTCTAAATGCCAAAAAAATTGCTAGAAGGTTCAGTGGACTTGGAACCGTGTTCAGCTCGGTCCCGAAAATAGACAGGTACGGATCGTGTTTAACAGGTTGATTCAAGCGACATTTTATGGTACGGGGAGTCAAAATAAGAGCAGAAGCGTAGAAAACACAACAAAGAGTATCTCATTGATTAACTGATACGTCTGTGCTTTTTGGCAGTTGCAGGAAAAGAAGGGGATCCACATGAAAAGTTTCCACAATCTACGAAAGATCATTTTGGCAAGCCGAAATTTTTTCATTATATGACAACTACAGGCATTTCGTTTTGCTAATAAATCTCAACTTTCTGTTCTCGGGAGGCATTTATGATCGAGCTAAAACTTTCTCCACCGGTATTTATGCGACGCCTAATTTTTTTACCTGCCACTGGCGTATTTGCGCCAACTCTTGGGTATGGGATAATACGCGACACACGATGACCGTAAGGTGTTTTTAAGTCAAAGACAAGTGCATATCAGTATTCCATTGTTAAAATATATCCAAAAAAACTAACTGGTGTTATGCTAAGCCGACGGTCTGGACTGTGGGGGTCACCCTTTCCTTGAGGTGAATACTAAAGGTAGGTGTGTTCACCAGCATCTCCAAGGATCCAACCTAGAGCATTCCTTAATGTGGGCTCAATGATATTGTCTTCAGCACGGAGGGTTGAATAAAACCATTTGATAGATAGGGACGAGGTAATTCCATGCAATGAGTTTTGTTAGGTTTGAGAAATTTTTCTTTCTTTGGCAGACTTTGGAGGAAGAGGAGGTGACGGTTGGTGAGGTAGCCGATGAAAATCTGCAGGCATACGAAGAAGACACCTTGTCGTCGCAGTCCCCAAAGGAGACGAGGACTCAAGCTAGTTCACTCACCGAAACCATAACCGGGGACAAAAAGGGACATTCGAGTGAGATTGACAAGGCGACTAATCAAATCAGCCGTCTCCGACTGGTCTCGGGCTCGTGTCTGCACTCGGCGTCCCCCACGCCACCGAAAGTGGACGCTGTAGAGAAGCATTTGACGGGGGATTTTGTTGGAAGTTTCAGTGAACCGCGCCTGCGGCCCTCGATGGACCTCTTTTCTGTCGGGTTCGTGCTCAATCATCCCATCTCTCATTCTCTCTATTACTCCCTATCTCATCTGACTGGTGTTCGCAGTGCGGTTTTATTTCCAGCATCTGAGTTATAGTACTTTTGAGTATGGTATTAGATTTTGCTATTTCTCACACAAAAGAACAATGCGATTATGCGCATAAGTCCAGGACACCCGGATGTTAGTTTGTTCTTGGAGTATTGAAAATGCTCTCAGCGTCGACTTTTCTACTACGGCAATTATGAAATGGTGTGATGTATTATAACCGTTGTTGGGGCAGGAACAGAGATATTGAGGGAAGCTTACATCACTGTAGGACTGCTTATGTGGGGACAAAGCTCACAATGGGGATTGGCTTCGTGGCTTGAGGAGGTATTTAGTCGCCTCAAGATCAACTGTGGGTGTGCAGGCGTTTTCATTTAAAAACGTTTAGTTTCGATGTCAGGCCAACGAAATGGAGTTTTTGAGTCTTTTGGAGTTTGATCGCTTACCGTCGTCGCCAATATAGCACTACGGCTCATTCCCGAATGTGTTATGGCGTATGAGGCTGCCTTCGGCACAGACCTCTACCGAAAAGTTGGGGACTGAAAAGGTCTGGGCAGAAAATGTACATCTAAAACAAATGTCATTTTACTGCACAGGTGTGTTCTATTGGAAATGTTCACGGATGGATCAGTGGCTTTCACGCTGTCCGACCTACTCTCCTACCGTCGCCATCAAAACACAAGGGTTATGAAACTACTGGCTTCTGTTCCAGATCCCGCTGCTCGTGTACGTCATGTCATTTTTACAATTTTCGTCTTGAACCAGTGTTGTTATTGCCAAACCAACTCGGTGACGCATCTTTTTGGACTGTGCTACATAAACTTGCTGACTGTTATTATCGTTCATGCATTTCCTTGGTGTAAGAGTGTCAATAACCGGCCAACTCCAAGCATAGAAGTATTTTTACTTACTAGAAGTGTTGGTGACGCAAATTCACCCATTCAATTGCATCATAATGCCTCCATGATTAGATCAGCAATTAATCCACTGAGTTTGCAATCATTGAACCTGAATTGTGAGTTTGCTGCCCGACTGTGGACTAATAGTTATCCCGTTGGGACCCCCATTAATTCAGTTATAATCTGAAAATTTCAAAGGGGGTTTGATATCACCTGAATTTTATGCCACAAAGCTGAATGTACGGCTGATTGATCTACCACTGCATGGAGTAATGAGGAAATTTTCTCTGTTTGAGGGCAATCATAGTCGCTAACCAGGATACGAATGGCACAGAAAGAGGGATAGAGAAGAATGTTTTAATCTCTAATAAAGCGCTAAAACATTGTTAGTGAAAAGGACTTGGTCAGATTAGTTGTCAAGCCACAAATTGAAAAAAAAAATTTGTCGGTTTTTCAGGACTGAGTGAAGCGTTGAAACATGGTTTTATTTCCCATTGGAATTCATTGTCTTAGGAGACAAATACAATAACACAAAGGGTATAATTGGCTCACCATAATTGGAAAGGATGCTAAGTTTTCATAGGGTTTTGCTGCTTTTCTTAAGGCTTTGGTTAACATAAGCCAGGAACCGTAGTCAGACCACTTCTCACCAAGATGACGCTCTTTTATTAGCGGGCTTCTTTGCTTCTGATATGCTAATAAATGCCATGGAGTGGGAGTCGTTTTCAACCCACCTGTCGCTTTGTGAATGAGGCTAAAGAAATTTCATTTTTTACTAGATTTTCTATTCACTTATGATAGAATTAGTACCGTGTAAAGAGGCAACCCTTGAAACATAAACAGGATTTGCAATCGCTACGGTTCTTAGTAGTAGTGAAATGGTCGACACGAAAAGTCGTTTACAGTATATCAACCCACAAATTTTTCATATATGACTTTATTTTGCATTCGATTTACTAACCCACTTTGCAGCTGCGAGTAGGGTACTTAGTTTCTTAAAATAGGCGTTGCACTAGATAAGCCTACCCTTCAAAGAATGATTAGAAATGTACTCATTCTGACCAAAATTTGCGTTTTCTTTTCAGGTAAATAATTCCTTTCCCAGCGCTTGAAAGGATGCTTAGTTGTTGTTAGTGTTTACTGGCTTGTTTCCAGCTTTTGCATTTGTAAGCAAAACAAGCTCCACAAAAAGAGAAACAAAGCCAATTGATATCATGTCTGAATTTCTTAAATAAGCGGGGTTTTTTATTGTCGAATTTCGGCAGTCACTGATAACGGAGCTGCTCTCACTACATCCGGAGGCTCGTGCCAGTGCCGCGCACCACCTCTCCACTCATCGAGGCGGTCTCTTTCCCGACTTTTTCTTCACCCACCTCCACCCCTTCATGCAGTCTTTCCTCGAACCCTCTATGGTCAGTCCAGACGCCCGGCTTCGTCATATTCGAGCGTGAGTTTATCGATGCTTTACTGGACTTTTTGTGTGCCCTATTTTGAGAGCTGCTTTAAGTGGATTACCGTTGAAAGATCGCTGGAAAAGCTGGACCTATGAGTAGCCAGACGGACGTTAGAGGCATTCAGCACATTTTAATACAACACAGCTATCCTGTACTGGCAGTAAAAACAATTCTTTTGATTCCGCAGCTATCGTAAGAGCATTGCTTGCATACCGGGATTGGCAAACTTTTTGATGAATCAGGCTTTTTGGAGGTCGGAATCGTTTTCGTTCGCAGAAGTTTCTAGCCAAATTTAGTTAAAAAATTGTTTATAGTAGCTGCACAGATGAAAAAATTGTGATTTAACAAAGGAATTTGCTTTCACTTTTTAAGTCTCATAATGGGCATTCTAACTAATCTGTTCACCTTGACAAACGCCCGAATCCAATGCAGACCATTTGTAAAGAGGTTTATAGTCACAAAGCAGAGTCCCTTGAATTGCCACCTTAGCGACTTCAGACTCGGCCTCCGCCTTAAAAGTGAAAATAAAAGTTTTGGAAGCCACACCACCGAAGATTGTAGGCAGGTGCACTAATTGATGGAACATTGTTCTACTTGATACTCTTCCTCAGCCGATTCGCATTAATTTCATTTCCTTATATTGACTTTCCACGTATCCACCCATAGAAAGCATATTCGAAAAAATAGGTTAATGCAGAACGATGAAAACCATGTATCTGAAGTGCGCTGGTGCTTCCTCTTGTAGAAATCTACCAAACCTCATTTCGAACCTCCTCAATGAACCCGCCCCCGCCCGGTCCGCCGGCTCCGTAATACTCTGCAATCTCATCACCGCCACTCTACACCTGCAATATTTCAACCGAGCTAATCTAGTCACCTCTGCCTATGTCAATAAAGTACACTCCATCAGCGAGATTCCCAGCATTCCTTCTGAGGACGGCAAAATGGATGCACTTTCATGTCTCTCCCTCCTTATTAAACGCGTTCCCTCTCTCCGCCTGTTCAATCGGCTCTGGCCACACTTTGTTGAACTCCTCTCTGACTCACGGCTCCACGATTCGGGGGTTCGATGTCTGGCATTGGAGGGCTTGATAGAGAGCCTGGAGTGTGCAACAACCATAGCAGTCCAGGGGAAAGGGGAGAAGAGGGCTGATTCAGAGGAAGAGGAGTGCGTGGCAGTGATCAGCGACACGCGCTTTCTGAATGAATTTCTTCTGCCCTCTCTTTCGGCATTGACTCAGGACTCTTGTGTGGATGTGCGAATCGCGCTGGCGCAGTGTCTCCCGCGACTGACGACAGTTTGTTCACGGTGAGTTTGCCATGCGTCTTATAGACCAGCCACTTTGATTTGGTTGTATTTATCTGGTGAATGCATTTTAATACCCTAGATTGTTGGACCTTGCTAGACTACGTATCATGAACGAGAGGGAGGAGGAAAGTTTGGACGAAAATCTGCTGGAAGAGGTAGGCTGTGTTGGCCACACTTTTTGAAGCGATGTGGTACATTTCAAGAAATGCTTATGTCACCTAGTTCTCTATCAAATGAATACGAAGCTGTATGTTTTGCTTCCGGTAACAACTTCAAATGAAAGAGGGTAATAACTTGGTGAGAAGTTTGTGAGTTTCTTGTTGGATTGTTGTTTTTAAAGCTCTTATGTGCGGAAAAAAAAATTGAAATTCGATGCTCTATGTGCTTGTAGCATTGTTTAAAAAGGGTCAAGTGCTATTGACATTTTCTAGGACTATCAGATTGGAAGTGTGTTCTTGTCAGGCACACCAGAGGTCGTTTTACTACACATAAGCACCATTAATTTAGTATTAAATTCAAATTGTTTGATTTACTTTGAATTTCTACAGTTCGAATGCGATTTTCATGATGGGCACGAATTTCCACTTGTCTTTTAACCCAAGACCAAAAATGGTACATTCTAGAAATTTCTTGCTCCTTGGAGAGGATATTAACATTTTTTGCTTTGGTCAAATTGAAGTTAGTAATTAAAATTGTTGTCGTTTATTCACACGAAGCTTGAAATGGATGCATAAACCTTTCCTTCCACTGCAGCCACTTCTAACCTACCCAAAACTATTAAATGAACAAATTAATCATTGAATTCTTGCGACGGTATGAAGTCTTAAGCTTGGCTTATGGTGAACTTCTCAATCAGGTATTTTGATGGTACCCCAGGATAGTGGCATTTGATAGTGTCTAACTTGAATGTGTGACGTGCATATATTCCACCTCCCTTAATGAAGACTCCACTGTCGGATGTGAGCGCAGCGCTGCGCTTGATGGGCACCACCTTGCCAACTCGCAGCGTGAATAAGGGGAAATTGAGAGTCCAAGCGTTTCTACGTGAGCGCTTGGTTACCCTCTTCTCTGACGACTCGGTGGCTAACCTTGTGCGCCGCTCTCTCATCCAGACTGCCACTGGACTGGCCGCACTGGCCACTTTCCTCGGCCACACGAAGTCCAGCGACGCCATCTTGTCCCATATGGTTACTCTCCTCAATGACAAGGTCAGGCATGTGCTCTTTGTACTTCCTCAAGACCACTGCTTGCCCAATGGTTAGGAATGAGTTATTAAACGACTTTCTCCCCACCAAATTATCTCACCTAAATACAAGATTCGACTCACGCTTTAAACTCAATTTTACATATTTAACAGCCCTGATGTCAGCGTTCTTGATATTTTGACTCAATTCATGGGATTTAGGTTCATTCATTGCTGCTGTTTGTCGGTTTTTTCCGTCTAAGACAACATTGTTCCTTTCTCGGGACCGATTGTTTCCCACCAGTTTTATCAGTACCATTTCCGATTTGCGCTTCCATATACCTAATTCCTACTCGCCCTTGTTGCAATTTTTCCATTCCTGTTTAAACTACAACATAAAACCGGAAGCCGTCTAGCCACACATACTTATCCAGAAATACTGGATCGTATTTCTTTGCATGTTCTCAAACAAGCATATTAGAGGTTCCGATCTCATTGCCACTTCTCCTACCTTTAAAGAAAGACGCAAATCTGCGCGCAGCTTTCTTCAACCAAGTGGCATCGCTGGTAAGTTGTTTTGGTCCGCAGTCGGTGACAGTTCTGCGCCCACTGTTGGAGCAGGGTCTCGCGGACCCCCATGAGACTGCTCTCGTCGCCTGTCTGCGAGCTCTCGGCCTCCTCGAGCGTCGCCGTGCCATCGGTGCTCCTGTCACTGTCGTCTTCCTCCAACGTGTCCTTGCTCTCACCCCCCATCCCGCTGCACATATTCGACAGGTTGGTGAGCGTAGCTGTTAACACTTCACGCCTCATTATCCCACTTTCTGTCTCTTGGCATTGCGTGATTCTTCAGTTTTCTAATCAAATACGTCAAAAGGCATCCATCGCCATATTCTCCAAGTGAACTGCAGCCTCAGTTACTGAGTTCGGGAGGCGTCAGCTTTCTCCCATGTCTTTTTTTGTTTTATTGGTCATGTCTGCTTTGCCTCATAATGGAAAAACAATGTGGCTTGGCGCGTTTATAAATTGTGAATCATTGGACGGTTTTGTACCCCCTCGTCAATCTACTCATAGCGGTTTGAAGTGTTGATCACTTATCTGTTACTTCGCTCAACCTGTCTTTGCCTCTACCTTTTCGTTTGGTTAAATTTGCCTCAAAATTCCTTGAGTCGAATCACTTTTTATTAATGTCTTCGTTCCAGAGCCCCTGCACCCTTCAAGTCGACTCGGTAGCATATATTAGCCGGTTTTATGTCATTCTCATTGTTTTCACACTCTGTTGAGTTTTCTTTTCTTCTACTCTCTCTACGCCTTCTCAAAATGTAATTTGTCTATTTAAAAACGGGATGTAGACCAAGTTGTACGGACGCTCTTTCACACTTGACCGTTCGTACAATTATTAGTAGGCTGCACACTTGGGCTCCTTCGTTCAGGAATACCCTTTTCATATGATTGGTTGCATTGCAGGTATTTTCCAACTACTTCTCCAGCCTAATGCCTCGTTGCAATTTGCTATTACTCCAAATGAACCGGAGTTTTGTCGAGCTCGAGTGAGAAACTTCTGATATTCTCCTTTTCTTTGTCACCTGATTTCGGATTTGGGGTTAATCGACAGTTTACACATTATATCGGTCATTCCAAATTGTCTGGACTGTTGAGCATAGGGCGCCATCGCCTGTTTAAAAAATCGGTAAGCATAGGGTACCCTTCTCCATGTCCCTCGCGCCTCTTGGCTTGGTTGATCTGAGGTTAAGCCACCTTGGATGAGGTTAAAGAAACGTGGCTTTATTTTGGATCTAGGGTTGCCACAAGCCTCAGTCAGTCCAAGCGAATTGACGTTTTAATCGTCGAGTTTGGCTGAGTACCATCTTTCTTTTGTATTTATTGTGACTACAGATTTCCGTGTCAAGTTGGTTTTATTTTGCTTTCATCGGTTCAAAGTTGATTGCGCGAAAAGGTTTTTGGAAATGAATATCGAGTTGACCCTTGAGGACCACCTCTCATCGAAAAGTGAAATGTCAATCCAAGATATCTATTAGGTAAATAGTTTCGTACTGTAAGAATGACTTATTTTCATAATTTAGTCGCATACTCACCATAGTTTCTTCCATTATCACCTCTGATGGCTTGATGGGACGTTCAAGTTTGTGAGCAGCTGCATTTCAAACACGGAAATGGAAGGAAAATGGGTACTACTAATGACATATACAGCGTTAAATGTCACCAGATTTTAGACCAAATCATAGGTACCAAAAAACCTGCATGACAATGCGTAGAATATTCAAAATGAGTTCATCCTGATGGATAACATTTATTTGATTTACAACTGCGCTCCTGATCCACCGAAAAAATCAATGAGGCAACATTTCCTTCGAACAATCAAAATAACTTTTATACTAGCAGGGATTTGACGTTTTAGGATTGTGACGTTAATTACCCACGATCATACCACTCCACAGGCCTGCATCGCCTACGTCACAGCATTTGCACGTGTCGGCTTGAAAGCTCTCACAATTGCACCTAACGGACCACTGGACGATCACACCATCGAGGTAACGGAGGGTTGTGCGGATCATGAAGGTGACGGTAGTGTCCTCGCTCGCCGTTCCTACGCTTGCTCCGTTGATCTAGAGCGCTTCGCTGATGGCAAATATGGTATTGCCGCTGTCTACGCTCATCTATCCACACGAGAGATCACTGAGGGCATCTTTGCGTGAGTTGAGATCCACATCGGGTCAGAAATCCCCAATTTTGAGGTCCGATGGTGTTTTGGCTCATTTGCTGCCGATTCTTCCCTATTTTGATGAATTTCAGCCTATGGAATTGCATCATTGGCCCAAGAAGTCGTCATTCTGTCTTTGTTTTGAAACAAAATCTAGTGCTTTGCACTTTTTCTATCAGTCTACTAACTGTTGACCACTTAAGAGAAGACTCAAATTTCAAAATATTTTTGTCAGACGCTACATTTTGTCGTTTGCAGCAGTGCTTAATTGTTTTGTGTGACTTAGAACTAGCTTAGCATGTTTGCAATTAAAAATAATCATTGCACTTTTGCTTCTCCTCACCACCACCAGCCGTCCAATCGGCTCGAATTTCACCAACGACTCAGTGCTCCTGTCTGCTCTGCACCCCTGTCTGAGCCACGCCTTCCTTGAGACTGTCGTTTCGACCCTCTTTGATGTTGCTGCAGAATTTCGCAGCGAGGACCTCTCCGTGACGCCCGTATCACCGCGTCAGCTCTGCGCCGACCTGAAAGAGCACCTGCAGGACCGACAGGCTGCAAGACAGACCACGCGAAAGTGCGAGACGCCTTGGTACCCTACTCCCTTGGTTAGTTACTCAGATTGCCAGTTATATCATACTCGCGCCTTTGTTATACCGTGGCATTTTGTTCCAAACCTTCTGTCCTGTTTCAATCGCTGTGGACACGGGGGTAAACAGCGATCAACTTGTCTCAACGCCTAAAGTTCAGGTTCTGATTTGGTTACCTCGCGTTTACGTTGGCTCATGATCGAAGCCGGGTTGTTAGTCAGTTTATCGTTTCTGCTAATTTGAAAATGATTTTATGTTTCTTCCATTAGTATTTTGCCCTCGTGATGCTTGCCTTGGTCATTGGAAGGTGCTTACCAACAATCTGCGTATAGCAATAGGGTGGCTCATTCTTGGTCCATAACACCAGCGAAAGGTTTGATATCGCAGCTCGTGTGCTAAACTGTGTTTACCCACTCATTAACTTCATAGTTTTTGAAGTTATCCAACCCTGTTGTAATTTCACTATCCATCTAACATAAATCCGCTTTTATTACAAGGCCCTCTTAGATGTGTGCGTTGCTGTAGCCAAACTTCCTACTTTGTGATCCAGGCAACAAGTGCCTAATGATCCAATTAATATTAGCACAGTGAAACTCAATAAACCTTATTCATGCCATTCAAAAGGAAATTACGCTCTTTGTGATTGATTTCCGACTTGTTAAAACAATTTCTAAGTTGTTGGATCCTAACTTCCTCTTTGTGATAGCAAAAGCACAACCAAGATCTCATCAGAGTCTTTTCTATGTCCCAGGGTAACGACTCTTAAAACTTCGATTGCTGTAAGTCATTACTTCTTCTGGGATTCAATTTTGTCAGAACTCGTAGATTATCTTTGGATGTGGGATGTTTTTCTGTTTAAATAATTGGGCCACACTGGAGTAGGTCGTCTCCCTTTTCCTTTTCATCGTTCCTTCCCAGAATGGTTCTACCATCAACGCGGTTTCAATATCGCTTCGCATTCTTTAGTTTTCACCCAATAATGCCGCTTTTTCCAGGGGATAACTAGGTGGCAGAATTGTGGTAACAGTAGTTAAAGGTAGCTATTATCTAAAAGAACCAAAAACAGCTTTTAGAGTCTAACTTAATGTTGTGCTTGAATTGCGTGTTCTAGCTTTCTACCATTCCTAGGGTTTATTTGACAGTTTGAAAGTGTTTCAAGTTCTCAGTAACAGCTTTCTCCTTCCTCTCCCCCCCCCCCCCCCCTCCTTCCTCATAGAGCGACCCTGTTGCCGAAATTCTAAGCCGTCTCCGCCAGCACGAGATGACCGACCAAGCGGAGGATCAATTGCTGCGCCTAGCGCCCCTGCTGATGGGTCTATGTCAGAGTGCAGCAGACGCCGCGGAGTTAGGTTCTCGAGGTTCTTCTGTATCAGCGACGCTGAGGGCGCCCAACCAGTTGGTCTACGTTGTTCCTTCGTTTAGTGGGGATCTCCTGAAGGCACGACTCTACCCCCTGCCTGCCATTCCTTCCGGTGCGGTGTGCATGCGACGGTCCCAGCCGTTTAATTCATCCTGTATGTATGGCAGTGAACCGTTTCCATTTGTTTGATACTTTTGGCAGCCCTTCGCTACGCAATGAATAATATCTATCTGTCTTGAGCCTTACAGGGAAATGCAATCTTTTGCAAAGTGAATGCTCACGATACGTCAAGAGACTATCAGTTTACCCAATACTAATACTTTTGCTAACTGTGTCGTCATTGGTAGCTCTTGAGAAGTGACAAAACTTTATTGTCTGCAGTTTTGAATGTTTACAACGGAAATCACATCTCGTCAAAACCCCTTACTTTGCTCATCTTGAAAGGTACTGAATGATTTTTAAAGCTTCTTTTGCTTATACATGAAACATTTTTTTAAATGAAAATGCTAAAGGAGTGCAGGCAAGAGTTTGGAACCGTGCTCCTCCGCTGGTTGCTTAGGTGCTCGCTTAGTGAAAGCGACTGAAAATGAGGTGCAGGTGGATCTGATGTCCTCAACTCTTTCCAAGATTTCTCTACCTTCCTTTCTTGGCTCTTTGCATTTGCGTCTGTAGTTGGACCTCTTCATGCTTCCTGCATCTATCGAATACATAACAGATATTTTTGAACTTCTAAATTCGCTGAAGGTGACTTTTTCCCAAAGTGAGCGCACTACGACATTATTTTGAGCCCTCGGTGCGAACCTCTCTTCAACAGCACTTTGAACATAACTTTGGCTTGACAGGTGAAGCGAGTCATATGACACGACCGAACGCGACAAATTACTGCCCTTTCGCCTTTTGTGGCAGCTTTTTTGTAGCAAAGTGTTGAAAACGTTTCCAATATCTTTTGTCGAATTTCGGGGTCCTTTTTGAAACCTCTTCAAGTCCATTAATTTTAATTTCACCAACGATTGAAAATTTCACATACTTGGGATTATTAAAGCCACCGAAGAGTTTTTAGTTACCATGTCGGCATTTGTGGTCACTATACAAAACTGAAATATGGAAGCCACCGACAAAAATGGACCTTTTTAAATCGAGAAACAGCTTTGAGTAATCGAGAAATCTAATGTCTCTTATGCTAATCCCTTCAAGGACTGCTATATAAGGCAGCCTTTGTCTGCTACAATTGCTCAATATGTAACGCAATCATAGAAATTTATGCATCTTTTCCCTAATTCAGAAAACGTCGGTGTAATCGTCGTTAAACAATCCACATTTCAGCCTCAATAAGATACAAGCTTTGGGAGGGAAAAAAAAACTAGTAATAGACATTATTTCTTCCACAATTGTGTTTCTCAACTGTTTATTTAACTTAAATCCGATTGCAGAGGAGAAGAGAATGAACTGATAGTCGTCTTTCGAGCTTGTTACCATCTCTCAACAAGCACTCCTCTTTAACTCCCACGGCTTTCCCTGTTGATGTGAGCATAATCCACTTGATTAATCATATCTGACCTTGAAATTCGCTGAAAGTAGGCCTTGGCGCGTTAATTTTTAATTCCTTTTACCGCAGCCACGCGTGATTGTTCTTTATTGGAAATGGAGTTCCTTCCAAGCGTGACTCATCCACGATTGAGTGAGCCATTATTAAATAAAGGCGCATAATAACAGTGGACTGGCGCATACCCCCCTATGCGAACATGTAAACACTGGCATGTGTTTGACACTGCGAATCACAACAAGCCATTGAGACCAAAACCTGATACTCCATGCGGATGCACTATCTTCTTATTTCTCTTCAGTATCAACCCCGGAGCTCATCAAACCGTCGTGTGAAGCAAAAACAACTCACTATCCTTTGTAAGCCTTTTCTTATCATGTAAAATTGTACTTTATGATGTTCTACGACTTTTTTGCTTTTTGTAGCGAGTTTCTGTTGTATGACATAGAAACCGCATTTGTTGAGGCCACTTACTTCCAATTGCCTTAAAAGAATTTTATTTGATTCATGGCTTCTTTAGGCCAAATAGTTCGCGTTTTTACCCTTCTGAAATCATAGCAATTTCAATTGAATTAGATGCATTGATCTCCGCATCTTGGAATGCATTATGGTTAGCGGTGTGGGCTCAGTTGCAAAAACTGGTGCGCCACACACGTCGTAATTCCTAAACGCAGTGGAAATTGGCTAAAGCACGTGATCGAAGCATGTTAAGGCCTAAATAGGTGATTCGGTTTTGATAATGCGTGAAGATGATGAATTACGCGCCCCTATTGTCTGGTAAAGTTTAGGCAAAGACATAATGAAGCAGTTGAATTATGCCTAAATGAAATGGGAAAGTTGTGAGTGTTAGGTAGTCGGGTTCTCCATACCAATATGGGCAAAAAAGCCGTAGAGATGCTGCGTTAACTTTAATTTTTTTGCTGAATCATTTTGGATTTCGGTGTTTGTTAAGTAAATATTAATATCATTGGTTTTCTCCAAACAATCCACTGGTTTAACATCCCCTCCATGCGCCTCACTGTACCCTTGGAAGTCCATGGTTCGCGTGTGTGTGTGTGTGTCCGCAGCTATTCATGCCGTGCGGGCTGAAACGACTTCAAGAATAGGAAGAATAATTCTTTTTAGAAGGAATAGCGAACCAGCCTTAAATCTAACTTTTGAATAGATCTGTGTTTTAAGATGGGGGGCAAGAGGGAGACCAAACTTATTTCATTGTAATTATCATGGCTACCTGGTGATATTTGTGTAAACGATGATTAGGACCTTGTTGGTGCTTCAGACCATCACGTGATCATCAACGAAATGAAAGTGAAATGGAAACGGAGGTGACTCGAACTGCACATTTTATAGTATTGAAAATCACAGTAAACTTGGATCTCGTTGGGGAAGAAGTCTTTTGCAACTGGCAAGAGCCACGCAAAATTGTTTGCCTACCTCATATTTTGTCGCGAGGATAATTGATGGGCACCTTGCAATCCCATTTCTCCATACTGAACCACATTGTTTGGTTCTCACATTCGCTTATTGTTTCTGCGTGCAAAGTAGTAAAAAGATAGAACTGGCATATTGATGGAATTTATGCTAAGTGGTTGCGTGCGTGCGCCTCCAAGCTTTCTCCATCCAGAGATTTTGTCAACTCAGCTAATGTCGAGATACTTCAGCCAAGGCCAGAGCGTATTAACCGTGGCTAGTAGCGGTTACAGTTTGCACTAGGTGTGAGATGGCACTAAGAAGTGGCAATGTGCGCATTATCACGCTTTCGCCTAGAGCCTTCTTTCCAATCTCATTCAGTAATTGACCGCTCTTCTGCCATCATTACCTATTCATTCTCTTAGTGGTAAACGATATTATTAACGGAGAAGCCATCAGATCTATGTCTGTATTTGGCTTGTGAATCCTGCACGCACAATTCAGTATTCAGCATTTTTAAAGCATGAGTCGTCTCTGAAGTCGAGGCAAGATGTATGGCTCTGGACAGAGCTTTACTATAGGCCTATAGAAAGGTTGACGGGTTTTATTACAGAAATTATGTGAATAGGGCACTATTCTGCCATATTGGTGACTGGAAGCTTCGGGGGCTGAAGTGCCCGCGTGGCCAACTTAGAACCAACTCAGATCCTTCAGTTCCTACATGTTTGTGTAATTTGCCAACTCAGAACTGCCACCAAGCCAAGGCCCTCGTTCGTTGATCTCATTTCGTCCCGCATCCGCGAGGGTCGTATTCCTCTGCCCTCCACTCCCCCTTCCAACGCCATATTCGCCCGTGGTCTGACTGTCGCTGCAGTGTCAACACTGAAACCGGTCACCGAGGCATCGCTAGGTTCTTTCGTCTCTCTCCGCATTTCCAATAGCAGCTTCAACAGTGGTGGTCGTCATTTGCACACCGCCTCACAACTTGCCCTCATTCCTCCTCAGCTGCGATGTGGTGTTGCCGAGTGCCCAACATGGGCACTAGGGGGTGGACACGTCTGGCCGCGTCTACGACTTCTTGTGCATGTACATGAGCACATGCCCGGTCACTTGAGGTGAATGCGTTTTCGTAGCTTGGATTACGGTAGATTTTCGCAGTTTTGACTCAATTGACATACGTATTCAAATCTGTTTTGTTAAAAAAGAAATCCATCATAGGAACTGCTAGGTCTTATCTCTCCACTTTCACCACCTAGGGGCATAAGATTATTTAAATGCTAGGCTGTCAATTTGATAACCATTGCTCGGGGATGTACCTATTTGGGATTGCAACGTCTATCTATTAATCACAAGTTGCTAATCTCTGATAGCAACACTTTAAAGTAAGACAGCTTCAGCACTCCTCCCTTGATAGTTTGAGACGCTGAGCCAGTGAAGTAATCTGCGGGTCTAATGTATACTAGTTTTCTCATTTATCGTCTGTTTAGAATTGGGAAGAAAGTGTTCGTAAAGAATCTTCGAATCCCTCCTTGCTGTTTCTATCTTACAATACGGTCTGATATCTCATTGAAGAATTTGCCGGATTCTTCGACCTAGGGATAAGTGAAGAATTTTTAAATCTCTGGTTCCAACGGAGGAAGGGTTTTAGTCTGTTAATGTGAAGGACTGCGGTGCTGTTCAACTGTTTTATATAGTGTTTTAACATTCTCACGACTTTTGAGCCGGAACTGTGCTGTTAGTAGATTACTTCGATTGACCCCATTGAAGGTAGGCTTTTCCTAATTGCGATTTATTATGGTAACATCTCAGGAGGACCTCGAAGTAATTTCAAAACTGCGTCGGCATGTCTCTTAAAGGGGATAAAATGCAGAAGAGAGTTTTTCTAAATGTACTCTAATTCGTCAAAAGGACTCCAAAGTTAACTGTGATCAAGGTCAATTGAATGCCCATTTATCCGTGTAATATATGCTGCTCCTCCAACATCTTTGCTAACCAGGATTATCAGAACTTCCAATGCATTTATTGTTTTCTCCTCGTTCCCTTCACAGCCTAGCATTACATCCGTCCGGTCGTCTGCTCGCCTCTTGCAGCAGTGGTGACGGTCTCGTCAAGTTTTGGGACTGTGGACGCGCTGCCCACGCCAGCTCCAGTCAGTTGATGGCTTCTGCCGATGAATTCGTCGAGCGAGTTGCGAGCGAGGACGATGAGACCACCCCAGAAACCTCGGATGATAGTTTAATGACCACGGAGGTGGAGAGGATTCCCGAAGGTGATGCCATGGATGTCGATACCTTTGCTGGACGCTCCCTCCCCTCTCGATCTCTCTCCAGCTACTCAGTTCGACAACCTCAGAACTCTTTGGAGACAAAGCAGAGCTGTCGGGTAAGTCAGTGTGATTCACGATTGATCGATCGCTTTTAGTATCTCGTATGGACAGAAGGCGGAAGCAGTGTGGCCACATTGGTCAACAACTCAGCCATCCACCTGGTGGACGACTCGGTCAGTTGTCTGCGCTCCCTCTTTCCTCTGCAGACGGCACATCATGGGAGGGCCACATACTTGACTGCGCCGGCGATCGCTTTTTGTGACGATGTTGGAGGCCCTCTCCACTCCTACATGCTTACTGGGACCGATCAAAACCTTTTGGTCTATTCCACAACCAGCGGAACTATTGTAGGACAGGATGTGCGAGTGAAAGAACCAGTGTGGTGGTTGAAACAGGATCGTATGCATGGTGGGCACTTTTTCTTACACTCCCTCTGCCTGTGAATGAATGAACTCATGATTGGTCGTCAATGTTGATGTTCTTGCAGGGCTCATAACCTGTCTCGCCGTTCACAGCGGTCATACGTGGCTGGCGGCGGGCACAATTCACAGTCATGTTGTCGTTTGGGACCTACGCTACCAACGCGCCGTTTCTTATTTCATTTTGCCCCATAATGCTAGGCCATCCATGGGATTTACTAGGCTCCAACTCTACGATTGGCATCGGCAAACCACACACTCGACACTGGTGCGAAAATCCTCTTTTGTATTGCTGATTTTTGTAATCATTTGATGGAGTTTGCATGTGTATGAAATTGAAGAGTCATGCGGCTTAGATAGTCGTAGCTTTGATTACTACATCAACAGTAATTTGGCTGTGTTTAGTCTTCATGCAGAGACCAGCTTCACTAGAATCATAATTCGGGCCTACGACTTAGCGAAAATTTAAAAATGCAATTTGGGAATTGTGTTAATCATTTTTACCTCCAATATATTGTAGATTTGTGCTGCAACAGGCCACCATAATGAGGTGGTGCTTTTCGACCTAGACGACTCTAATCCGCGTCAGGCGTCAACAACCTGCGTGGCAGCCACATGGACGCAGACCGACGAACAATCGAAGCCTTTGGTCGCAAAAAACTCCTGTCAACTGCCTAGACGTGGCGTCCTCAGTCTCCTTCTTCTTCCACCGCCATCCACGTCCTCGTCGTCGTCTTCCTCGATAGCACCATCGGCTGTGGCCAATACCGCTGCTGCGTTGCCAACGTTGGTAACGGGTGGCTATGATGCTCGACTCCGGTGCTGGAGCCTCGCCCAGCCCGACGCCTCCACAGTTCTGGCTTGGGCGGGAACTGAGGAAGTCTATCGCCCACATGTCTCCTTTAGGTGTGCTTTCTCTTTAAACCACACCAATGGCGCGGAGAAGGGCCGAGTTATTAGCCCGTCCATTTGAGGGTTAGAGCAACCTAACCACCGCTTTTTCGCAAGGGGAATTCCCCAGACTGTTCGTAAAATTGAATACTGTTTGCACCTTCTTGAGGGCCTCATTATTGCTACATTAATAAAGCAACAAAATCAATTAACCTTACTCTGAAATAAAAGCCTTATGCTAAACTTAATGGCCCCCATTTTTTACTGGGAATACTGTTCAGACTCGTTCAGTCCACTTATTTCCTTCCCTCTGCAGGGAAAAGTTGGTCGACGGCGTACGAGTGGTGGCGGAAGTGGAGCCAGTGGAAGACTACCCCCAGCAACAGCAACAGCAGCATCAACCACCCACCTTCACTGCCTCAAAGAGTAGCCGCAGTGAGACCTACTTCAGCCCTTTGGATGTAGGCGACGTTACAATAGGTCACACCAATGGCATTAGCGACTTGGCCCTCATTAGTCAGACCTCTGGGCGCGTCTTCCTCGTCTCGGCGGCCATGAACGGCGTCATCAAATTTTGGAGTTGAAAAAGAGCGGCGACCTCGACTGTCTGAATGTGTTCGCATTTTTTAGCCATGACTGATTGTGTAGTCTCTTGATTTGTACCTCAAGTGGAAATGTCTTTCATTGCCAGGATCACTGTAATCGATTTGGACAAATACGGGTCGATCTGGATCTTTATAAGCACATTTTGATACCTACCAGGGGAAGTGGGATTACTGGAGCCATTTGGGTGTCAGTCCTACTTGTTTGCAGCAAGTAGAAATGACAGTGCAATCTACGTGGGACGTGAGTTGACCTAAGAGAAGGGGAATCATGATAACGTTTTATTCATGAGTGATCCACGATCTGTGCTGAGACTGGTGCAGTGGCCAGCACGCTGGTCGAGTCTTAGTCTGTAGATTGAGGCGACTAGTTCTCCCGCAGGTTGATCAGCACGGATTTGTGGACACCTAGCCAACCCACTAGTGTTGCGTTGCCCTCTTTTCTGACCCAAGTAAATGATTTGCACACATTGAACAAAATGAGGACAGTTCGCTGTCTAGCACCCAAGGATTCATTACAAAAACCCAAAGCTACTTCTGTCCCGAAATGAGCGCGTGCACCCACATACGTAGCAAAAGGGATATTAGCAATAGCACATTAACAAAGTACAGGAAGCCACTTCAGTTACGGAGCAACAAAAGCACCAAAAAGTCATCCACAAATGCCAGTCCAGAGGATAGCCTGGGCGCGGCAAACTTTAAAAGGCTGAGGGAGAAACTACTTGGTGTAAGCAGAAGCAGAGTATACTTAGGAAATCCCTCCCTTTCCTCCTCACCGCTATCCACACTTCCAGTTGGCAGTGGAGTGAGAAATCCAGCTCTTTGCTTCAAACGCAGATAGGAGACGAGACAAGTGAGTGGTCTTTTTACAAAGTCTGTTTTTGAATCCTCCTCTTCATCTCTGTTCTTGTCCTCTTCAATTTTTTCCTCCTGGTTTGGAAGTGCCAAAAGGATGGAAAAGGGCGGTGACGAGGAGGGATCGCCGAGAGCTCCGTTAATTTGTTCTACTGCATCTGCCATCCATGAGGCCTCCGTCCGCGCCTGATGGGTCATCTGAAATCGTAGAACCCCCCCAGTGGAAGAAAAAGAGGGTAATTGTGCCAATTCCTTGGCTAGATTTTCGTCTCCAACAACATGAAGGCACCTAAATCGAAAGATCGACTTTTTAGTGTAGAGACGAGCAAGCCAGATGTGAGGACGAAGAAATGCTTCCAGATCAGGCATAGTAATGATGGAAGAGAGGACAGGATCGCTAAGGTCCGTCATGTCGGGTCGGAGAAGGCTATCGATCGGGGAGGCACCACGACCCCCAAAACGAGAAGCAGGAGCCAAACGCCGAGGCGGTGGGCCCATGGTTAACCGCTGCTGCCGAGTGGAATCAATCAACCGGGGCTGTCGCCGTAGTCGCGCATCTTCATTGGAAGAAGGTGCAAACACGGAAGTGTTATTTTCATTGTTTCCCGTTGGACCACGCATGAGATCAAACGCAGCAGCAACGAATTGATTCGGAAAGGGAAGGGAGGGAATGAGTTCAGGCATGATGGTAAAGGCGGATGGAAGGGGAATGAGGGAGGACTGTCTAGGCGCAGGGAGTATATCTTTCTGAATGTCACCTTCAATAAAATCGACCATTAGCCTGCGACCTGGGTAACGCAGAGCCAGTGTTTTCAATTGTTTATTAACTTCCTCGGCTACCTCAGTATTTTGAAACACTGCCGTCGCGTAGTTTTGTCTGAATTGCCAGTCCAGTTTGACCAGAGTTCCAAACTGATTAAGGAAGCATTCTAGCTCTTCAGCATTTCGCCAATTGTCCAGTCCACTGATGTATAAGACATTGGAAATGAGGGGTTTACCGTAGCCGATCTTACAGTGATAGGAACGTACACAATTCCCACTCATTTTATTCTTTGCCACCACTGCCATATCAACATTGGCGAAGCGAACGAAAGCGTAGGCATGTGAAGAACTGGGATGCTTGACATCAATCTGCTCAACAACTCCATGGCGCTCAAAAGCCTCACGAACCTCAGATTCCGTGATATCGGGCTCCAAGCTACCGACAAAGAGAGTTCTCGTGGCTTTAGGGTCATTTAAAGGCTCAGATTCCATAGATCCAGGTCTACTTCCACGGCCAGAATGGTGAGAATGACGACTTGGCGTGCGTAGCGGTGAACGAGAACGATCGTCAAAGGGAGAGAGGCGGAGGGACGAGTGCTTGGGAGACGAACGTGGTCGGTGCGGAGACGACTCTTCCTGCTTCCCTGACTCGCGCGGAACAGGTTCCCTTTCATCCCAAATTTCTACACTGAAAGCCCTGTCATGAATATAGACCCGGTGTTTGCATCTGTACGCACGATGGGCATCACGCGAGTGACTAGAATTAAAAACGCACCCACAGAATATTACAATCCAGGTATTTATACAAGTACTGGATGCTAAATGTGAACAAAAACACTTAAAACTATGAAATTTAGCATTGCACACAAATATTCACCGAAAGTATATAATTGCAAGTCTCCTTTCAGAGGATTTAAAAATACGGATATCCACATCACCAAACGTTGAAAAAGCATCATGCAACTGTTCTTGTATAGTATCGACACTGAACTTTAGGGAAATTTTCCGGACACATAATGTTCGATAGTTCGGTTTCTGGTAGGAACTCTTCTCAGAGCCTTGTGCTTCGATTGAATACTTACGACGCCGTCTTGAACTACTCTCTCGACTACTTTTGGAGTTTGTTTCATGCCTTACATCATCTCTTCCCATGTAGTAACGCACCCAAGTGGTTAAAAGTAATTAAAACAGGCAGGTCGTGACCCTCAAAACGTGAAATGAGCTTCAAGCCGCCAGGCATTCGAAACGCCCGGTCTTAGCCCAAAGATTAAAACAATTAGGCATAACAAAGTAAAAGGGTAACTAAAAACTTTCTATTAACGCTTTTAATTCGAATAAAAAATTTATTATGACTATTAATTAATGACTTCTGATCAATTAAACTGAGATTTTGGCACTACTTCACCGCATTCTTCCTCGAAGCTGAAACAAGGCATAAGAATAAGAGATGAGTTTAGCATTTTAAGTAGCCAGAGCATTCTTGAAAAGAAATTTATTTTAAGCCTGCTGCCAGACGTGTAAGTTTTACTACTTAGAGTGCATATTTGGCTCCCAGGTTGGATGTCGTTAGCCACAACTTTGCTTCAGTATGAAGTAAATTTTGAATGCAGCAGTGGCCTTTGTGTAAAACACCATGTAGCGTCCCAAGACTCCCTTTAAGGTAAAAGAAGGCTTAGTACTGGGGGTAGAATACATGTATTCTGGAAACAGAGGGCTTGGGGGCTGTTGGCACGGCCCAAAGGCCGACCAACCGGCTCAGTACAATATGGCAACCCAGTGACCGAAACCGGCAGTTCAAACAAACAAAATATTACACACCACTTAATGGAAAGTTACTGCAATCCATTTGCTGTTTAGCTGTCATTTTTGTTAGGAGGCTACGTTGGTTCCCGCTCCTTTGACCTTGTCAGGTAGGCCCCGTCGTAGGTCGAATGTGCATACTTTGCCCAAGAAGTACGTTTGTTCCTTCGGCACTCGGGGAATAACGTAGAGCTATAGCTACAATCGTTGTCAAACTTTCTTCAAATTGTATTTTTGTATTATAGGAGTTAATTGCCCGAGTTGCCAACCTATTATCATTCATTAAATGCAATCGTATTTTTTGCTGTCTACCAATTTTTGTTATAGGTCCAGCCGTTTGGGGTTATAGATGCTACACCTATGCTAATGCTTAACAGTGATGCAAAGCATGCTCCCTAAGTTACTCAATTCGTAGCTCATTCAGAGAAATTCTAAATGCTCTAATGGAGAAAATTCCTGTGAACCAACCGCTGGGTCGAGTGATCTCGCTGATATCTGACGACAGATCTCAGCAGAAGGACCTTAAGACTAGCCCAAATTCATGTCACCACCCTATATCAATTGAATTCCGATGGACTTGCAATAATAGGATTAAATTGAACTACAGTCGTCGTTCGAAGGGATGCCACCTCACACTTGTGAAGACTAAGACTAAACCAGGTAAATGTATGGACAAGCAACGATGAGGTAGCAGCGAAGTAGGAGACAAAAAAGAAACAAGTTTCTGTAAGGCTATGGTTGCAAAGGCCGCTTTCCTATCTCATTGAAGATGCTGTCAAGAGAATTAGGGACATCATTACCTCTACTAGGTTATGGTAGTTTTCACCCGGCTAGTCGCACCTCAGACCACTGCCCCCACCCTTCCAAGATTTCCGTGTTTTTGCCACAAGGCATCGTTTTTCAAACTCGTCCAGAACCATTAGAAGCCACATGAGTCCCAAAGTCAAAAAAAACATGAATGACTTTTACAGATTGAAAGAGAGTGACGGCTGGCAGAATTTTCTGCGTACTATGATTGCTTTGAAACCAATTGCCTGCAAAAAAATAGAAACTTTATAGTGTTGACAACTAATGCAAGCGGTCAAGTTCACCTGTTTACCCACAAAATGAAGTCAAGTTACGCCTAAGACATTTATTGAACTTTATTGTGGCCAACTTACAAATCCAAATTACTCATCTTTATCAATGTCACTACCCCCGTCATTGTCTTTTTTCTCCTCTGAGGTATCTTTGGACGCGCCTTGGTCCGATTTGAAGCCGGTAGTAAGGGATTCAATTGCCTTGCGCATCTCCTCGTTTTGAGGGTCCACACCGGGCAGATACTGTAATACAGACTGGAGGAATTCGGGATCGCATTCCACCACGGCGTTATCCTTTGCCTTAGCCCCCTCTCCTTCTCCTGACATCTGGTGGTGGCTGTGGGAAGCAGCCTCAGAGGTGGTTGCAGTTGATGTGCCCACGGTCGAGGGCACCTCATCCACATCCATTTTTGCATTATTGTTGCCACTGTCGTCATTATTCTACAAAAAGATGAAAAGAAGCCTTGCCTGATTTAAGTGACGACTAAATAAGAATCAGGATGGAGAGTTGGGACATTCTGAAACAAGCGAAGTAATGATCACAAATTGACAGTTGTAAACACATACTCATAACTCGCTCCATCGATAAGTGACGGATGTAACCATTTGGTACTTATCTAATTGCACTTTCGTTTTGCCTACCAGCCCTTTTGTACGAAAAGCAATTCGTCTATGGCATTGGGACTTACCGTGACTTCAGAAAAGAATTGGGACGCTATAACAACTGTAAATACATAATATCATGAAACCCTCAAGAAACTGCCCCAAGCTAGAGCAAAAAACCCAACAACCTACAAATAAAAAGCACCTGGGAACGGGTCGAAGACTTTAAAATAGCTATTCATAGCCCTTCGGGGGCTGGTATGTAAAAAGTGGTTTGAAAATGCTCAAAGACAGCAAAGGAAAATTTATCCACCTGAAGCAGCACGAGATTGCCTCACCAGACTCAATGGAATATCCTAACAAAGTGCTGCTGAACTGAACACATTCAGAATAAGAGTTCAACCGCTCTGAGTTCGACCATGGAGATCAAGCATTATGAATTGACAGCGAGGAGATATCACTACGATCACCGGATCCTGGCTTACATGCAACAGTTCTGCAGCACACTGATACTGATAAACTGAAGACCCGCACCCAAATTGCAAACAAGGATGGGAACGGGAAAAAAGACAGGTTAATGGCCAACATATGTGGCATAACTAACAATGAGAAGAGAACCGCGAACACACCTATAAACAATGAAGAACAGTGCAATGCTACATCGACAAGACTTATAAACAGGATTTAGTAGCAATATCAAGATTAGTTGGGCGAAGGAAACAGGCTTCAGTAAGTTTTAAAAGGATGTAAGAGTGAAACAAAGACTATCCGCGGGTTCCACGAATGAAGACACAAACGACAATAAGTAAAAATAATAAAATAGATTAGACAACTCACCTCAGAATCGGGTTTCTTCTCCTCTAAGGCCCTCTCCTGTTCTTGCGTTTGCATCGACATTTGAATGGCATAAGCGATTTGTTCCTCCTCCGTCATATTGGCCAAGTCCACCGACCCCGAAGTGCTAGCCGGGTTACCAGACCCAACTTGCATTGACATTGCAAGAGCCTGCCTAAGCAACTCCTCCTCTGACGTGCCAGCAGACCCCGGTAAAACGGCCGTAGATTGACCGGTTGAATTTGCGCTTGCCTCCTGCTCCTGTCTCATGCGCTGGTCCTCCATGGAGACACGGAGAGCATAGATAAGATCCGGATCGTCCACAGCATCCAAACCAAACTCCAGACCAATACCGGGACCGGGTAGAGCCCCAGAACCATCTTCTCCCGCGATGATAGGACTTGAAGCGAGAGACTCGTGTAAAACAGTCCCTGGCGGGACCGTGACCAAGTGGGACCCGGTACCATCCTTTCCATTCACTGATTCAATGAACTCAAGGAGCTTCTTCTGATTCACTTCATCCTCGCCAAAATTCACAATGTCGACATTCACCTTCTCTTTCTTTAAACGCTTAGCCAACTTCACCATCTATGAGTGTTAAAATTTAGAAGAAGAAGTACCTCAGCCTCATCATCTTTAATTGGACTACCTATGAAACAGACTATACGCATCTTTTGGTGACGAAGCTGTCGGTGGCGAAGAGCCAAGTGAGCGATTCGCACGGATGTGCAAAAGCTAATGCCTCCCTTAGGTTGAATCAAGTGAAGTCTATTGTATATTTTGCTCATATCACTAGTGAGAGTACACAAAACCTCAGTGTTAGCTAGAGATATTAGGCCGACTGTATTTTCCGGATTCGCTTGTCGCTTCACTTGGCATAATAGATTAACAGCGTCGTTCTGAGCCTGTAGACGTGATGGAGTGAAGTCCCCATTGCGCATAAAATCGCTGTTATCCACACTAAATTTGCAGTAATATCAGACTGATAACATACGCAATCATCACTGCCTCCTGTGACATTTTCCAGATGAATCATAGAAAGACACAGATAACCCGCGATCAAGACACCTAATTAAAATACCAATGTCAAAAATTGTCATACTAAAGCTCCAAGAACCCCACAAAATTCTTAATCTATAAAATAAGTCTGTTAATGAAAACAAAATCTCAGTTGTTCAAGAATTTGAAAACGTTGATACAATTCTAGAATTAGGATTTAAGGAAACAGTCCCGGCGGTCCTACATTGCTTGTATTAGGCTATAACACATGTTTAAACAAATGACACCAAGCAAATATGTAAGGCTAACTGATTGTCAAACAAACGGTTTTGGTAGAGGCCAGCTTTGGGGCTCCGCCATTGCACATTTAACGGGTGGACTGCGTCCCGGGCCATATCAGCAGACTTAGATTCTATCGTATATAGTAAATGCCTAGGTCCTATGCCATTATTTGCATCTACGGTGGCCTTGGAACACTACGAGCCTACTATATTAATCGGGAAGGTATGAGGGGGTGCTGGCGTGGTTCCAAGGTCATGCCGATTGGTAGAGCAGAGAGGTGCTCCGGAAAGCCAGGCACGAACACACGCAGACCTCCAAGGCATTGCATGTCAATTTAAAAAGGCAAAAAGCGGTGCACATAGTTTGAGCTTTTTCAGTGGTATATATTACAACGACTCCAGTCATAAGTTTGCTGATAACATAATCTTAGAATGCAATATTTAAATTCCCAGTGGCTATAATCTATAAAGGCTTGGTGTCTTTTGCTGCTCAATCATAACCTTGCTACATTTGTTTGTAGTCATCGGAATTTGAATGAACCCATGATGTTGCGAATTTTCCCTTTAAATATTCAAGGCCGCGGTCCCTTTTTTGACATAATTTGGCATGCGTAATCTGTTGTCATAGCAACCGCCTTTGGGTCTGTTGATCGAAAATTCCGGTCGCAATAGAGTATTAAAAAGCACACACCTTATCCGTTTTGGGGTTTATTCTAAGTATTTCTACATAGGTTCTTCAATGCGAGTTATTACTCTTTTACCTTGACGTCTTACTGAACATACTGTCTTAACTTTTTGCAAAATTACAGCATTACCTTGGTAAATACATTTGTTATTTTATTTCAAGCATCTTTTTAAGCAAATTTTCAATGCATTTTATAGTATGTTTAAACTTGGTTGCGTACCTCTCTTTGCTGGCGTCGACCAATCAAGTGATAGAGATCAGGGAGTCTTGTTTATGTCAAAATAGTGGGGAGGATGGGAAGCAGACATAGGATTTCCTTCAGTGAAAAACTGCCTCCCATAGAAGATGTAAAAAATTATATCAGGTCTAGAGAAGAGGATCCAAAGCTGAAGGCCATGCTAGCTTTTACAATATCCAAAGACCGTGAAGCAAAATATAATAAAATCTTGTAGTGTTTCAATAATATGTTCATTTCCAGGCTTTCGCAGGCTAAGGTACTAAAATCTTTGCGCATGAAACAAGCCAAAACAAAAATGGAAACAGCACCCCTAGATCCCGTGCTCCCATCATATGTACGGAATCTTTGCCATCATTTAGTACATAGATGATGAGTGAGGATCGTAGATTGCGAATCGCGTACGAGGAGCTGGTCGGATGCGTCAAAGAGAGTGTAATACCATCCATACATGAAAGTTGGCTGCATAATATAATTTCGAAAATCCCAAAGAAACTGCGCAACGGAAAAGATGCTGAACTTAACCAAGTTCTGGTTGAAGTCCGGGCTAATTTTTTCAATAGCATGCAAAGAAATGTTTTGCAGCAATCACTCAGAGTTCCGCCCATTAAGGGATTAGTAGTGGAGGACTTAACAACGCCTATCTTTGAGCCAACGTAATCGCTTTTCACAATTTCTAGTAATGTAGTGGAATGAATTTCGCCAATCCCTGGCACAAGGAATATATGGCTCATCGAGTCGAGCTACGCGAACACTTGATGCTACTTTACCCACAAATGGCAAAAGTTCTTGATGTTTGCGACAAGTTTTTCTCCTCAATCCAAGTGGCAGATGTTGGCGCTTTCCGGTATAGATCTTTGTTCTCTCATCTCTTTGACCGGTATTTTTAGTGAACTAGGACCTATTGATTTCGATTTTGTTAAAACTAAAATTCACGCTGACTGCAAGAAAAGCGGTGAATATCTAATGGACAGGTAGAGGCTTAAGTCGATTGGAATTTTTAGATGGTTTCCAAAGATTTGCTCAATCTTCGTAGGAAAAAACCGCATTCCTTCTCTCAGACAGGATAAAATGAACGCATTTTTCAATTCCACTAATGTACTTCTATCGAATAAGGTTGGCTACTTCTGATTTTTACTTGGTTTTTAGATTAAGCAGTTTCTTTTACAAAACCTTGACAGTTGGACTAACCTCTTCGACGAAGACCATCGGGAAAGGTTGCCTGTTCTAAAAATGTATTTGACATTTGAAAATCAATGTGTCAAATTCTTTCCTGGCTATGAAGATCTAGAAGAACTCCTTTTGTCAGTGGCTAAGTACATTTTGGAATCCATGCCACAGGTGCACTATTTTGTCCCAAAATGGATTTTACTACCACTATTGGTCATTCTACCTGCCTCATTTAAGTGGTTTTTTAAAAACTCGACATTTATCACTGTGTCTTAACAACACTTACTAGTATGAATTAACTTATCAAGTTGAGTTGATTTGTTGTTTAAAAATAAAATAAATTGGACCTCTGAGCACAGCCAAGATTAATCAGCAGCCTAGTTCAGGGATGAGCAAAACGCGTCATAATTGTTATTGCTTTGTACACTCAAAAATGAAATGTTATGGAGTTTAAAGGAGGTAACATCGCAGTTTGGAGAGGCAAAACTACAAATAATGCTGACTACCTCATTTGATGATCTAAAACCGTCTCTGCCACGTATTGCAAAATAAGACAACAAATTGTTAGCGTCGGTTAAGTCCAAATAATTTTTTTAATTGAGCATCCAATTAAAAATTATTTTTAGCCTTAAACTAGTTGGTCTAATAGAATTCACTCGATGTCGAAACGCCAGGGAATAATTTGTTCTTAAGTGTCAAAAACTGCAGGGGAGGTCTAAAATGATCAGTGCAGCGAGGGCGCACTTGCTGTTATGGTAAGTGGGCACTTGTTACCTTTTTTTCTTTGCCTTAGGTACCAACGATGCACTCCATCCTCTATAGGTCTGATTCTCCTCGCTACATTGACACTGGAATTGCTCCTCATATAATGGAAGCCCTCCAGACCAGACTGAAGACTGCTGCGAGGTTCTACTTCGAACCAGCGGAACGATTCTTCCACCAACACATCGGTAGGTTCTGTAACTCCATCAAATCGCACATTTTAGCTGAACCCTATTCCTACATATTTGACGGAACTGAGGCCAAGCTGGTGGAGGACTTCCTGAATAAGGATCCAGAGTTTCGAGACTACCGAGTTGTAGGTTATTGCTTGGTACATTCATACAGACTCTGATTGGACATAATTAATCAAATTGCACCAACGGTTTTTCCTCCTAAAGTACGTCACGAAGCTTCACGATTTGGCACATGATATCAACCATCTTCCAGACGTAGAGTACTTCGATCTTATTCGTTTGGACTGCGAGGATGTTAAAACAGGCATTTCTAAGGAATGTATGCGATTGGCCAACAAGCTTCTGGAGACTCTGGCCAACAAACTTCGTCAGGTTAATCGGGAGTGAGTTTTCGGGTAGACATATGGCAATAATTACTTCTCCCCTTTATACCGTCCTATGTAAATGCGAGTTTTTCCCTTAAACAGACGAAGATGGTACACATCTCTTTTGCTGCTTAGGGTTTGCGCAAGCTTTGAGGAAATGCAAGCCAAGTGCCAAACTATCCCACAGACAAGCGAAGAACTGATTGAACTCAACTCCTACATGGAGGAAGCACGTTGTCAAGGCATGGTACGAATGGAACAAAAGATCCAGGTCTGTTCAACATAACTGTCCCACTCTTTGTAGACTCAATAGGTTATGTATTTATTGGGTCTAACTGAAATACTTGGCTGGCTGTATATTAGGTTTGATTTAGTGGTGCTTGTAGTTTTGTCTGTGCTTGAAGTAGGTCTCTTGCCAGCGTAAATAGGGGTCGGGGAACTACCAGCATAGATGACATGAGTGTAGATCCATGTCATTAATGTTATTATCAAATATCAGTAGACTGAGGAGACATATGGTTAAACACAAGTATTGTTTTGCGCCATCACATTTGCTTACCAAAATGATTGAGTGAAGAAGTGGAGGTGACTTGAATTGCAATGATGGAAACTCTCAAACAGTGGCACCTAAGTGTATGTTCTTTTGAATTACAGTGGACTCGGGAATACTTAATTTACCTATTGGATGTGTATGAGTTTACACCGGAGGATATAAAGACGAATAGTCAGGTGCTTACATGGAAAGCCAGAATAAATCCTGAATTCGATGCCCATGATAAGGTGGGTTTTACCATATTCTGCTCATGGACATACACCATACTAGGGTTCTGAATCAGAAACTAGTGCTAGATAGATTCCACACACCTAAGTGGCAATACTTACTCTCCCCCCACAGATGCAAGAGAATATGCGAGCCGTGAATGAACAACGTATAAATGCGAAACGCGAACAATTGGAGAGTGATCTAAAGCGTCTGCGAAATCGTGTGGATGAATTCAACGACTATGGGGAAGTGGACGCGGAAATGATGACACAGTACGCCAACGATGTGCGTGTTGTCTTCAAACGAGTTAGTGAGGCTGAAAGTCTGCGTGAATGGATCAACAAGGAGGAGAAACTCTACCAAGTCCCTATGTCACCATTTTCGGACATTGAAGAGATCAAGGCACTCGCTGAACCGTTCCATCGTCTATTCACCAGTGTGGTCAAGTACAATAAGTCTGAGAGGAGGTAGGCACAGGTTACTTTGAGGAAGTTTGATCAAGAAGGCATCGTGATATGCTCTAGCTTTCGAAAATATTCTGTGTTATTTAATAATTAGGCAACATTTTCAGTTATGCTCCTCTCACACACCCAAAGCATGTATCCCTCTTTTCTGCACCAGATGGATGTACGGCGAGTTTGATAAGTTGGATGCGGAGGTCATTGAGGACGAGGTGGACGAGACGTGGAGAGAGATGTTCCGTTTGCAAAAAGTCTTTGATAATCGGTTGAAAAAGATGCGAATGGAGGCGGATGAGCGGCGAAGAGAGCGAAACGAGCGTCTCCGACGTCGTATGCTAGCGGCAAGCAAAACAGAACCGACGTCGACCCCCGTGGATGAGGAGGCTGCAGCTGTAGCGACGATAACAGGGGGGGCAGCGGAAGATGAGGAGATTCCTGAAGTCAAACCCCCAGCCGCTCTCCAAACTGTTAACTTTATGTTGGAACGCCTAAAGAAGTTCAAGGTTGGTCCTTCACAGCCCTTCCTTCCTCAAATGCTTTGCACCTGACACCTACAGCTTTTCTAGGATATAGTTCCTGTCATACGGATTCTCTGCAATCCTGGAATCCGCCAGCGACACTGGGATGCCATGTCAGCTATTGCAAATCGCGACTTGACCCCAGACAGTGGTACCTCACTCTCGAAGATGCTTCAAATGAATCTGACACCGTATATGGAACAGTTTGAGGCAATTTCGGTGGGTGCGAGTAAGGAGCATACACTGGAGGTTAACCTAGTGAGGATGCGTGAGGACTGGACCGATGTCTGTTTCACTCTAACGCCCTATCGTGACCATGGCTTCTCTATTCTCGCCTCTGTGGATGACATTCAACAGCAGTTGGATGATCAGATTGTTAAAACGCAGACAATGCGTGGCTCACCTTTCATCAAACCGTTTGAGATGCAGCTGAAGGTATAATTTGCAGATTTTATGCAACCAACTTTAGTGACCTTTGCGTTTACTATTTGGGCCAATGGAGAATAATTAATCAGGGACAATTCCTCAAACCCGTTTACTTGCTCCTCGAAATTTGCCAAACTATTTACTCAGCAAGTAGGAACTTGTAGTTGTGCCCTGACCGAATTCCCCTATATGATCAAGTCGGCTTCCATATATCTCATTTAATCTTATTTCCGAGTTCTAGCGTCAGTTCTGGTGGTATGGTTCATGCTATAGATGGAAAGTTTTTCGGAAAACAAACTCAATTTAAATATTCTTAGGATATCTGCCCCTTCAGGACAAAAACAACACATAATGAGAGTTTAACAGTCTGAAGTTTTTTCTTTACTCTATTATGCTTTCATTTCTTGTTTGTCCCATCACAGAAATGGGAAGAGCAGTTGCTTCGCATTCAGGGCATAATCGACAGTTGGCTAGTAATGCAAGCCAACTGGCTCTACCTGGAGCCCATATTCAGCTCTGAGGACATTATGCAACAGATGCCAGAGGAGGGTCGTCTCTTTGTGGCCGTTGACAAAACCTACCGTGATATTATGCGCAATGCAGCAATGGATGCTCACGTGCTCAAGGTGATAGGTCCTTTTTAACAGCCATTTGGTTATAGCAGTGCCTCTCTTCCATCATTATTTCCTACTATTCATTCCATTAAACTGCACAGTTTAGACTTGTCCTAAATACTAATCGTTTGAGGGCAATCGGCTTTCTCGGAGTGTGGATGTGGTTCCATTGTTAAATCGTGGAAAGACTGCGGGACCAGTGGTGCAGCTATATACCATCTGTACAATCATCCTCCTTTCTTCTCACAGGCCACCTCGATGGTCGGTCTTTTGGAGCGCATTCGGGAAGGCAACACCCAGTTTGATCGCATTAACAAGGGCCTCAATGCTTACCTGGACAAGAAGCGTCTCTTCTTCCCTCGATTCTTCTTCCTCTCTAACGATGAGATGTTGGAGATCCTCTCCGAAACAAAGGATCCTCAGCGCGTTCAACCACACCTCAAGAAATGCTTTGAAGGCATCGCCAAGTTGGAATTTGACAAGAACCTCGAAATTAAGGCTATGTTTTCTGGTGAGGGTGAGAAGGTGGTTTTTAGTCAGGTGAGTCTTCAAGTGCTTTCAACGATGCTTGTAAATTTGTGACTCGGTGTAGATCTTTACGTGGGTTTGTTGAATTCATGCGCAGTACACATAGACACATTCAAAGATGATTTGGCTGATCTAATCTTGGGTAGAGTTAAAAGGTCACGGATGGTGTGATTATTAACTTCTATAGAATACACCTCAACCAAACAACGTCAATTTCCATGCCTACCGTTGGAAATGTCTGCAATCTCTAAAAATATTTTGAGGTTCGATCATCCAGGTGCTTCTTATTTATGCCCATGTTCTCAAGCATTCGGAAACGTCTAGAAATTTGTAATTCTATTTACTTCTTCTGATTGTGCACTATTATGTGTAGCTGGACTTTAGATGCAATGATAATAACTATAGGGTCAAGGCCGAACAAACTACTATAAATATTTGTTAACGAAACCACTTCGCATCGTTGATAGTCAGCGAGCGGTTGTATCTCATCTTACTCGTGCACACTGACCCTGGTTGAGAACTCGGTAGGGCCAACCACCAAAAGACGTTTTAGTAGATCAAGTCACCTTTTACGTCTCACTAATCAGGGTCTGGTGTGGTTAGCAATCTGACACCATTGGCTTTTACACATGGACCATAATGCTGAAAACCTACAAACCCCGAAAATGATATTTTCGTAGGTTATAAAAGTGCATTACAATCTTATAATTTGGTGTCATCTTTCAGAACATCCCTTTAGTTTGGCATCACGTATCGGTACTGCAAGACCTTCCACAAATTGGTCATCCTAAATTACACAGCATTGTCTTATGGTAATTTTTATCCCTCGATTTTTTCCTTGGCTCTAGAACATTGACACAGCAGTTTGCAGAGGAGCGGTGGAGAAATGGCTTCTACAGGTTCAGGACGTCATGGTCTTATCGGTGCACGATGTCATTGCCAGCGCAAGAGATGTAAGCAGCTAAGTTGTCTTATTGTACTCTTGACTTTTCAATGCATCAAATGGGTCAGGCGTGTTTATTCCACGTTTCGAAGTAAAAAAGGAGTGGCGGGTACCATACATAGGGGACGTTTCGGCTGCTTGTTTTTCCGTCTGGCTTTCATTTTCCAATTGTCCGCACTACATTTTTAAGAAAAGGCAGCAACTGTCACTTGAAGAGCTTAAGAGGAAGTAGAACAAAGACCTTAGCAACTGGGTATTGAGTTCATCTACTTCTTAAAGGTGAAGAGAAAGCTCTGCAGCTTTATAAAGTAGTACAAACTCATTTGTTGAATAATGACATTGGATCACAACAGGTTATTGCAGAGAGTCTCCCGTAAGGCTTCTTGATAACCAGCCTCATTGAGTTTTGGCTGTTGTCCTTGGAGTTCCTAGTAGTTGCTCTTCAATAGTAGTCCCTAATGTAATCAAGTGAAATGGGATTCATCATGAAGCAGGAGAGAAGTCACATGGTCATCTCCCTGTTACGGTGAGAAGATTCCTGAATTCCATAGATTCTGATGGGCTTTGAAAAAAACCGAAGGAGTAGAAACCATAAGCTTGGAAGGATCGAGGTCTATAGCGGTTCGCAGAGCTGCTGGTTCAGCACATGTACTATTCAATAACGTCACTTTCATCTATCACAAGAAGTTTTCTTCAAACACGAGCTCTTCAATTAAATAGCCAAAGAACCAGTTAAATTCAACATTACTAATCTCTTCATTTACATCAGGCTTACGACAGCGACCTTCGAGATGTGTGGGTGCTAGACTGGCCGGGCCAGGTGGTGCTCTGTGTATCACAGATATTTTGGACCTTGGAAGTCTCCGAAGCCATCGCATATGGACAGGCCGAGGGGCTAGCGAGCTACAAGAAGAAGCTAGACTCGCAGATCGCGGCAATCGTGCGTCTGGTAAGAGGCAAGCTTTCCACTCAGGAGCGCATCACCCTTGGCGCCCTGGTGGTCATTGACGTCCACGCCAGAGACACGGTGCAAACAATGGCACAAAACAAGGTGACCGATGATAATGACTTCCAATGGCTCTCTCAACTCAGGTACTACTGGGAGGAGGACAACTGTCTGGTCAGTCGCTCTTTTATGTCTTGCTGCACTGTGTTGACTGAGTTGTCCCTATGGATACTGCGAGGTATAGGGGTCAAGATGTTGCCTTATTATAAGTCTGCGGAAGGTCCAGATTTCGATGAAGCTCATGAAAATATTTATCAAGATTGTAAGATGTGGGTTTTCTTTGCAATTAGGTTCGTCTAACCAACGCTGTAGTTCCTTACGCCTACGAGTACCTGGGTAACTCCACTCGTCTGGTAATTACCCCTCTAACTGATCGTTGCTACCGCACTCTCATCGGAGCTTACCACCTCCACCTGAACGGAGCACCCGAGGGTCCAGCTGGGACCGGTAAGACAGAGACCACCAAGGACTTGGCCAAAGCGATTGCTGTTCAGTGCGTCGTTTTCAACTGTTCTGATGGATTGGATTATATCGCTATGGGCAAGGTAAAATCAGCCCCCGATCCTCCTCTCCGTTCTGCTATGTCTGTGCTTTACTGTGTCCCTATTTCACTGACAGTTTTTTAAGGGACTGGCTTCATCCGGTGCCTGGGCGTGTTTTGACGAGTTCAACCGAATCGAGCTGGAGGTACTCTCGGTCATCGCTCAACAGGTTGGTTGGATTTGCGAACATGCCGTTGGTTTGTGATATTCTCACGGCTTTGTTTTCGAGATCACATCAATTTTTTTGGGTTCAGTTTTAAATAAAGCCTTATTTTTTTCGCATTTACTTCGATAAGATGGAATGCTTCTCCAGAGTCTTATCAAATATAAATTGCAACCAATACCCTCCTGATTTGTTCTGGGATAACAAGCTAATTATCAGAGTTCTTATCTGGTTGAAGGAAGTCCTTACTTGAAGGTCTGTGCCTTCTGGACAGCCCTAAAGCTTCTTAAAATAATTCGTCGTAATCGTCGTTCTGCAGATATTTTCAGAAGAAATCAGGATGTTTAGGCATCTTCAATCGCATTATTGCTATGGTTTATGACTCAACCAACAAGCATGGATAGATGGAATATTCATAGCTCTTGCTAAATTCATCGCCTTATAGGCCTATTTTTATTGGAACTCTAAAACTGAGCTGATAACCTGCCTCGCACTAGAGAACAGATTATGTCAACTTCAACAGCAAGTATATTTATGCAACGCCCTTGTTCCATACTGATCAGATTCTGTGCATCATCCGGGCGATTCAAGCCAATCTTGAGGTGTTTGAATTCGAAGGGACAGTACTCAGTCTCAATCCCAATTGCTACGTCTGTATCACTATGAATCCAGGTTACGCCGGCCGTTCTGAGTTACCAGACAATCTAAAGGTAAGTGTCTCCCATATAGACCCTCATCAACTAACTTTCCCTCTCATTGGCATTCCCTTCACTCTTCTCGTGCAGATCCTCTTTAGACCAGTGGCAATGATGGTGCCGGACTACGCGATGATAGGCGAGATCTCTCTCTACTCCTACGGCTTCATGGACGCACGCAACTTGGCAGGCAAGATAGTCACCACGTACCGGCTATGCTCTGAGCAGCTCTCCTCCCAATCGCACTACGACTACGGTATGCGCGCCGTCAAAGCGGTGCTGCACGCAGCGGGCAACTTGAAACTTCGGCATCCAGAGGAGAATGAAATGATTCTGGTGAGGGCGGGGCTTTTATTTCTACCCTTCTTGCCTTTCTGGATACTTTTAAGGCACGCTTATAGTCAGCCAAGTAACAGCCTGTTGCATTGTTCTCTCAATTTCTATAGTACGATCAAAAATTTCTAAATGTTGTTCTAATTTTAAGGCAATTCAAGCTCATTAAAATGTACCTTTAAAGGAAATCTCGCTAAATTTGCAGCACTTTTAAATCAACTTTCACTAACTTTTACAAAATCTAGCTTCTGCGTTCAATTATGGATGTGAATGTACCCAAATTCCTGTCGCACGATATCCCACTCTTCCGTGGCATCATCTCCGATCTCTTCCCTGGTGTCATTCTACCCGATGCGGACTACTCAGATTTCCTCGAAGAAGCAGCCATAGTGTGCCAACGCAACGGCCTCCAGGCTGTGCCAACTTTCACAGAGAAACTTATTCAAACGTACGAAATGATGATAGTTAGACATGGGTAGGTGTGATGCTATCAGATTTCACCCTTTTTTTACGATTTTGCAAGTTGAGTAGTGAATACCTTTGAGGACAAGTTAATCTATTCCCAATGAACTAGTCAGGAAGTTGCCTACCATAGGTCTTCAGATTAGTGCAAGCATAACCGTGAGTTTTAATTCGATGGATATCTAATAGCTCACAGTCCGTTTCATTGATAAGCAAACATCCAGTAATAGATTGCACTTTTTACTCAATATCCTTTGAGGATCATGAAAGCTATCAGTCTCGATGTTTTTAGTGTTTCGCTCCAGGGGAGCTAGTCCCAAAAGAGACGAAGAGCTTTTTTGATTCCATACACGAAAAACTTGAGGACCTTTAAGAGGGCTGTGACCGCCGAATCCAAGGATTCAGCATATCGTTTCATCAGCTGCATTTGAGTCAAAGCTAGTCGAAGCTATTCTTTTAATTTAGTTCAAAACTGCATTGCATTTTTCCCTTGAATTTCTTTTAGTTTCATGCTGGTTGGTATGCCTTTGGGTGGCAAAACTAAAATCCTCCACACCCTGGCCGAGGTGATGACCGGTCTCTTTGAGAAGGGTGACACCGACTACGCCAAGGTCTTCTACCGGACCATCAATCCCAAATCCATCACTATGGGACAGCTCTTCGGTGAATTTGATCCCGTTTCTCATGAGGTGGGCCCTTTATTCATAGTACCATTTGTTGTGATGCGGATTTAAAGAAAATAGCTTTCACCCTATTTAGTGGACAGACGGTGTTACAGCGAACACCTTCCGTGAGTACGCCAACATGGAACCACCCGATCGAACGTGGGTGATTTTCGATGGACCAATTGACACTTTGTGGATTGAGAGCATGAATACTGTGCTGGATGACAACAAGAAGTTATGTCTCATGTCAGGAGAAATTATTCAGATGTCCAAGACTATGAGTCTCATCTTCGAGACAATGGATCTTCTACAGGCGTCGGTAGGCTATTGTAGAATCTGAGTTATCGCTGACCACGTCTAGAGGTAGATATATTGGACCAGCCAGTATAGTCTAGTATGCATCAGCATGTATAGTCTAGACCAATTTTCTGTTAAAATATGATATTTTTGATATTCCAGCCGGCAACTGTGTCTCGTTGTGGTATGATCTACGTGGAACCTTTGGCACTAGGATGGCGGCCATTAGCAACGTCTTGGTTAGACAGCCTTCCCGAATCCATGATTTTTGGTGATGGTAGAAAGGCACTGCAAGATCTATTTGACTGGCTTTTCGATCCTTGCTTGGAATTCATTCAGGCCAACTGTCGACAACTGATCCCTATCAGCGCCATGTGCAGTATCAAGTCTACTCTAGACTTCCTCAGCGCTCTCATTATTGAACCCGCCAATGCAGAAGGCGCAGCAGACAATCGATATCTCAGGCTCTGGACACATGCTTCCTTACTCTTCAGTATCGTCTGGGGCATCGGTGGATGTCTGGACGAGAACAGTAGAATCAAGTTCGACGATTTTATTAAACCCATTCTTGGTGGAAAGGTGCCGGAGTTACCTGTACCACAGAGCATTGGTGGCCGTTGCGATTTTCAAATGCCTGATACTGGGCTAGTCTACGATTACTTCTTTGAAGTGAATTAATTCCCGAATTCCTGATAATTCTGACTCTGGAAGAGCTGACCTTCTTCACTTCTCCACTTTTAGTTCAAAAGTCGAGGGAAATGGAAACATTGGAATGAATTATCACGAGGACAGAGTAAGTTCGAAGGTATGGAGATAAGGGACATAATCGTTCCTACTATGGATACAGCGCGCTACAAATATCTCGTTGACATCTGCTTGACGAGTCGGCAACCATTGAGTTACATCGGTGTGACAGGTACGGGCAAGTCGGCCTATGTTCGTGAGAAACTAATGCGAGACATTGATTACGAAACCTACCGACCGTTCTTTATCAACTTCTCGGCTCAAACTAGTGCCAATCAAGTCCAGGTGAGGTTTGTGCCTTTCGAGTTTGTCAACTGTCAGCCCATCAACCATGAAATCAGTGATTGATTTAGGCGCTAATATCAAGTGCTTCTGTGGTTTAGATTGTAAATTTATTTTGCCGTTTGGAACAATTTTGGCGGGAGAGTGAGTAATTATCAAATAACATTCAAGTTCTAGAATACATTTACACTTCAAAATCACCATCGCTAAGTACCGTGACATTACTAGACGGGTTGGGTCTCCCAAATGGGCTCCATGGGAGAGTCGAACTAAGACTAATGATAAGTTATAGTGTAATGGTTTTCAATGTTTTGACAAAACGCTCATTTTTATCGACGCTAAACCAGTTGAATGTCAAACATTGAACATAACTTCAACTTTTACCATCAAATGGAGTTCTTTTTAAGGATATTATCATGTCAAAGTTGGATCGCCGTAGAAAGGGTGTCTACGGCTTGCCATTCGACAAAATTGCAACATTTTTCATTGACGACCTAAATATGCCTGCAAAAGAGGTTTATGGTGCTCAGCCACCGATTGAACTATTGAGAACCTTTATGGACCATGGATTTGTGTAAGTTCCCATTATCTCGTTTTGATACCTCTCGGTGTTCTGATTGATGAATATTCTGCATACAGCTTACTCAACTCGGTTAGACTCCACAACCCACACATCCTTTACCAACTAAGATGAATGGTTTAGACATACTTCCAATCCCCATTTGAGCGGATTGCAGCAAAGTTTGAAAGCTCCTTCTATTCGGCACTTTTTTGTTCGCCAGCTACGATCTGGATGACATGTCGAAGATCCAGCTGGTCAACCTTTACATCTGCGCGGCAATGGGTCCACCCGGTGGAGGTCGCAACGACGTGACACCGCGGTTCATGCGCCATTTCCATGCTGTCTCTATGGTGCCTTTCAACGATGTAACTCTCACTCGAATCTTCACTACACTTATCCAGACATACTTGCGGGTGAGTTTTCAGTTACTTCCGTCTACACAAAACTCATTTTCTTTAATTATTTAACAGTTAGGGCGCTGTCACTTTGGAGCATTAAGCGCATGAGAAACTATAAAAGCAGTCTTCATAATTTTCTAACGCTGCTGGTGAAGTCAGTCCTGCGAGCCCTTAAGACAGATCAACTGCGTTTCCTTTAGTCCAGTTTTTACTTTTTGCAAGCCCTTGGATGCGGCGCTTTTTTCATATAGATTCAAAATAATTATGTTCTGAGTAAACCTCGTATTTGTCACCAAACTGACAGATTATGCAAATGGTGAACGTTTGAAAGTCTCTAAAGCGAGGTAGAGACCCTTTTACCTTGTTATTTTACAAATCAACTATTGCACCAAAGGGTGAGAGGCCTCTATAATACCAAGTCATCCTCGGGTGCGATTCTTGTGATGCGTTGGTGATGGTTATCAGAGGAGATTCAGCTTTATAAGCATTGAGGTTGAGTGACGAGAAGCTCTGATGATGCTGACAGCGCCCTGTGTCACCAACAAGGTAGTTGAATCAAACGATGTAGGATTAACTTCTTCCAATCAGATTAAGGTGGTTAAAAGTGCGCTTGTAAATACACTTCACGCAGTATGACCGTTCAGTATAGTCGGAACCACTAGCTGTCAAAGGCTACCCATGGCATTATTTGTTTATGATCGAAACAGGCGCATGAATTTACTTCCGACTACTATGTTCTGGGCAACACAATGGTCGATGCAACACTGAACGTCTACAAGGCCGCTATATCGAATCTGTTGCCTACACCAGCCAAGTCACATTATGTCTTCAATCTACGCGACTTCAGTCGTGTCATCCTCGGTATTTGCCTTATCAAGAAGGAAGGTGTGAAAGATAAGCAGACCTTTATTCGTCTCTGGGTCCATGAGGTGCTTCGTGTCTTCTACGATCGTCTTACTGACGAACAGGATCGTCAGTGGCTTGTTGAGTAGGTCTAAACTGTTTTCAAGTGAGGAACAATTGTTATGCAGAAGTGACTGAAACTTACTCATCTTGTATTCTGAAGCTTTATCAAGAACACAATTGATATATCTTTCAAGGACAAAGTAAACATGGTGTTCTCCCATCTTCTTGCTAACATCAAAGACGAGGTTGGTTGATTCCCACATTAGTTTGTAGAATTGCCCTATCTAGGTCACTGAAGAGACCTTGAGAAGTCTGATATTTGGTGACTTTATGGATATTGATTCATTGCCTGAAGAGAGGAATTATGAGGAGGTGATGGATATTAACACAATGTATCCTATTGTGGAACAATGTCTTGCAGACTATAATGCCACCCACAAGACAAAAATGAATCTCGTTATTTTCAGGTTAGTTGCGGGTTCGACTGCTGCTGTGCGTCTGTCCAGATGTTTTTGGAGCATTACCCAGGGAATTTTTTGGGTTCCAGGTACGTGTTAGAGCATCTGGCACGAATTTGTCGTGTTTTACGAGTGCCTTCTGGAAACGCGCTGCTAATTGGAGTAGGTGGTTCTGGCAGGCAGTCATTATCTCGTCTAGCGTCCGCTATGGCAGGCTACGCCACATTCCAACCAGAGGTCACTAAGGACTATGGCCTTCAGGAGTGGCGCGAAGATGTCAAGGTGAGGTTCTACTTCCATTATCTCTATTTCGGGCTATCTCTATTGTAGCCTTCATGGACCTATCTTACTCGAAGGCTTTATATTTATGACTTGTATGACATATTCTTCGTGAGAAACATTCAACAGATTTAAGCAATCAGTTTTGTTCAGTAACCATGACCTTATTATCGTGACTATTAAAGAACTTTAAGTCTCAAAGACTAATTAGCAAACCTATGCGATAGACTTTGGAGACTGTGTCTAATTAGATTATAAGGGAGCTTCCTATATTCAAATTGAAAGGAGGGAACCTTTTTTAACATTTCTGTTTCAAAATTACTCCAACCGCTACCTGACCATCATCATGAAGCATCCCACTCATTCAGATGTGTAGCAAGATGGATTAGGGTTCACAGTTAATGTGCATATTTTTTTAAATTCCAGTCCTGTCTTAAAAATGCTGGTGGACGTGGAATGAAGACAGTCTTCCTGATGACTGATATGCAGATCAAGAATGAGATCTTTCTCGAAGACGTTGACAACCTTCTAAACTCTGGTGAGGTGCCAAACATCTTCACCTCGGAAGAGCGTGCTGAAGTCACCGAACTCGTACAGGCGGCTATAGAGGTGGAAAATCGCAAAAATGCTGCCACTCCTGGCGTAGGTGGCCCCAGAGTCACGCAGGACATGTCCCCACTGGCGCTCTTCACTAGCTTTGTCAATCGCTGTAGAGCCAACCTCCATGTCATCATTGCGTTTTCGCCCATTGGAAACGCTTTTCGGAATCGGCTTCGTCAGTTTCCATCCCTTATCAACTGTTGCACCATCGACTGGTTTACGGTGAGTGGTGCTTACACCTACACAAAACCCTGTGTCGTGTTCAAATGATTTACCTTCTCTTGATGCAATTCTTTACAGCCATGGCCAGAAGATGCACTGGAAAGAGTTGCTCGACGTTCATTGGAGTCGCTGGGGATGGAGGCACAGTTAAGAGACAGTGTTACTTTGATCTTCAAACACTTTCACACATCCATAGCAAATCTGTCGGAGAAGTTCTTTGTGGAACTTGGAAGGAAAACTTATGTCACGCCAACATCCTATTTAGAACAGATTGCCTCGTTTGAGCGACTCATTACGAAGAAAAAGAATGAGATTATGATGGCCAAAACGAGGTATATTGGGCAGTCAAGAGAAATTTGATCACTTAATATCATATTTCAATGATTTTCCGTTGATTGGCGCTCTTCTCCTTGTCAATTCGTGATTTGCTACCATTTGTATCATTTATATGAACATCGGGAAAACCGTGTAGCTCTCGATTCTAGTTTTGGAAGAAAATTTCGATCCTCACTGAATCTTTATGCTGGAAAGGAAGGTGTAGTGGATATGAATGAGAATTGTGCTATTTTCACCAGTCGGATCAGGCGCGCTGTGAAACGGTGGACAAGATAAGCGTGGTAACCAGAGCTCATGTGCAAGAAGCTAGTGTCTGGGTCATAATTGTTTTTTAACCGTGCAGCTATGCCTGAGTCACCTCTAGGCTGGGATGTCTGACTGGTTGCTGGGGCTGATGTCACTTCCACGCCGTTTGTATGGTCGCGTTTCCCTACCTGCACAAATGGTTCTTGTGTACCTCCCAACTGCAAATGTGGTAGCACGATGGAGGTCCAAATGCTTTCAGATGGTTCGAAGACTTCCACTTAATTGCCGAAACCGCCGTCCTTCAAACAGATAACTCAGCTGCTTGGGTAAACTAGCATTCCACATTGGTCAAGTGGCCGTTGCAGTCCTGCTCCGGAAATAACCATCAAATTATTTCGAATACCAAAACACAATAGTCATTAGCAATTCGAATGATTTGTAGAGTGGATGTCACAAACCATTACTTAACTATCATGGAACAAATAGAAAACTAACCTTTTGTACAAGCGTCTAAGCTGTAAGTCGTGGTGAAGGGCAGTAATAATATGTCCTATCATTGCCCTCCAAACAGGTACCTCAACGGTCTGGACAAGCTGGCCTTTGGCGCAAGCCAGGTGGCGGACATGCAGGTGAAACTCGAGGAGCTACAGCCACAACTAGTGGAGGCAGGCGCAGCCAACGAGCGCCTTCTAGTGGTGATTGCACGCGAGTCGGCGGCAGCGGAACAGCAACGGGAGAGGGTGGTGCAGGAAGAGGAGGTGGTAAATTCTAAGGCGGACGCCTCAAAGGCACTGTCGGAAGAGTGCCGAGCCGATCTGGCCGAGGCGCAACCTGCCATGGAGGCAGCTCTGGCGGCCCTAGACACTCTTAAACCTGCCGACATCACCATTGTCAAGTCGATGGCTAATCCACCTTTTGGGGTGAAGCTGGTTATGGAGGCGGTGTGTGTGATGCGGGATATCAAACCGGATCGCATTAATGATCCCAGTACGGGGAAGAAGATTTTGGATTATTGGGGACCCTCGAAGAGGCTTTTGGGAGACATGAACTTTTTGCTGACGTTGAAGGAATATGATAAGGATAACATTCCTGCTCAGGTGAGGTTAAAAAGTAGCTTATTTAGAAGCAAGATAATCCACTTTATTCAGGAATTATTTAAATGCGAGGCACGTCAGGTAAGGATCTGTCATGTCAAATCGAAAACGAAACGAATTTAGATTGAGTAGCGAGATTGGACGTAGTGATTTCAACTTCGATGCCACTGAAATCATGCATTTTAATGAAAAACGGTTGCGTTGTTTGTGGTTATCAAACCAATTTCTTAGCTAATTATTTAACAGCAAAGCCCTAGGGACACTGCCAAATTTATCCATTTATTCATTCTTTGTTCCCAAACTATCCAATCATTCATCCAGCCCCACAACGGGCCCTCTCAAGCGTGTGACAGAAAGCACCACTTCATCCCTATAAGTCATTTCCAACAACTGATGCTTTGCGCGTGTTAGCTGTAGACTGTAAGCAGAACAGTTCACCAATTATTAGTCATGGTGAATATTTTTGTAAATGAACTGAAATTTAACGAAGATACGTTTGCCGTAAACCTACAAATGAAATTTCTCTAAGCAGTTTCGTATCCACTATGCCTTCTCAGTATTTACGCCTTCCATTCATTCAATCCAGATTATTACAAATATCAGGAATAACTATATAACAAACCCCGAATTCGATCCCGCAAAAGTTGCCCGTGCAAGTTCAGCAGCCGAGGGTCTATGCAAGTGGATTCTTGCTATGGAACAGTATGACCGCGTGGCCAAAATTGTTGCCCCGAAGAAAGTCAAACTCGCTGCAGCTGAGCAGGAGTTAGCAGAGAATATGGCTGCGCTGAAGGAGACTCAAGCATCTCTCAAAGCCGTTGAAGATAAACTTGCTAAGCTACATGAGAATCTAGATAACACCCAGGTATATGTGGCTTGAATATTGGGTACCTTATTTTGTCTCGATTGCACAGTAGCGTTATGCTCTTCCAGGCAGAAAAAAAGCGATTGGAGGACGAGGTGGAACTCTGCGGTTTGAAGCTAGTGCGAGCGAAAAAGCTGATTGGTGGATTGGGTGGGGAGAAGGAACGTTGGTCGCAGGCGGCAGAGTGGTTGCAGCATGTCTACGACAATCTCACCGGAGACGTTTTGGTCTCAGCAGGAGTGATTGCCTATCTTGGTCCATTCACTTCAACTTATCGTGACGCCTGCATTGAAGACTGGGTGGGTGTGTGCAACAGCCAGCCGAAAATTACTTGCAGTTCGCACTTCTCACTCACCAACTGTCTCGGAGATCCGGTTAAAATACAGGCGTGGAATATCTTTGGTCTCCCTCGAGATGCTTTTTCAATCGACAATAGCGTCATTGTGGATAACGGTCGACGATGGTATGCTGAATCCTCGTGTTCACTCTAGTAATAGGTTAGAAACGTTTTGACAGTCAAAGCTTAGGCGATCGTGTTTATACTGTTCTTTCTATCGCTTTGGGATCCACCTGGTATTCAGCAAAACTTATGGCTAATGAGTCACTTCAGAAATGGGTCTAACATTTCATTAAGGTTTTCCGTAACCTTTTCACCTGTGAGAAATTTTATTCCTCTAGCTCCAAGTTATGATTGATAGCCTCTGCATCGCCTCGAATTGGCACTCACCAACGTGTAAACTTATTCCCCTTCCTAAACACTAACTCAACTCGGTATTCTTATTCCATCGTGCTTAAGGCCCTTGATGATAGACCCCGAAGGTCAAGCGAACAAGTGGATAAAGAATATGGAGAAGGAGAACGCAATAGCCGTGGTTAAATTGAATGATAGTGATTTCATGAGACGAATGGAGAACAGTGTGCAATTTGGAGTGCCTGTCCTTCTGGAGAACGTCGGTGAAGAACTGGATCCTAGTTTGGAGTCTCTATTGTTGAAGCAGACGTTCAAGCAGGGTAAGCACAGGAACCTCCTTAAACAGCAAATCAGACAGCGGTTTTTGTGAGTCTAAAGCTGAGTAGTTCTCGCGTTGAACCAATTTTTCTATGATGAAGTCACAAGATGATCTAGTTCGGAAGTATCTTAACTGCATACAAACGGAATGGGAGGTATTAGTAGATCTGTGCCTTATTTTAAGCTCCTTCCTCAATTCCATTTCTGGTTTGTCGTCTCTCACTTTCACAAGTATTCGGGGAAAATTGCATTGTGATGTGAAGGCTCTCATTCTACAGGTGATTGAGTTGACATTTCTGGATACTAAGTCTTACCATAGATGAATAGGATTTGATAAGCATTGCACACTCTTTGCCAATCGCTACTTTACGAGGATATGGGTCTTCAGATCGCACTCATAATTTACGGACTTACAGTTGATGTTGCAAACCATTCTTCCGTGATCAAGTTCAATTCATTTCAACCTGATCTAGCCGGACTAATCTAGAGAGACGTGGCTGTTAAAAGTCAACGTTCTAATAGCTCGTATCTTGTGAGTCTCCTCAGTTGTAGCCTACCATAGCCGATGTCTGCCTATTGTGATGGTTAGCTTGACATCTGATCGCTAAAATTAAAAAAGGAAGAGAGAAATCAACTATCACTCCCTTACATACCCCTCACTTGTTTGGAGCGTCGTTCTCGGCACCCTCTTACATTCGATATTATCAAGATGCACCTCAATGGGAAGGCTCCTTATTCTATCTCAGGAGCCTGGATAGGGCTTCTAAATGCCTCGTTTTATGTTATGTAAGCTGACTTGGATGGATCCGTTTGGGGAGTAATACTAAAACTCAGTCTGGTATCAAGCCAGTGAAATTGAGATTGCATTCGTCTCTTAAGTATGTAGTTGTCGATATTATCACCACTTTGGCAATCAAAATACTTCTAAAAACGCCATACTAGCCTGTTAGCGGATTAACATCGAATCCACAGAAGGAATGAAAAGGTAATAGCACAAAAGTCACATGCTACTAGGAGACTTGATTTACATATGCCATTATCCTATTCTTATTCTTGCTTTGAAGGTGCCGTTGATATGATTAAGTTGGGCGAGAATATAATTGAATACTCCTCGGACTTTCGCTTCTACATCACGACAAAACTTCGCAATCCACATTACCTCCCCGAAGTAGCAGTGAAGGTCTCGTTGTTGAACTTTATGATCACGCCAGAGGGCCTGGAAGATCAACTTCTCGGTATTGTAGTTGCAAAGGAGAAGTACGTAGCTTAGAATTCTACCACAGTTGTTGTCAACTTTATGCATTGCATCACAGCAATTTGTTGAGTATCAAAAAATACCCGTACTATGTAAAAATGTGGCTGGTGGTGAAGCTGAATCAAGGGAGCCATTCTTGAGCTCTAATTCCTAGAACAAGTAAAATCCTTTTCTGAAGTCAATTATTCACAAATTATCCCAAGCTTATAACCGAATAATAAGATTCAATTAAATTCACTTAGGCTAATTGGTTTTGCATTATCATGGATATTGGTGACCATAGAAGTGGTGGCAGTAGATTGTTCGTCTCTGTCATGTGGCTATCTCTAGCCGACAAGCTGACTGTCAGGCAAACGGATTTATTGAGCTAGGGAACCCTATGGAACCAAAAATTGAAGCCAATCCGTCTGTAGCTGGATTGAGAGTTTGGAAACTACCAGGTCAGGGTTTTCATTTACATCCCAAGTGGAATATTGGCCTTATCAAGAATGTTTGGCCGGCAAAAATTTCTGGTATGTTTAGATTTCATGGTACAAGCATGATAAATTGCTTCCTGAACGTCAAGCTGTGCCAAGTTTTCTGGTTTGACGCAGTAATTAGTACCTTTATTTCAATGTCAAAAACTAGTAGCACTTAGTATGCCAGGACCTACGGATTCCCAGAATGAAGGCTGAAGAGCTGGAAATTGAACAGTCTACTTAATATCACATAGTATATGATCAATTCTACTTTTTAAATCAAACTCGCCTTGTTTATTTAGACCAGAACTGGAGGAGGCAAGACAGGAATTGATCGTCACAACTGCCAACAATAAGCGAATGCTTAAGGAAGCTGAGGATCGTATTTTAGCCACTCTGGCCGAGGCAGAGGGCAATATCCTCGAAAATGAGACAGCCATCCAAACTCTCGACTCCTCAAAAGCTATTTCAGATGAAATTATGCAGAAACAGGCGGTATGCCAGTGTTCCCATCCACTGCACTGTGTTACAAGTCTTAAAGAACCCTTGCCTCCCTTTAGGGGGACTCGCTAGTTGAATTTTCGAGTACATAATGCTATTTTACTTTGTGCCTGTTTGTCACCCTTTTGTGTTCTAGGTGGCGGATGAGACTCATAAAAAGATCGACCTTGCTCGAATGGACTACTCTCCAATAGCAAGGCATTCGGCAATTCTCTTCTCCTCCATCACTGATCTCCCCAACATTGATCCTATGTACCAGTACTCACTCAATTGGTTTGTCAACTTGTACGTCAATGCCATTCAGGACAGGTGAGTGGCTGGCTGAGTGAAACTTGATGGCATTAGCTACTTATTACACGTCATATTAGTACTATTTTTGAGCCCGAAAAAGATTCCAAGAGTGGCTAAAGTACATGAGGCCTTCCTTGTACCCTTGCCTAATTCAGCAATAAGTCGAAGATACTGGAACGTCGACTGCGTTACATCCAAGAGTACCTTGATTACAAGCTTTACTCAGAGGTGTGTCGAGGCCTCTTTGAAAAGCACAAGCTAGTCTTCTCACTCTCTCTTTGCGCCAGAATTTGCTTGTAAGTATCTTACCAAGTGCGCGCATGCATACAGGCATCGATGAGGCTGTCTGCTGCACAGTCTACGCACCTCTGTGTCTGCATGCACCGCACCACGTGTCGCACGTTGCCTCCAAACTAGGCAGCTTAATACAAATTCTAACTTCAAAGGAAATTCGTATCAAAGCGACACTGGAATAGGTTCAGTTTGGTTAGCTTGATGGATTAGAAGTGTTATTTGAGATGCTTTTTATGACCACTTTTAACTTATGACAGATTTTATCACTTTGCCACCTAAAATACGGTACATAATACGCTATAAAAATGAAACGAAGAGGTCTTGAAACGTTCACCCTTCCCCTCGTTGCTCAACTGGTTTTTTTTCCACCGCCTATTACTATTATCAATTTTTCTGAGTACTTCGTACTTAACTCTTTAAATCCGTGAATTTTTTGCCCGAAAATTGTTATCCACTGACTTGGAGCTGTAAAATACTGCAAAATGCTGAATCGTGGGGATTCGGCTCAGGTAAAAGACGCAACTAAGGTATTGGTGGATGAAATAATGGATGAAAGTGAGTACATTAAGATGCCATACCCTTTAATTTGTTGCAAACTTGCCTCCTCTTTTTTCCTACACCCCTTTCAACACCGCAGCAACAAGTCGAAGATAGTGGAGAAGCGTATCCGCTACCTCATCGACTATTTCACCTACAGTCTCTACGTGAGCGTCTGCCGGTCAGTGTTTGAGAAGCACAAACTCCTCTTCTCCCTCCTCCTCTGTTGTAAACTAATGATGTGAGACCTTGCTGCGTTGTGGAGCTTTATGTGTTCCCTGTTGGTTTCTGCCTTCCTTTCTGACACTTCATTGATGTGAGACAGGTACTAGTGAGACGATAATATCTTGTGTACTTTTTGAATGTAGGTGTTTTTAAGCCATAAAACTAACAATTAGTTAGCCTAGTAACCAAGTTACTTTGTACTATTCTTGTTACTTCTCTTTTTTATTGGTTGTTTTCTCCCTTACCTATAAAAACACTACAAATTTTACTTTTTTGGCTTTAAATTATGTGGAAATTACCACAATCCTTGAAACTGCGAAGTCGAGTCTATTTAGATTTACCTTTTCTCAGAGCTCGAATAGTTACCTTTTCGTTTTGCGATTTTGACCAAAAAGGATAGTGAAATGGAAACTTAAATGCCCGAACTATTAAATGGTTAGCTCTTGTAGGAAAACTTGGCGCGACATTGTAGAAAAGTAGAAATCGGAGGTTGATGAATTGATATCATTTACCAACATTTGGGGTTCATATGCTATTTTCAAATCAAAATGTCATTTCCGGCTTTTGGATTCATAAAGAAACACAAAGTGTTTGGTCGTTGCAAAGGCGAATTAAATTTAACATTTACTGAGACTTTGTTCCTTTGGTTGCTAAGGCGACTCCTCTTGATCCCCATTGTCTTTACGCAGTGCTTTTTAATTCTGATCCGGCGGGTCCTGCCAATTCACATTGGTATTGTTCACATGACGCCCTGTTGGTGTGGAGGCAAAGAATCTTTACCTCCTAGACTGAAGCTATCACGTGAGGTTACCGCAAACTTCGAGCCAGAGGCGATTTAAAGATTATGCGCACCAAGGGGACACAAAGCTTTTCCACCCGCACTGCTATTGATACACCTCATTTACTTCTTATCGTTACACTGGCCCATGAAGGTTAGCTTTCTTATCCGCTTCTCGCAACCACTTTTCTTTAGGGCTTCCGATAACTATGGGTTGGGTAGCGCAGCTTTTGGAGAGCCATTAGATACCTCATCATTGTTTTTCATTCGCACCGTTTTTCTGACTTTCATTTGTTGTTTAATGTTGCACCGTTATGCAATGGCATAAGATTACTGAAATACAACCCAGTGTCTCATCTGTTTCTTTAACTTTTTCTTTAGGGCCAAAGATGAGATACACCTAAACGAGTTTCTCTTCTTCCTTACTGGCGGCGTGGGCCTAGAAAATACCGTACCTAATCCGGCCCCCCAGTGGCTCACCTCAACCAGTTGGGATGAAATCTGTCGTCTTTCTGATCTATCACCTTTTGTGGGTCTTAAGGAGCACGTGGCAGCAAACACTCGTGAATGGCAGAAGTTTTATGACTCCAAAGCACCGCAGAACACACCCCTACCGCCGCCATGGAATAATAATTTGGATCAATTTCGCACGCTTATCATTCTACGATGCATTCGACCAGATAAGGTGAATGTGTTGAATTTCCTTCTGATTAGAGTTTTTTCGCTCGAATAAAAGTTGTTGAACACGCTTTTCCAGGATATTGAAATGTATTGAATTGTTTAAACTGACGACTTGAAAATCATGATTTTATTGAATTGCAAAGCAGACGTCCATCAGCATCTGCGTTGGTACAGTGCTATTCTGCCCTCTGCCACTTTAAGTGTTGGCTGTGGTAACCCGATGTAGATGTAAATTCACCTAGTCTGCTCTACGTGACAGCAGAAGCTTCTCGTGACATTTGGAAACATGGTGTTTGGCGACATTGGTTGTCTCCAGGTGGTTCACTCGTTACGCCATCCCACATTTTTAAGAGGCGTATCACTTCGTCCGTCATTTCTAGAAGTCTGTTTTAGACTAAAGATGAAGGTGTTTATCTACTAGAAGCCAATAACGGTGAATAGAGTTGAGGTCTATCTACGAGATCCAATTTGGTGCAAGACAAATGATCAGGACTAGGCAAGCAGTCCTTAGGAAGATCCTATTCTTACCATTAGTAAAGCAGCATAATATCTCCTGCCTCACACCGCAACACTGACTTGTGCGAGCATCTATACTCTAGAATGTGATGTAAACAGAGGAACGCCGCTTTGTTCTCGTCCTTATCATTCGTACCCGCTAAGTGATGGCACTAGGCATTTGCGTTATTACATGCCAAGTAGACAGTGGGCGATTGGGGAGTAAAGCTGAGACCAGACGTCAATTATTTGATTTCCTCATAAGATGTGATGTAAGTTATTTGGGTCAGGAATAGCAGTTAATCTCGTATGCGATTACCTTAACACATAGCGTTGCTACGACTTCGGCATATCGTGGCATTTTAAGTTTAACGCTTTTAACAAGAATCAGCCAATTTTCTAATCCGTTTACATCAAGCCGTGTTTATTTTCGAAGTATCATGAATTTCTGTTTTATGTGATTCGAGTGATCCTTGAAGCAGATCTTACTACATGGATATTTCGAAAAGGAAAATTTCTTAAACCATTCATCGCGCGTTTTTATCTTCTGAGAAAGTATGTTTGAGAGTGTTACACCAATAGTCCAATCAACTACTTACAATGGTTAAAAGTAGTTTATTTTAAATCTGGTGCTTTAGCTATGATCGCCTCTTGACCAGTGGGTATGGCACGCCTCACTGGATTGTTGTCGTTTAAAAACTACGCTTAAAATTCCAAGTTGCATCGGATTCATTCAGCTCTAGGCATATTATCGTCGATATTTTTTTATTGATAACAGCTTCAAATTGTTCAGGGTTTTTGCAAACATCCTGTTCGAATTCTGAAGTCTTCATCCTTTCATTCTGTTTTTCGATAATTTTACGGTTGTCTAGACATTCCATTCAGACTAATGCAAACTTGCTGATTGGAACTCTACTATTACTGCAAAAATATGCGTTTCTCTGCATTTTAGGTTGTACCCGCAGTGACCAACTACGTACGGGAGAAACTGGGCAAGAAGTTTGTTGAACCACCCCAATTTGATTTAGCTAAGAGCTACGAGGACTCGACATCCACCGCACCCCTCATTTTCGTGCTCTCTCCGGGCGCTGATCCGACTATGGCATTGCTCAGATTCGCTCACGACAAGGGCTTCGGAGGCACACGCTTCCAGTCAATCAGTCTGGGTCAGGGTCAGGGTCCCATCGCAGCAAAAATGATCGAACGCGCACAAATGGATGGCTCATGGGTACTGCTACAAAACTGCCATCTAGCAGTTAGTTGGATGCCAAAAATGGAGAAGATTTGTGAGGGCTTCACTGTGGACAACACAGTACCGACATTCCGTCTCTGGCTCACTAGCTATCCCTCTCCCAATGTAAGCATCTTGTTGCCGATTGAAATTTTTGTTAGCTGTTTGACCAATCCAGAAATTTCGCATGTGGTCAATGAAGTGAAATTGTTCAGATCATGCGGAATGAGAAATTAAAAGCACGTATCATGGAAATGCATCCTTCATTGTCCTCAGTATATCGTTGTGCTACACGATCAGATTTGTGGTTCCACTTTGGGGATAGAGGTGAGCTTAATCACTGATATTTTGACCGTTTTAGTTCCCAGTCACAGTTCTACAAAACGGCGTAAAGATCACTAATGAACCTCCTTCGGGCTTGCGACAAAATCTTCTTCAGTCCTACCTGAGTGATCCACTCTCTGATCTGAACTTTTTCTACGGATGTCCTAATAATGAGGCGGTGAGTTTGGTTGGTTGCTCTATTTTGAATCCGCTTAACTTTGGCCATTTATTTGACCGCGTGAAATAATTGTATATATGGTATAGGGATGCCATTATCACCAAGGAAGTATCTTTTGTAAACACATAACAGAACTTTTAATCGTGTAGACATTTGAGAAGCTCGTCTACGGCCTCTGCTTCTTTCACGCGTTGGTGCAAGAGCGCCGCCACTTCGGCCCAATTGGCTGGAACATCCCCTACGGCTTCAACGAATCCGATTTGCACATCTCTGTGCGACAACTACAAATATTTATCAATGAGTATGAGCAAGTAAGCTTCTTTCCAATCCAGATAGGGTTCTAGATATTTATAATCTAATTTAGCAGATAAATGGCCTGGGGGTTTGCGCTCATTTCTTGGTTTTGTGGTGGTTGTGAAGTTACTTTTGATTGGCTCTCGAATTTATTCATTTGCAATTCACTGACTCGAAGCAATTCAACACTTCAGCTGGCAAATTTAATTTTAAGGCAGTCAACCGCTTCTTTTATACTTCGTGTAGGTACCATTCGAGGCAATCAACTATCTGACAGGTGAATGCAATTATGGAGGTCGGGTGACTGACGAAAGAGATCGACGATGTCTCTTAACCATTCTACTCGATTTCTATTGTCCTGCACTGATTGCGGAGACCAAGTATAAACTGCCCACCAATCCGAATTACTTCATTCCACCAAAAATGGAATACCATGAGTACATAGAGTTCATCAAGGTGAGCGATTTGTTTTAAAATTGTGAATGGAAGTGGGCTGCAAAGTCGATAATGAGAGTCTGAAGATGTCTTATGGTAAAGACGAAGCCTAACTTCAGGGGCTAGCGGATCATTTTTAATTTCCTACAGAACCTGCCATCAGTGCAGACCCCTGAGGTGTTTGGATTGCATGAGAACGTGGACATAATGCGTCAGCACTCAGAGACAAAAGCGCTGCTTGCAGCCACCCTCCTAACGATCACTAGCATCGGTAGCGGCGGTGGCAGTGGCCAGGCCACCGCTGGTAGTAGTGATAGCCAGCTCAATGACATCGCTTCGGATATCATCAGCAAATTGCCGGCACCCTTTGACATTGATGCCGCTTCCAAACGATATCCTCTGGTATATCAAGAGAGCATGAACACAGTTTTGGTGCAGGAAATGGAGCGCTATAATAAGTAAGCTTGTCATGTACCATAGGTTTTTAACAGGTCACATCACAAGACGACAAACTGGTGTAATTTTCCCAGCTGTTAGCGACGTTTTAAATCTATTTGAGATTTAATGAAGCAACTACAGATGTCTCATGCGTACGAACATGTAAAAGCCGTTAGCTGCTCGTTTCTCACGTGTTTACCCATTAGTTTAGCACTTCTGCATGTTTATTTTCGCATTTACAGCCTTACACTAACGATTCGTCAAAGTCTGCTGAATCTACAGAAGGCTCTCAGTGGTTTGGAGGTGATGTCGGCAGAACTGGAGCAGTTAGTGGCCTCTCTTATGGTTGGTCGAATTCCAAATGTGTGGGCAGCCCGATCCTACCCCAGTCTCAAGCCTCTTGGCAGCTACATCATTGACCTCTGCGAACGCCTTGCATTTTTTCAGGTTCTTAAACGACTATTCGATCTTCCAGTCTTAGTAGAGTGGTAGGGAATCTACCGAATCAGTAACCATTTGTTTTTTCTTTCTACGGTCACAGTTTTATTGTGTCCACGTCTACTCTGAGAGGTTATCCGTGGCTTAAAACAGAATTAGGTGTCCGCATTCATTTGATCGATCCAGTGGATCAAAAAAATGATCACAACACTCTCGCTTCCATTTCAGCGTTGGTATGAAAACTCCAAACCACCAACATTTTGGATATCCGGATTTTTCTTCACCCAGGCCTTCCTTACAGGCGTGCTGCAGAACTATGCGCGTCAATACACTATCCCAATCGATCTCCTTGTTTTCGACTTCGATGTCCAATCCGTGTTGAACGTTGAGACTCCACCTAAGGAAGGCACCTACATCAATGGACTCTTCGCGGATGGATTTCGGTGGGACTACGACAGGTAAACACCTGAATGAAGTTAAGATACTAAACGTTTTGATGCCCCACTTAAAGAGGCCTGTTTGCAATTTTTTTTTCATTAATTCACATGTGGTAATAAAAGGCTGCGACAGATTGATTACCTTCATTTTTTTACAAACCTATTTGGTTTGAGATACCCAAACTCTTGTTAGTACATTGGAGACGCAAACCATCTTCAACTTTTTTGTTACGATATTCAAATAAGTTTACCTGTGTCTTGAAAAAGAAACGAGTTATCACTTTGTTAGATAGGAATCACAACGCCAACATTTCCTCTCTTTTCCACTGACGGAGGTTTAGCTGCCTTGCAGAGGTTCCTGCAGAATAAATGTGTGGCAGTCGGTATGTTTTCGAATGGAAGTCGAAATTCCTGCTGACAGACTAAAAAAATCTCCATTTCGCAATTCCTGCAGGTCCTTTCGCGTTATTAATATTTTCAAATTTTTTGTGGCTAATTTTTGAACATTCTGACACAGTAGTTCATACTCGCATTGATTCTCGCCTGATTGACTAATTATTGCGAGGAGACGCACCTCATTTTAGAGGGTCATAAGTACACCACAATTATGGCCATCTATGTACTTAGATTATCGGCGTTAAAGTTCCATGTTCCAAGGTCTTTGTATTCTTGTATCTCCTGGTTGAGATCGCAACGGTGTTCGTACTTACATGGTTCAAAAAAAGTGGGCAATGTAAGTGAGACAGAGACTGGATTCGTCAAGGCTTGAAACACTGCTTGTGTAGCCTAAAGTTGGTGGAATTGCCAACACAGATGAAAATCTTGACTCCATGCTTTCAGTCATGCGGATATTTCGGCGTTGTCACTATCATGGATGCGTTTCACTGTGACCTAGAGGCCAACATTATGCCTAGTTTATGATCCGTTCAACGCCGATGGGACCGTTGTGGTTCTGTCGACTACTCTAATTAATACTGCTAGTCTTGTCCCTCCAATTTAAAGTCCCATATTAACAAGCCAAGGAAAGCTAGCCGTGCACTTAGTCTTTCCGCCATACAATCCAAAGCGCTCGAGTCCCGGAGACATATTAATATTCTACTCAATGGCTATCAAATATCAATAAAGATAGATACCGCTTCAGACATCACCATGACTTCCGAGATGCTGTGGCACTAACTTGACGCACAGTTGGCACATCAAATTGCCTTAACTACCACAGTTGCCTACATCAGCCAACTGAAACTCTCTGTGTAGCTACGGTGTTGTGTCCTTCCGTGGCGCATTAATTGCTGGTATGCGCCACACCACTAAGACCAACTTTAACCCACTTGCCCTCGATTAGTTCTACCGGCTGTCTAAACTAGGTAAAAAAAGCACTACATCTCTGCAAAAGTCAGTGTTATTTGTCAAACGTTTTCTTCGGCCTTTCAACTCCGATCTGGTCGTCATTCATCTACAGCCTTATCTTACGCCATTTCTTTGCCCGAAAAGTCTGGATTCCTGTACCTTCATGCTTCAGGCTAGCGTGGAGATTCAAAGACTTTTGGCGGAAAGTGGTTTCTGACTTCGCCTGCCCATCTCATGCATGAAGCCTCTAACATCGTGGTTAGAAAATCTACCGGGTCATTCTGGATTTGTGTCTATTTTGCACTCATGAGCACCATTACTACTGTTCGCCTCCTGTGAACTCGCGAACTTCGGCTGCTCTGATTATTTTTCAACAGGTGATAGACGCTATTCTCTTCAGCACCTTGGGCTTGTCTGTACACTTTGGCGCTGTTCTAGTTCTTAGCGCTGCGGCAGATGGATGTCTGTACAGGAAGGTATTAAAACGAAGTATTCTTATTTGGATTTTACAAAGCGAAACTTTTTGCTTTGGGTTTACCTTTGATGCCACTGATAGTCACCTCGATCCAAAGAGCGCTAGGGAAATTCAGCAAATTTCAGCTCCGACGGGTGTTCCTTCACTCTGTCCCTTTTTGCTGTCGCTATACAATGTCTGAGCTTTGGTAGACAATTTCTCCCGACTGACTTCCTCGCCGAATTATTTAAAACGAGACTGTATTGTTTCTCGACTAAAGGTAGTATTGAGTTCGAAACTCCTGCTGATTTACCATAATCTGGAGCCGCCAATCATCGTGGCTGCAGAAGCTTTTATTTACGGTGTCATATCTGTTGCTATGAGGGTTCTCAGATAAAACTCGAAGAACCAACGGTTGTCATAAACAAATCGAAAAAGAGGCCTTGACGGTTCGCATCCCTTATTGACTGCGAACCCTTACCGTTGATTTTCATTTCAAAAGACGACATCCCGACAAGTTCTTTCTCTGGCTACCTAGGATGAAACTGGGTGACCAGTTGCCCAAGGTACTGAACGAGGTTTTCCCGGCGATCCACCTTCTACCCGTACCGAAGAATAAAAGCAAGATGTCGACCATGGAGGATAGCAGCTGTTGCTTCTACATGTGCCCGGTATATAAGACGAGCGAGCGTCGTGGTGTCCTCTCCACCACTGGTCACTCCACCAACTTCGTCTTACCCATTTTCCTGCCCAGTCAGGAACATGAGAGCTTCTGGATCAAACGCGGGGCTGCATTGCTCTGTCAACTGGACAATTAAGCTATTTAACTCTCGTACCTAACTAGAATACACTTGCACGCGCCAATTAGCACCTTGAAGCTCTTATTTCAGCCACTGGAATGGATAATTAGCTGTGGTTTAACGTTTGGAAGAGTATACATGCAGTGGCTTGCATGTGACACCCTGGTGAGAATGCTAAATTACCTGCAGCACTGGCAGCGGAGACGTGTGCACACGTAGGGAAAGGTAGGTGCATGGTTATGGGAAAAACGAGTATGTATACAAGGCTTAGGAAGTTAATAAAGATGAGCCAAAATCGAATCCCTTCTGGAGTAAATACCGACCACAGCTACTATCCCCTCTTAACTATGTAACCTTTTATTTATCAAGTGAGCTTCAAATCAAAATGAATTCGGTGTTCTACATGAATAAGTTCTTAAGTAGCTCATTGTGAGATTACCACCCACTTCAAGTGCTTAGATATTCGAGGAATTTATAAAAATCCATGTATAACAAAAATGAACCCTCCACCATTAGTGAGCACAACATCACGACCGTGGACTTGAAATCCTCTATGTCTTCTATTTGTGTGTACAAAAACATTTCTGAGGTTAAGTTACAGGGGTATGCATAGGGTCCTGTTTGAAGCAGGTTCTGGTTAATCTTGGGAGGTGGAAGAGAGGTAAAGGAATTACTTGTGACCCCGGTGGAAAATGACGTAGAGATTATGCGCATAAACAATAAGATGGAGAAGTATCGTTCAAATTCTATGAGTCACATACTCTCTTAGTCGCTGTCCTCCAAAAGGGCTGGGAAAAAGGGCGTGTTCATGTAGGGTTCAAAGTGCATCTATAAGTAAAGTAATTTAAATACTATAATTTCTAAGACTGTAAGGGTGTCTAACTACACGTAAAGTGCGGTGAGGTGGGACATTTATAAACTAACCCTCATGTAGGCGGCAAATTCATCATGGCGACTGAGAAAGGGAAAGTGACCTCCGCTGTCGATGCTGGCGACTTTAGCTTCGGGATAAGCCCTGTGCACGCCCTCGTAGAGCCTCTTATACGTAGTATCCAAATCACCAACCTGAGCAGAGCCAAATGAACAAGCCGTGGTAATTTAATAATAATGCAAGGAGCTACCGCACCAATCCTCTCAATATGAGTTACTTCAGGGGCTTCGCCACTTTCAGAAGCAAAAACTGGCGATTCTGTTGTTCAAAGCCTCGATACATTGGTTCACTAAATACGAACGAGGGGTAGTACAGTAATGCACCAGGGTGTGCACCTAGAGGTTCAACTGCACTTTTCTCATTCAAATTCAAGCCTGAGGGGAGAAAACACACTTTTTCGATAAGAAGTGGAAATGGAGCATTCCTCCATCATGAATTAGGTGATTCAGTGCCTCCAAACCTTAGGCTATTCAATGTTGGTCAAAAATTGTCTGAGTAGAGGTCCTATAGTCTGATGTAGCTGGCACATTCTCGCAGCGATATTTTAAATGTTGGAACACGAGTCCTTTACTTCACAATTCCAAATAAATGGTTTCAGTAGATTCGGACTGACCACCTGATGGCCAAACAAATGGCACCATCAAACGTTTATGAGTACCCAAAAGAATCGGTCGTGAGTACAATAGTTTGACTTTTTTCCTTTATGGCAAAAAGGGTAAACTTCAATACCGCATCTAATTTTACCCATCTAACTGTTGACCTCTCAACATGACTGCTAACTCACGTGCAGTGATGCAGACGTGCATCCACCTCTGTTTATTGACCTCAACTCATGCCCTCGTTAATGCTTAAATTGCCCAAGCAGAAGGTCGCAGGACATGAACTAGTGCTATTTACACTCACTAGCCACACCCTAGCCGGTACAAGTGAGTTATTTGGGCTGTCTGAATTAACTTGCCAGGAAGATCCTTTAGCTTAAAATTGATGAAACTAAAGTGGAACCTCAGATAGACTTAGCACTTCATATTGTTTAGCAGATATGACGAAAGGTGAGGGATATTAAGGCCTCCAAACGCACTTCAACGATGGTGATGTCGGCGTCCCGCAACTTTTCCACTGCAACCTTGTCTGTCGTGCAAGCCATTGTGAGCCGAGCCGCCAATTCAGATTGGGACATTTGATACGTCTGGAGGGAAAGCAGGACAAGCAAGATCATCATTTACTTCGCCTTCATTATTTTTGAACATAAGGCCATTAAGATTAAGGTAACGTCAAGCTTTTGAGGACCCAAGTTATACCGGTTCATCCGCACCCACCATCGGCAATCAAACTCGATTGAAAGTGCGATTAATGAGGCATGGAGTCATATTTCTACAAAAATTTTCTACGAGGTTAGGTTTTACTTGTTTACCTACCCTTTCATCTTTCGAGCAAAAAAAATATATTTATAGTGTTGATTTTGATATGATTGCCATAAAAGTGATGAATGGAGCGAGTTAAATTCCTAACGATACTGTGTTAATCACGACAATTAATGATTCTCATAGTCCCAAAGGAGAAAGCCCATGAAATTATGTATCAGATAAAATTTGTGCAACGTTCTTATGTCCACTGTAGCTTCCAGAAGAATACAAGAAATATATCGACTAGCCGATGCACAAATGCATGGCGACCGATCACGTTAAAGCTAATCTTATTTTTTTAGAACTTGAAGAAAATGAATGGTACTTTCATTTGCACAGCGAAACTACATTAACCTCAGAATCTTCCACCCGCATGATGGCTGCCAGAGTTTATTGTATCAGAAGATTGGATGTAATTCGAAAAGAATGTAAACATTTTATAGCTTGTGAAAGTAGCACCACTTGAAGTGAATGTAGGGCGTATAGTCTGTAGCAACATCTGTAGAAAAAAACATGAACTTACAACGCAATTTTTAAATGACGCAGATTAAATTTGACAGATGTGCCCTTACTTTTGCCATCGAGAATACATTTATCAAATGCAAGTCTTCAGTTCACTGCCATTTCTCCTTCAGTAATCTTGGATAGAGCAGTTTTATTAATGGATTCAAATGTAAGTATATGTATGCAGACTTTCATGCATTAAGATCAGCTAATTTACACGACTGAAAAACTATTACTTTATGCTGTTTGTCTCAGTCCCGTCTAACGTCATTTACACAGAGATATCAGCCTCGCGTTATGCAGGCAAGTGGAAAACAAGTTATAGTTGGTCACCTGTTGTTTCGCCAGTTCTACTGAGGTCTTGACATCTTCGTCAGCATCAGTGGGAATGGGTGGGTATTCGAAAGTCATTCGCAGCATGGATGCTGGCAACATCCAAAACCTAGGAAATGTCAAGTGCATGGTGTGAATCGTAGAAATCGGTTAAAAATGCAGACGGTATGTTAAAAAGTTTTCACATGGATAGGTGATATAAGGGGCAGGGTATAATCAATGAGGCACTAACACATGAAAAGAAAACCGAAAATGCAACTTGCAATTTCGACGAAAATCGCGATTCAAATGAGTAGGTGTCTATGAATGTATTGCAGAGGATCAAAGACTTGACGCAAGCACTAGATTTTTCAGGAATCTCGTATAACTTCTGCGCAAGAAAGCCGCCGAGAGAAGAGCCGACGAGATGAACGCCCAATATATGCAATTCATCAATCATTTTGAAAAAAACGTCACAGAAACCATTCGCGTTATATGTTTCAGGATAATTGATCTAAAGATGACCAGAAAACACCTTTACCGATATTATCCTAAAGCCTTCCTTCGACAGAAGTAGTTGGACTTTGTAGTAGATTGATGCATCGCATGCTGTAGGAGGTAAACAAATTATTGGGCAAGAAATTTCCTTTGGGCCGGTATCATAGAAATCAACATTATACTTATCTATTTTTAACTAATATAGAGTAAACACCATTTGAACATTACTGATGATTTATATTCCGATCCCTTAAACTTTTCATAGTCAAGTATATCCGAATTCCCCATTCGGATACGCGTCAAGAGAAGGCAAACAGAATACTTGGAGAAGGCGCTGAAATTCAAGGCCTAGGGCATAGTACTGCGTAAATCAAGTTAAAAAACGATATAATTATTTACTTTGACCTTATTGCTAATGTGTTGAAATAGCTTTGACACTAAATAGTTATTTTATTGGGGTTGTTGCGGCGAAGGGGCCACCGCCCTACATACAGTGGCTCACTGGTGAACTCGTGGAATATCGGTGTAAAACATTATTTTAATAAGTGATTTTACAACCATTTTTTGTGATTTCTAAACAAAATATTACACGCAATGTTTTTTAGCCGCTGTGTGACTTTGCAATTCTCTCAGTTAAATGTGCTCTCATTGCGTATCTAAACCCATTTTACTTAGGTAGCTCTTTGGGTTTCTTTGTCACAAGGACTGTACGTATAATTGGCGCTTTGCCAGCAGTGAAAAAGTTCAGCGCAATAATGCTTCAAATTTGGTGAAATAAGTTAAATGGCAATTTTAAAAATTGGCAGATAGTTATCGCGCGTTATTCAGTTTGTCTCATATGATGCTGACGCTCGCATGGGAGTCGCGTCGTCTCCTGGATTCGTCGTCTCGAATTTATGAACGTTTTCTAGTAATATCTTTAACTTCCCATTCTGTACATTTGCGGCACTGATTTGGCCTTGATGTCATGAAGGTGTCAGATCAAGTTTCAAAAATATTTTTCCATCATGGATTATTTTGTTCCACACGACCGCTTCCAACAATTCTGACTGTTATTTGCATATTTATTTTCTTTTGGTAAATGACTGGGTGTGATTGAGCCTCTTTTAGTTATCCTTTACGAAAAATCAGCATCTCACATGATGCTCCGTTTGAAGCCATCCCTCTGCCGGAGTCGAAATGCAAGTCACTTTTATCCACATCAAGCCTCCAAGTACGCACTTGAATTGCTTTTAGACATTTGCTACACTTTTTAGAAAATCTCAGACGACTTTAACTTCACTTTTGTCGCTCAAATTATTTTCCGATCTGCCATTTCACCACAGCATTCTGCTATTACTTACACGGATGGTTTGCGTTGCAACCTGAATGCCAGTTTCAGGATTCATGATATTGTGCAATCCACTGCGTTTTCAGCCAACTCAAAATTGAATTGTTCCAGTATGCCCTGCGAACAAAAACTCGATTCTATATGTATGAGGGTATGTCTTCTCTTCAATTTGCTTGTTACCCTTTTTATTGGGCCAAAATCCAGTCTTCATATTTATGCTTAGATGAAGGACCTACTGACTAGCCTCAACGCTGGTGCCATCAACCTAGCCACTACCAAAAGCCCAACCTCGCGGATTCTTAGCCTTCCGACACCCTCCCTTCCTTATACCAGTTGCGCTGTTCTCTCGCCAAGCCTTATTTGGGGGAATGAATGGAGCCTTTTCCACCTGGATGACATCGACCTTCTGGAGCGACTAAATTTAAATGAAGTTCAAGAGCTCCTGGATGTCCTTTTCGGTCTGCCGCGACGCCATCTTGGCATGTTCAAAATGCAGTTTCGCAACCTACCTGTGGTGAACGCTTTTGCCACTACCATTGTGCTTCGAGGTTTCTATCCTGAGTGGGTTTCTGCGAGTTTTATTTAGTTGGTAATTTATTGGATAAAACTTCGGTAAAAGTACGTTTATGTGAGGTGCTGGCTGGTGGTTTTGGTGTATTTATTTTGACCACTTTACCGTTAAGGAAGTTAAAATGCTGCCAAGTCAATCTTTCACATGTCACGTTTTGGGCGGTTGCAGCACTTTCTGCGGATCACCAAACTCCTACGTTTTGACTATAATTTTGCGTTTCATGTCTTCTGCCAGTAATCACTCTCCTGATCTTTACTGCGATTTCCTCTCAGTTCCTCTACCTTTCAGGAGCTGTGAATTCTATTGAAATTTTAATATCGTGATTTATAGTCAAGTTTTCTTGTTGATTTCACTGAGTCATTTCCTTACTTCATTCCAATTTCAAGGGATCGTCAGACCTTTTGTATTTATTTGATTAACGTTCGCTGCGGCTGCTTGTTACAGAGTAGGTTCCAGTTGGCTTGGTTGTGTTCAACACTAGTATATCTCTTCAAAAGTAACAACTCGGTACAGCATAGGTGATGGATAATAGCCTTTATTGGTATTTGGTATTTTGTGAACAGCCTTTTCGTTCTGTACGAATTGTTAGGCTTATACAGTCTAGTTATGATTCGCGCTTAACTCCTGTGGTTTATTCACAATTCTGTGCTCTGAAATTCTTCCCTCCGCTCGATGTCGTGGGCAATAAAATTTGATGCTTGGGTTTGACGAAACCTTCACCTAACCTATTTTAAGACACCACTGGGTGCTTTAAGCCTCGCATTCTTTTAACACAGATCTTGGTATGTATGATCTACATTCATTTTGTACCAACTTAGTTTAACCTTCATGCTTGGTTTATTTGATCCGCTTTCACTGCACTTCTTGTGTTGTATGACGAGCTTTAAAGATATCTATTTGACCTCTTGTCTGCTTAATATTTTGGGCCTCAAATTGGGTTGGCATGAAGCGTCATCTTTTCTGTCCATTCAAATCCTTTTCTATGAGTTATTGAAATCTGCTTTAGTTGTAATGTTCACACTTGCATTCCATAGCCGCCCTAGTGCCTTTCGTTGGTTGTGATTTACTCCATTGTAGTCAAATATGGCTGTTTAGATGGTGAAGTTTGATTCTTGGGTTTGTTTAGCATTCATTTCACTGTTTGGATTATTAGCCCCTGCTTGAGTCTAGTTTCCGGTTGTTGGGGTTTTGGTGTTCCGTTTCATAACAAAAAGCATGGGTATAACTTGCTCTTAAAGTGAGTTTACCTTTCAAAAATTTGTTGCAAGCTCTTTACGGTTGCTACTTTTATTGATCCCCAATTGCACTTAGGTTTATAAAATTACGCTTATTTTTTAAATTTTATGGTATCGGCCTCATTTTAACTTCAGGTAATTGCTGGTGTTATTAAACTACCCGCATTTTCACTTGAAATTTCGGTCTCTGCGCTCTATAAAATTGGTGCGACGGGTTTTCATAGTCCTCCTCCTGTTTTCTCCGGTTTATAACAGGTCATTATTGTTAACACTACCTTTATTTGTGATGAGCCCCAAAATATTAATGCCTTGGCCTTCTGGGGTTCGAATCCCCCTCCACCCATTCATCCAACAAAAGCCTTTTGGTAGCTGTGAACAACCATTTATAGGCCTTAACTTTTCAAAATCAGAAAATTTGATTGTTGCTCGTTTTGTATCTCACTCCAAATGGAGTGTTTGCCTTTCCAACTCCCTCACTTCTTTTGGTTTCACTTTCAGTGTGTATGATCTTAAGGGTTGATACTTCGGCCCTCTAGGAACTTTATTGACCGTTTCCGTCTATTCTTTGTGTGTTATGTCGTCATCATTACAGTGGTCTGAATCTTCCGACTACAGGTACATTCACAGGCTTCGAGAGAGACTGATGGAGACCTTTCCGGATTCGCGGTTTGTCGGTAAGGACATTGAAGGAATAACTCAGGGCTACTACTCCGACCCCCACGGAAAGGACTCAGAACCCCGCGTCTTCGTGGTGCACTACCGTGGTCACAACTACCTCGTCCAATACGCTCCCGCCTTTGCTGTTTACACATTTCTTGTACTCTACATCTGGTTTTCCGTCAGTAGGTTTCACGTGCTACTTCCCATTATTTTCACACTTTCATCGCCTGTATTGTTTATTTTTCATCTACCAACCTTCACGACGCTGTTTTCCATGCTTGCTGCGGCGGTCCAGAGCCTTCCAGATTTGTCTTTTGGGCATTGTTAATCTTCCTTTGGTCTAGGTTATTTAAAATCGTTTATCGTTTCCTTACCCGCGCATTAAAATTGGTCTTCCTTGCCCCCTACCTATCCCTACGTACATAGTTTCAGCCTTTCCATGTTGGATCACGGGTTGGTTATCCGACATTTTGAGCAGTATCCCAACTTTACTTTCTGTCTTCTTTACTTAATAGCTACATCGAGATTGGCGTTTACGTATCTATTTTCGAATTCACTTAAGTTTGACTAGCGGTTCTCGGTCCAAAAGACTTAAGCCTTGCGAAGTTCTCCATACTTTTGCTACGCACTAGTTTTTTCATGAAATCGGTTTCTTTCCAACTATTTAGGTAAAATTGATATGGTCAAATCGAAATTTGGACTGGCTGTCTGCGCTTGCTTCACTATTTTCGCGTCTTTTGTGATGACTCTTAGTCTTTGTGCCACTCTCGGCTTGATGTCTCCGGCACTTCGAGGCAGGTAAGTAACGCAGGGTTAAATCCAAGCCATCTTGACTATTTGAAGTTCTTATTCTCGAAGTGTGCACTAGTAGGCAAGAGTTGTGCGGATGAACTCTCCACTGCTTTCGTTTTGCATGGTCTTCCCACATTGCTCCAACACTTCCACTTCTTCCGCTTTTCAGGGAGTTCTTTCCCTACCTCGTGGTATTAATCGGTTTTGAGAACATCCTTATCACCACAAAGGCCGTGGTCGGCACTCCAATCGACTTACCCGTCAAGCATCGCGTTGCCCAAGGTGTTGTAATTTCCTCCCCGTTACTCCTCGGGTCTCATTTTGACCACGTTCCTTCTTTCCCCCAGGTCTGGCCAAAGAGGGATGGCCGATGACCAAGAACCTCCTGTGTGCCTTCTTTTGCACTGCTCTCGGATTCCTCACCTTCGACTCGGCTATTCAGGAGTTCTGTCTCATTGCTATCATCAGTTTCACCACAGACTTCTTCCTTCAAATGTTCTTCTTCGTCCCCGTTCTTGCTATTGACATTCGCCGCATGGAGGTTCGACTTTTGTCTCCTACTTTTATTCTGGATGTTCATGTATTCTTTTGTTTTAGCTCTCAGATTTACGGCGGCACGTGCCACTATCATCTATTCCACCGCCCCATGGAAACGAAAAAATGGTTAACACCGGATTTTGTTATCACAGTCCAGTAGCCACTCGCCCCCGAGACACAGCCTTACCACTGGAATATCATCGTCGCTCCATGTCCCCAATTCCACAGAATAGTCAAAACTTTTCAGGTCACAGACGAGTTCGTTCCGGTACGTGAGTCATTGACCGGCTGGATACCCGGCTAAGGTCTCCCTCAAGTGAGTTCTGATCCTAGCCATTCATTTTAGATGCATCAAATGCCGCCTTTATGTCGTCAGAGAGGAATGCTTCAAGTGCTCGTGTATCATTTCAAAGACGATTTTGGGCCTTCTGGACTAACCGTCGTGTTTTTCAGCATTTTGGAATGGTGAGTCACCTTACCATCTTATAAGCCGTCGTAACTTGTCAGACTGACGGCAAACAGTGATCGACATTTTTCATTAGCCTATCTTGCAAGTACCGCTTATTCTATCAATTGACCAAAAAAGTTCCTGCAGTTCTTGGTAGGCCCCACTTTGATAACTTTTGGATTTGGAGCCTGCGAACTACATGCCATTATTTATGCACGCACATCATAAAGCATGGAATTGCGTCAATCCATGCAGCATTCTGTTGTACTTTTTAACATTTCGCTTTTTTTTTGTTTTTTTTCCAATTCGGCTGTTTTACAAACAGCCTTGGATTCGGTTTGACTGATTGTTTGGTCCCTGGTGAGAAATGGATTTTGTATTATAAATTCAAGCTAACGAAACATTATTCTCCCAACCACTCCGCTACTTCATACTTCCGCTTCATGGGTGGTTGATGGGGTACTTTTCGCCTCTCAAGGACCACACAGTTACGTTTGGCATCTATTCATTCGAAATAACTTGCGAACCTGCATTAAAACCTCTTTACGCACAGAAATTAGTTTTATTATTGCAAGATAACACTGTGAAATTGATCCATGAGGATATTTGCATTTTAAGCCGAGAGGGATGTAAAACTTCAACTTACACGCCTCGTCGATGATATTTTTCCAAGCCTCGATTACCAGTTCTTCTTGGCAGTAGGTAATCGCTTGATCCCATTTCTAGCGGGCAATCGATGGTTTGGAGGCAAAATTTAGGTCCAAAGTTGATATGTAATTCAAAATTCTGTTGAAGACGATTGCAGATTATGACGGTGTTTATTTTAGCGACCAATGTATTTTAAGTATTCTACAGTTACTTTCTGTAAAAACTGCACAAATTTACCTCCTTGCCTTGTATGCCCAGCATATATTATGAAGTTGCATTGGAGTCCTACGATGGTAAGGGTACAGAGTAGTAAGATCAGGACCGTAGTTACATGGCTTTGAAAATGCAACGTGGTTAATCAAGTTTGCTGTTGAATATCGTGTGACTGGGACACCTTGCCTCCCAAATAACTCCGGCCACGAGACTGGAATCGCCCCCATAATACGCTTACAAGAGCCAACAGACTGTTTGGAGAATTCCGATGTCAATATTGTGCAAACAAGGTCGAAATTGTGTGTGGAATTTGAAGAAATGCCCATTAGTTTTGTGACATTTTACAAACTAATTTTAGGCGATGGTTCTGGTCTGGTTGATGGTCTTCCTCTGCTATACTCTTCTCCCATCTCCCTCACCACCCCGACCCATCGACTCAGTTGACCTGGCCTCCTCGCACCTTGGTGGGACAAGAAGCGGAACAGGAGAGCCGAAAACCGCCCTCCCAGAATCCAAAAATGCCTCTCTCCGACAACTCTTCGGTCTGCGCTCCATCAATCTTCACGGCTTCGAGGTGCGCTGGGACACCGATAACCTTTGGCGTTACATGGCCTTCTCCACCTGGCCAGCCATCGCAGGCCGCTACAACTTCTCTCTGGCGGGTCGACGTCTGGTGATTTTTGAGCCCATCCATGTGGTGCAGCTATTTTCACCAGCTGAGGCAATGCGTGCGAGACGGTCTGCTTATGAGGCGACTAATGCTGATCCCGCTACAGTCTCCAAATCGCGTTCCAAAACTACTGAGTAGAGTTATGATCGTATTTAATCGCGCATTTTATGGAAGCGTGTGCTGATTTTCCGTGAAATTGCTAATAAGGTGTTAATATTGCTGACGATCCCACTCTCTTGAATCCAAATCCGTAATCTGCGTAACTGAAACTGTCAAACGATGCCATAGTGATATGCTCACTTTTATGAATGGCTGGATAGCTGATACGAATAGCAAGTCAGCATTTTGTTGTTCGACTGTTAAAAACTGTCTTTTGGGTTTTTGTCTATTAAATTACATTTTTTGAACTGACAATTTTCATGGATGGCTGAGGACGTTAAAAGCTGAAATGTCTCCGCATTGAGCAACGGCCGTAAACTGATTTATGAGAAGCATCTCGGCCACTATTCACCTTCTTGCTAGGCGATTTTGATTTCATCCAATCTCGTCCTCTTTGATTAGTCCCTTCTAGCATCTTTTCATTCTTGGAAGCGCTGTATTCTTACGCATTACATATTTCTCCATTGTAGGGGATTTTCGGAGATGGTACTTCCTCCAGGCGCCGATGACCAGGAATGTGACAGTGAGCGGACGTGGTGGTCGCATGTGCTTTCTTTCGGACACAAGGAGGCGCTAAGGGCCCTAGATCTGCCCTGGAACGGCTTTCTGGACTGGACCACACGTCTCTGGTCTACCGCGACGATGGCGGCCGCCAGCCTCCTCGGTGCCGGCTTCTTTCTCACCATCACGGCTGCAGTTATGCTCTCTGTCCACAAGTGGCTCCCCAGGCACGTTATTAACATTCGATTATCCCTGCTTTCCGAAACTCCGTGGCACCCATTTTCCACGAATACGAAATCCTCAATTGCTTTCTGAGCGACGCTAATTGCTTTGAATTTCAAGATGATCAGGTATATTTACATCTTTTCTCACCATTACTTACCACCTTGGCCTCAGGTCCGAATCCCATGTATGGCTCAGTAGAGATCAAAGTAGTCTACCACAATGGGAAAACACATTAGCTAGTCACCGCATTTAACACCTTATGGGACACAAAGGTCTGGAAACGCATTTATTACAAGTGCCGTCTATATGACCAATCCGTAGGTGCCAAGATAGGCTATCAGTCTATCCCATTGTCTCTTCGGCGCTCTCCATAGTTACTCTTCCGCACCCGTCATCACGAAACGTTTCAACTGACTCAACTGGATCTGCAAAGTTGCATCGAATGCCAATTCGTTTGTGTTCATCGCACTGACAGGACTTCACTCGCTTCACATCTTATCGATGGATGGTTTCTTACGATGGTTGTCCCTAGAAACTTTGTCCTGATTTTTGTTATTTGTTGTTTTTCAATGTTACGACGACATTTGCCTGCATTGTTTATTGAGCTTTATAGTATAAAGTGGTGTCTAGTCTGAATTTTACTAATACTTCACTCTTATGGATATTTCAAGCACCATCATTTCTAAGCTTTTTGACTTGTCTCGCCCAAGTCCCTCTCACTGTCATCCATTTAACACCTGCCGCGCTTCTACCAGTGAAATATTACAAGTACCCCTAAAAAAGTTTTGGGGTGCACGTGTTTGGAAGTTGTTACTTCAGGCATACGGAAGAACTTGGAGCCTAATAGCATAGAAGTGATGTGAGGAGAGCCGCTTTGAGGTGACCCGAAAAGGCCCACGTACTTGGGTACAAACTTAAGTATGGTAGTTCTACTTCCCTAGGTCGAATCCGAACGCATGTCGCGAGCCGGTGGTTCGTGTCCGCCAGTTGGTAGTCCCGCTGCTCAAAAAGAACCACTCTATTGAGGAGTGGATTGTGGTGCATGGGTGTGGGGAGCAGTTCGGCAATGACACTATCTCACTCTGGAGCGATGGTTTGTTCCATGGCTTCCCTGGCACCATATTCTCTCCATCCTCCCACCGCAGTCGGCATAGAGGCGAGACAGTGGACAACCTCATTGCTGCCACTGTCTCGGGCTACTTCGGCGGCTCCGCGCTGATTCGCAGCATCCGACTGTGGAGTGCTGACTGTGGCCATTTGGTGGCTACCATCGACCGCTTTTACCCAGGAAGTTTTGAGATCCGCGGTGCCGGCTCGCGTCATCGGGACCTTTCGCGTCGATTTAGTCCCATTTGGTCTATGAAGGTGTTTGCCCCCACCGGCAGCCTCGTTGCTGGTTGTGCCAATGGAACCATTGAGGTTAGTTTTCTAAATACCCTTTGTCAAGTTTGCTAATTGACAGTGTCGGTTACTTGTATTCCATATTTTTCAAGTTTCCTTGAGTTATCGCGCTATTGCTGTGGTGCTATTCGGTGTTTTTAATAATTTATGGTAATTTCCGAGACTGGTGTTAATGGAGTGACTTGGCATTGCTGATATCCATGTTGAGACTGAGTTGTCCTCCTGACGATGGATCATTACTTAGTTTGACTGGGTTAGGAGCCTTTGTTAAGTGTTCCTCCTTATTTAAACACGATTAAGAGCATTTATGATTTGTCATGGGATGATTAATACCCCTTAATAATAATTTAGACAGTCTCAATGAAGATTCCGGCTTTCACTGTGCAGTTTGATGTAGTTTTCCGTGCTCCTTTTATCACTACTTTTTGGTGGCAATCATGACATAACAGCTTTACTGATGCTGACAAGTTGATTATCCATCCGGGATATCACAGAGCTGGCCTTTTAATGAATGCTTTTTTTTCATTTCCCCTCATGTGCAGCGCTGAGTCAGAACTACTGCTGTCAAAACCTTTTCATTATAATGGCGTTTATTGTCAAGTATCACCAAAGCAATCTGTGTGGCATTGTAAAATACGTTTGCACAGTTTACAAGGAGCTACTTAGTGCCTAAGTTTTGAATGTGTTGCATTTCGTTGTTCCAGAATCTGTCAACTGCAGTGGATTGTGATTTCGACCCCGTTTCTCCTCCGTTTGTGATCAAGCAAATCTTACTCTGCGCTAGGACCGGCCTTTTCCGGCATCTTTCCTGTCATTTCGTTAAACCGGTTGCTGTATGGGTTTTTCTGAGTCTCAAAAATCTGAATGAAGCAACACCAAACGAAACCATCAGCCTTTTGGGCAAAATTTTAATGTCAGACTGGGTTTCGTCATCTTTGCCACTGCTCATTATGTTGATGAGACGCTTAGATTGTTCCTAAAATCATAATTCTCAAAGTCATATGGATGGCTAGTTTCAAGTTATATGGATATTCTGGGGTGGCGTAATCCGGAGGCTGTAAATAGCTCGATTACACGCATATTTGTCATGCAAGCAAACTACTTTGCCTTCCATCCTCTCTCTCATGCATACTTTTGTAGATCTGGGATTTGGATAACTTTAGCCTGCGCCAGGTCATTGATCTGACCTCACCAGAGGGCCTCTATGATGCGCAGGGCGAGGTGGTCGAGACCGGAGGTGAGCCAACACCTGTTGGTGGAGTTACCGTCATCGAGGCCTCCTTGGAAAACCAGTAATAAGCATCTTCCTTTCTTTTCCTTTTCTCCCCTTTTTTATCTCCCATTATTCTTGCCCTATTTCATTTTAGTGATGGTTATGTCTATCAAAAAGTTCGTCTATTTATTCGCTGTTACTGAATCCTTTTCCGAACGAAGCAGCCAGACCGTTTCTTGACGGTGTTGGTATTTAAATGAATACCTAACAGATCTGGCGCGTTTAGGTCACTAAATATTCCTACTGATTAAGTCAATTAACTTTTGTAAGCAATTATTTTCCAGTTTCTTGCACAATACTACCTACTTTTGGTTGAAAGTTTTTGTCACATTGTTACATTCCACTAGGCTTGATTGTACTTTTTACCAAGGAATGAGTTTGTTATTTTGTCTTTTCTTTTCGAGTGAATAACCTATAGATTTGACGCTAGTCAGTGTACATTTATCCAACGAGATGCTTCCCTTAACCACATTGTTAGACCTTGATTTAACCGCGGAAACGATTTTTTCATCGAAACATGCCAAACAAAAGGCCTAATCGATATTGGATAAGGAAATTTTACCTCCTGCAATTTGAGTGTCACTGAGAAATAGCATGGGGCCTCTATTTAACAATGTTTGAATTCAAGTCAATTTCTAACCCATTCGGCTGACCAGGTAGCTTCACCGACTAGGGTACTGGACTTGGATGAATGTCCCCTTTTGGCATTGTTTGGTAGACGCACAAATTAGCTCCCGTCTGGCGATAAATGAGTGCTGTTAAGGAGCAGTGGATGCCTCGTCGCCTTTAAGTTAAGCTTGGATTGTGTCTGTTGGATGAAAGGCCTTTTTATTTCCGTTTGGGACTATCCAGTCCTCTTGACTAAGTTGTCATACTCTGCTTTTGCTTGTAAAACCGTTTATTCAAGTACTGAGTGATCAACGAGCGGCTTTTTGTGCTCTTTGTTTATTTAATCTGCCACATTTAGAATCTGTGTCAAATTGGAATTTTTTTCTTGGTGGTATTTGTATTCGGGTGAATGTCTAACAAACTTGACTTGTCGGTAAACTCGGCTTTCTTTGTAGAGATGCCTGTTCAAATAATATGCGATTGACAAATAGCTTAGTTACTTTATCCTTTTAAGTTGTTCTTTACCTTCAACTGGAGTGCTGTTTATGTTCGAGTGAAAGCGAAAAGTTTTTGTTTGTTATCAAGTGCGGTAGTTCTGCCTATCAAGTTATTAAATCTTGATTTTATTACTGTTACCTCAACGTTGTTCATGAATGAAATGAGTCGGTCATTGTGGTTGTAGACACATCTTCTACTTTGGCACAAGCCTTGGTTTCGTCGGTTGCGTCAAATGGGCTCTTCAACCATCTCCATCAAAACCAGCTTCCAGCAGCACAGAACTCATCTCCAGAGGTAGCCGGGTCAACCGTCCGCAGTGGAGCGTGCAGGCCAAGTGGAATGCCCATCCCCGAGGTCGTGGAGTCGTCCACCTCACACCCCAACGCGTCTTCCTCACTCGTCGGTGCTTCACTCCTCGTGACGTCTCAGCATTTGATGGTCACTGTCTTCGGAGTGGTGGAGACGGTGGACATAGTAGCGGAAGTGGTAGTTTACGCGAAGACTGGGCTCTCATCTCCGGTGCAATGGATGGCTCTCTGGCTCTCATCCAACCGTGTTATTTTAGATTTCAGCGTTTTCAGTGGGATCCCACTCATATTCTGTGTGCGGACTTCCTTCAGGTATGGCCTTCTCTCATCACCTTTATTTTTTCGTAGTGTCCGATTTTACCCAGGTGCGAACCTTGGGCACAACTCATTTACCGGTTTTTAAGGTGTGGATGCTTGTTTCGGTCAAGGTTTTTTTCTCAAGTTGGTGCAACTGAATATTCTTTTGTCAGTTTGCTCTCCTGAACCATGCTAACCGGTTTTACGTAGACCTTGTTCGACTGCAAGTTCTTTTGAGTTGTAGTTCGCTCAAGCGAAACTTGGGAAAAGGTGGTGTCCTTTCTTTTAAGTTACTTATTCTCTAGGACTATGTTAATCTGTTTGGTGTATAACTTGATTGGTTTGGAAGAAGCCATGCGATTGTGCGTTTGGCGTTATCCACTACAAGTTCATCGCTAACATTTAAGTGATTAAAACTTGTTTCTTGTCTTTTTACCTCATTTTTGTTAATTTTATATCTATCCAAATTCTTATAAAATCAGTATATGAAGGCTAACCAGTCGCGCGCCGTAGTCGGTGCAGGAGGTGCAAGAGACGTATCCTTGTCGTTCTTCATTGGTTCCAGCGATCTCTTCTCCACTTTAGTCAACGATAGTGGTTGGTCAGGCTTCCGGTTGTGTGAGAATGCTGAGTCTATCAGCAGCGGTGCCTCTGGCCAACGAGGATCTCCGTGTTGAGGTCTCTAAGTTGTGCACGATCAGCGCGACGGGAGCAGCGGCGACGACGACGACGACGCCGACGGCCGAGGGCTCCCTAGGTAGTGCTTCGTGGATCCGCCTCTTCAAGATTTTAACGCCCTCATCCACTGAGGACTTTCGAATGGTCACCTACTGCCACACCGGTGCTGTCTCCGTATGGAGCATCCATGCGTCCAATTGTCACTTGATACGAAGGTTTCCTGCTGTAAGTGGGCTGCCTTTTCTCTCGTTTCCACCCTGTCACTATTGTTACGCGTCATGGGCCGTAAAGCTCCGTTGAAGGTGTGGATTCCGTGCTAGAGCACCCATTTATTAGCCTATTCTGCAATTCTGTCATCTTCATACGCTTTAATTTTACTTTTTGGTGCTAGTAGCCTCTGCTTAATGGATAGACATAATTAAGAACATTTGCCCGTGCTTGCTATTTTGATTGACGCAATGGAACATGCCCGCAGGATTTTAGCTCAGGTCCGTTTGCATTTATTATTCGAGTTATCCACCGGAACTGGATGCCCTTGTTTTGCTCATCGTGCGGTCATGAGCTACAACCCAATTCATTTGTTTCAATCTTACACTTTGCACCTTAAATTTGTTTTACTATGAAAACCGCGTATCGAATTAGGTTCTTTCCACTCCAAATGGATAAGTTTACTCATCAAAATATGTTTTTGCACTAATTGTTGCAGCAATCTGAATGCGGCTTAAGAGCATTGGACATTTCGTGTTGTGTGAGGTAGGGTTTTCCCATCACATGCTTCAATCAGCACTGGGATTAGTTCTTTTGGAGACTTTTGTGACTGGTACACTGAACCTCCCAACTTGGGAATGTTGTGGATTTACTCGATTCCTGGCCGTCATTTTGCTGCGAATTTTACCCAGTTTTGCTTTCGTCCGTGCTATTGGTTTCAATGAAGATGCGAAGCTTTACCAGTTGTCTCGGGCTTAATCTTTCAATACGATCCAGTATGATTACCTGAGAATTTAGCAAATTCGAAGTTTTCATTATAAATCTTACAAATTAACTTTTCGAGCAGTGCCTATTGTTGATCTCTCTCGATGTGTTGTTGGATACAATCTTTGGCAGGCTGTGTTTTGAATCACGTTAGTTTGGAGTGTGGCTTTATCATTGGTGCACAAAGGACGTCGGAACTAGTGTCCAGAGCTTTATGGTGCCAGTGTGCCGCTCGAATTAAGGAATCTTGAATGAACTCCTCAAAACTTGTTATGCTTAACTTACACCTACGTGTGATCGAGCTGACACACTCCGTTATCTAGGTGTGAGAATCCCTCGTCGATAGCATTGGATCATCTCTGGTGTCTCTGCTTTTATGTGCCCTTGTTGCTTATGCGTATCTTTGCGACCTCTATTTGACCCTCAGATATCACAATCCTCAAAAGATTTGTTGACTGCAAAGTTGTGCTGTTTAAAGCAGTGCAACGGGTACTTTGCTTCAGACCAGGAATTTCCTGCAGCTACTTTGTCGCTTAAAACTCAACCAATCTATTCGCGGCGCACTATTTGGCGCAACCACAGCACCTTGATGGTAACAAATCGTTTTTGAAGTTTTTATTGGAATGCTTATCCGAAGAATAAACTCGAAACATTTATCATTTTGGCACTATTTTGTACAAATTCCCCGTTTTTGACAAATGAACAAGATTGGTGAAACCCTTGAGACAAAATGACGAGATCAAATGTCTGAGTGATGGAGAGTGCCCTTTACAGATGCTGCCATTTTTTTGAGAATCGCAGACTGTTGCAAGAGACAAAATATCTCTGCGATTTATCCCAGTAAGAACTGGGCTTAACGCAATCGAAACCATTTCCTCAATCTGATGAGGAATTGGGAGGTGAGCACTGGCGCTTGTGCTCAGTGCAAACGACTGTTTAAAAACTACTTGTCTACCTACCTAGGCGCGCCCTCCCTTGCTGTTATAGATCCCCATAATTCACTTTTATTGTCTGTAAACTAAAGCATCTTATGAATAGCGGGTTTGGAGATTACTTGATAATCTTTTTTATGCAAATGAGCTCCTAATCCACTCAGTACAGTTTTCTAGGTAGGCTGGACGGTTTCCTAGGCCTGTCAATCACTATCTTTAAAAAGTGAGAGTAACCTCTTTATTTTGAGCATTATTTACTCCCAGGTTGTTTCAAACTCAACCAACCCGTGTGTTACGCTTTGGTGCAACCACATTTGTCATAACCTGGTGAAGAAAATGTGAACCTTGTGGCCCTGGTGAAGAATGCGTTGATATCGTGTCCATCCACTTTGAGTAGTATCATCCAACCCCTCGTGTTTGTGTTATTCCCTCGTTTTTCTTATCAAATGACGTGCTTGCGCTTGTACCCGAGATTTGGAATTTACCGTACCGTGCTAATTACCGCTGATGGTCTGTCAAGGTAGCATTCACTCTGCTCATCAGTCAGTAATTAGCTGCCGTTCGCTCACGTCTTCATGCCTCAGCTGGCATTTCCGCTTGTGAAGAAAGGCTCCATTTTAGAGGAATGACTTTCCCTTTTGAGGCTTCGCTTTAAAACAATCTGGCGATTTCGTTGGGGTTGATGTTTACCAACCAGACCTATCTCGAAGAACCGTACCTTGGACTCGGGAAACGTCTAGTTGAGTGCGTGTGAATGTGGATTCTCTCACTACGTAAGATGTGTCAGTCTCTGCAGCCTGTTATTAGTTTATCTGAAAATTGGTCTCTTTTTAATTGCATCCGAATTTTCTTTAGCTTCATGAGGTTTGTTATGTGTATGGTTTATATTCATCTTTGGGGATAGTTTAAATAACTTAATACTAAATGTAGTTGAGGGTTAACCAGTCAAATTGATTTCAACTGCGCGATGAGGTCAAGCCGATCGTCTTAACGATTTCAAGGTCATCTTGTCACCCTGAGGCTCAACCGACCTCGAAAAATGCGTAAAAGCGGAAGAAATGCTTTTTGTCGTACGCAGGCTTTGCTGGGAGCTCAGCTTCACTACCTTTCGCCATGTGTATTCAATATAGGGGGTAGAGAACTTAGTACCCTTTCTTCTGGTTGGAGTAAGACCTAATAACTACAATTCACGCAAAAACACGCAATTAACGGTTCAAGGATTTAATGTAGTGGGTGCTCTGTTTCGTGATATTCTCTATTCCGTCAAGGTGTGAATCAGATGAGTGATCAAACTGGTGACATAGGAGCATAAGTGGAAGTGCTTACAAGTTACTTATTTTGAATGATTTTTTTTGTATTTCTCTGATTTTTCCGCCTTTGTGTCTTTGAACCAACTAGCCACTCTTCGGATTGCTCCATTCCCTTGGTTTTTTGAAAGCACTCGGCTTGAAAATTATTTTTTAAGAGAGCTTGCGGTATTTGCATCTTGCTTACCATTCTTGATAAGCATTAACAAATCAACCCTAAATATGCGTCGCACTGGAATCTAGGCTCAGGCGTTCTGTGGCCTGGTTGAACATTTGTCAACGGGATCGAATGTCTATTGCGTTGTGGGATGGTTGCGAACTACCACGGCTAGGATCGTCGCTAATGTACAGGCGTAGGACCATCTTTTAAGTGCTCACGCTATTCAGGCGTCCTACTTCGGAGCACCTGAGAGTCCTATCACAGTACTGTGCCTCAGGGCAAGAAACTTTGTTTAGCACCAAAAGCAGGATTGTATGCACGCTATCTCAATTAACTGTCTGGATGGGCCATCTCTGGACCTAGGCGTCGATCACTAGTGGAGGGTCACACTTGGCACTTAACATTGGGTGAAATACCACTTCATGGTATCCTTTTTGTGGTTGCAAATTTTGGTTTCTGATTCGTCCGCTGGTGTACGGTGATAGTTTCTTTTTTGGTATTTTCAGAATACCCCGGCCTTCGCCATTCGTGCGCCCATCATCTGTGTCGACGATCGAATTATTTTTGGCGAACGGGTAAGTCTTTGCCTGGTTAATAACCCAGTTTCACTAAACCTATGCCTTGGTAATTCACTTTATCCCTCCCGGTCCCCAAAGTTAATTGAAGGCCTTATAGTGATTTAAACGAATCACGGTTTGTTTTAAGAACTTGCCATTGATTTACTTTTACCGTCGGTCAAAATTGGTCGAATTTTTTTGCATTCCAACCACCAGCGTTTACAGGATAATTCATCTATGAATACCAAATGCACATCTTTGGCGCCTTTCTTTCAATCAATGGGATGTCATAAATAACTTTTTAAAGCCATTCCAAAAGTCGAGTGCCGGTAGGATTAAAATATTTCTATAATCATTTAAAATAGCACTATTTTAATTGCATCGAGCAATCGTCCTGTCGTGGCTGGATCTTCAAAAGGAAAGGCTGATTAAAATGAGGCATTTAAGTGAGCCATTTTCGATGCAACTGATAAAATACATTTGTCTGCATCGCGCTTTTTTGCCTCCCATTTCGTTTGACTGTCTGATCGACGGCTGTCATTGCAGTTATTTCTGATATCGTTAGATTAGAGGTAGCATGGGTGAATTGTGACCTCCCTCATATTAGTCGCTTACTAGTTTGCGCTTAGTAGTTTCAAATGGACGATTTTTGACATCACAAGGTCTCGGTGTGTAGTACCGGGTGCTTATGCAGTTGGTTGGCTGCTTGACCCACCATCTGTCGCCTTCCACTCCTCTTGACTGACCGGTGTACTGCGAACACACCCGAATCTGGCGTTTATTTGAATAATCTTATCTCCATAACCAGGGTTACTTGCGCCTGGTGAACCCACGGACAGCTAAGTACGAGCGCTCAGTGCAACTGATGCCGCCATCGTTGACCTCTCCGACGGAACCGGCGATGAGGGGAGAGAGGACTATGGATTCACGGGCCAGTCGGAGCGAGGAGCAGTGGGAGCGCGGCTTGGGCCCCCTGGGTATCACTGGTGGCAGTGATGGCCATCAGTATTTATGCGGTCTCTCTGATGCTGGAAAAAGCCTTTTTATTGTCCCTAAGTCGGTCCTTCTCAACTAAACGCGTAGAGCACTCTTCTCTCTCTTCTTTGGCCGCATTTTCCACTTGTGATCAAGGTTGTTTTTTCGTATTTTGAATATACATATGTACATTTACTTGTGTGCAACTTCGTTGTTTTTCATCGAGAATGGCCTTGGGAAAGGCAATACGTGTCGGAGCATTCCTGATAGCATGGTTGATGTCTTAGTATGGTAGTCTTTTGTCTTGAGTGTTCTGTACACACTTTTCATCTGGTCTGTTCTATGCACCTCGTAGATATTTCGATTGTGTATGAAGGAATCAGGTATTATGTGTTGCTTTGGTGTAAAGGCACTCTAAGCGTATTGGTAATCACTGAAGGGTCAAGACAATTCACACTACTATAAATACGTGGTAATGGTGGTCCTTCTGGACCTCCACCCATCATATGCTCACATTGGGTCACTAGCATTAAAGAACTTTGTGATGAAGCCTTTATTTCGTGGCTATACCGGAAAAGATCTTGTGAGGGGACATTATCTCACCATAACCTGTCGTCTGTGTTTCATAGTAGGGAACACTTGCTAGCGGAGGGCTAGCCATGGTCAATTCTACGTTTTGTATTCCACTTACATTTCACAACTGTTTGCTGCCAATTGCGAATGCAATCACGTGATGATCAGGCGACAAAGTGAGGTGGTAATCACCACATTCTCGAGCTAAATTGATTAGATTGATCGCAGCCACAATTACCTTCTGATCCTCGTGAACGAATTACTTTTATTAAGCCAACCCGTCTGCAAAATTGTGTGGTGATGGGGTGGTTTGCTCGCAGGTCAAATAGTCTGTCCGTCACTCAGCAGGCTAAAACACACAATTCTTTTTAAAATTCACATGAGGAGTTTGTTAAATGCTACAATTGACAATTGCCGCATACAATAGCATCCTCCGTAGGGCAGTTCACTGAAAGTTGGCGATTTATTTACACCCTATTAACCACTCTCAAATTGCTATGCAGCAAATTCGACAAGGCTTTTTCCCAGGTTCCGAACTGTCTTTAACTCCAGTTGCCAAAACCTAGAAGATTCAACTCCACTCACCTGTTTCAGCCGACAATTCATTTGGTGAGGGTTGTAAATGCAATGGAAGTACATTGGAGTGCAATAAAGAGCACTGCACCTGGAGACTAATGCGTCTAAGCAATCGCATCCACTTCCAACGCCCCTCAAAGCTACCATGTGTCATTGCGACGTCAAAAGATCGTGGTAACATTGTTAACTTTGCTTTTTTATTCTTATTTGGCAATTAAAATGACAGTAGATCTCGCTTATTGCTTCACACTAGTGATGACGGCCGCCTACCGATTGTTTTGCTAGCTTACCTTCTTTCCAACTAGGCTAACCTCTACACTTCTAGAATTGTGTTTGATTTCACTAACAAAATCCAAAGTGGGAATTTTCAAGGAACCTCACTACTTTTGGGAAATTAGTTCAATTTGTAGCATTGCAAGGGTTTAAGCCTAGTGGAATAAGCATTACCTAGTCATCTTCAGTCGCCTAGTTTAGTCCCGTCACTGCTTCTATCTCTTAACGCTACCATCTAGTGTGCTAACTTCCACGCTAAATAATTACATCTTCCCCATTCATGAAAAGAAAAAGCTTTTAAAACAGCTAAATTTGGGAATATAAAGCCCTTGTCACGTGCTAGATCAGAACTCCTTCGCTCTCATTCCATCACGTCCGTTTGAGCCGTGGTGGAAGGAGCTGTCTCTTCGAAAAGGTGGTGAAGAAGTCCGCAGCAAAGTTGAGTGTGTCCTCAGGCTTCTCCATAAGAATGCTTAGCAGGAAGTCCTTCACTATATCAGCAAATTCCGGATGATTGTACAGGTAGAGGTGGTACTGGCTCTTCAGTTCCTCCTGCAAATTTGTAAGGGAGGGAAAAGCCAAATCACTTTGTGCACAACGTGACGCAGCCTATCAGAGCAAAGGAATCACTTTGAGGTGATAAATATAAACATTGTTGATGACGAATTGTTTGTCGGCCTAAAAATGGTGGTGTGATTCCTGCTTGTCGTGTCACGTAGTCAAGGCATTCACTCACTTTGCGTTCATGGAACCTGGAAAATAGCATGTAGTTGTCCTTCCAGTGGAAATTATCCTCCATTATGCTTGGAGTTGATAGGTACTGGGCTATAAAAAGGCAATGCTTTGTTGAAATCCTCACTCTACTAACTTTTTATGATGGGTGGTGGAAGATCCACTGTTTTGAATACGATGGGCAATCCCACTTGCACCAAAGACAACAGTTGCCTAGACAAAAGAGGATAATTAATTGATTGAGCTGAGACACCGACTTGCGCATGATGGGATGAAATCCTGTAAATATAACTTTTACCCTACAGATAGACCTTCCTTTAAGGGCAATGCTGTTTTCATTCTTAGACTTTGGAAACCGCAACAAACGGGTTGGAGTGGTAGAAAGTGGAAAGTCTCCTCAATCACTGCATCATATTGAGGCATCAACGACTTATGAATTGCCGTTTGATCTGTCCATTTAAGATTCAGGATGAGTATGGGGAAGGCTTCCTGTTCTACGTAATTAACTAGATTGGTTCTAGAGCCTTGTACACCCTCGCTACCAGGCTCTATGAAGAAAGTTGACCCATGCAGGTCAGAGATGTTGTTCAAAAACTTTAAAGAGCGCGTAATTGACCTCAGACCGAATCAGTCTGTTCATGACACTGGTGCAGCTTGTTAAGCAGCGAACAAGTGTGTTAACTATAGGATTGACTTGAATCGGACGACGGTGTTGGACATCATGAACATTCTTCTTCACTTAATTGGTCGATTGACGATGGAAAAAAGGAAACCAACTCACCCGTGAACGGTGAAGTATTTGTGTGTAGTGGTAATATTTCCCGTCGGTGAAAAAATGGTTTGTTTCATAGCCAATTCGGACACGGTTTTGTTGTCGTAGGACACATTCCTTTCACACAACTGCTCCTATAACGGTTAAAGAGTAGAGGATAGCTTTTTAGCTTTTTTCCCAAGTTTTTCCCTGACTGGCTCCGTACTGCTAAACTGCAGTGTTGATATCCATTTTCTACATGACTAATAACAAAACAAAATCGCATGATTCTTTGTAATAAACATTACCTGAGGAACGCCCCTTCAAATCTCCCGTTTGCTAGTCTAACTACTACTAAAACCCTTAAACTATACATTTCAACAAGATATCTACTTGCTGCAAATTCCGCTTTGGCACAGCATTTAATCCCTAGGGGCTAGGACAAATCTTGCACCAGTCAACTCTGCCCATATCTCAAGTTTTTATCTAACTTTCTGCTGTCTGTTTGCCATTTATCATGTGACTGTTCGGTGCGAAAATAAGACCATTAACACCAATTTTTAGAAAAGTTAAGGCGACATGGCAGATGAGGAAGAAGCAGGTCCCCTTCCCTCAATCTGAATAGGAACAATTTCTTGCTGCATATCATAATGGGAACCGTACACGTGCGATTGATTCACTTTTGCACCATAACTACAATCTCCTTCTGCTTCAAGACAAGTGAACAACTTCTGATGCATATACACAATCAAAGCATTATTGCATAGGAGAATAGAAAATAAGAAATAGCCGATCGCGACTAAGACGACATCAGGTTAAGCTGGTATGAAACGTCGCATCAGGTGGATGAAATTGAACTTCAATAAAGACATGGGTCATTTCATTCCTAATGGCTCAGTACAAGTTAGCCAGCTAAGGCAAACTTGATTAGTCAGAAACACTTGCAGGTATGTGCTAGGTTTTTGATTTCTCTCAGAGTCCATATGAGGTAAAATCACTCACACAAACGAGGTTGCACACCACTCCATCAGTATCCAACGTATTCACTGTGAATTTGGTCTCTGCACTAGTGATGGCGTAAATTCGCTCAACTACCAGAACAGCACCATTGGCCAGATACCAGCCCAACTCGCTTAACGATTGTCGACGAGTAGATTTGGTTGATTCGGTGCCTCTCCACTCCTCCGTCTCCACAACTAGATCGTCCAACTCACGATGTGTTCGAATGATGCGCTTGGTTACTTGATCTTTGCTCTGCAGTGCCGCTGGTGCTGTTCATACTTGTTCACTTACTTACCTTCCGTGTTTGCTCATTGATTTCGTTTCGAAGGTTTAATTGGCTATCTAGCTCTGATCTGAGAGTCGTGTAGTACTCGGTGTCCTCGATACAGTATTCGCTTCGAGCGCTAACTAGAACGGATTTGTCGTTGGTGCCGGTATTGACAGAACACTAAAGTGATGGTACGATAAGTTTAGTGGTTATAATACAAGCTTGCCTCGTAAAAACCAACGTCGGTACCATCTTCTGCAATGGCGCGGAGCGACTCATCAAAGGTTGCTTGACTTACTGTTGAAGGTGCTAAACCACATTTATATCTGTGTGGTGGATCGCCACTCAACTTACTTATATCAGTGCTGAAATCGAAGCTAAGCATGTGTTCGTGATCTTAAACATAAAGTTCAAAAAAACATAGTGTTAACCCATTTTAAAGTGCAAAATTGGTTTAGGCATTTTCAAAAAGACGTTCACATAAGCAAGGTCAAATCTTCTACCTTTACTTGGCGAAAAAATTCAACATGAGCCTCAACGGGCAACAAAAATACCATTTTCTATAAAACGCTTCAAAACTGACCCAACACCATGTTACTATCGATGTGACACACCCAACATTAAAATGACATTGCTGTAATCATGACCAAAACTCAAAAATTAGTGTATAAAGTCATTTGGTAGGCTAGAAAATTAAGAATGTTTGCAAGCCAAATCAGCATTTTTAAGACTGCTTTTATGAGAAAGATTAGTTGAACCCATCAATGTCTGTTAAGTTCTTGCATACCCACCACGATGCTTACGATGTGTTGTCATTATCAAGTACTGCATGAATTTCACGTCAAACTCTTGTTATAGATCAAATTATGTAATTGCATTCGCAACAGATTTACGTGTGCTTAGATCCAAACAAGAAAACGCCTAATATAAGTGAACAATAAGCAGAACAATGAAGTTAACTAGTAAACAAGTTTGAAGTAAGCATATTGGTCTTATTTTAGAATTATAAGTGTTTCCCCAGATTAGGCAAACGTTCATATTGAAGTACCTTATCTTAGAAGATCGCCTGTTGCATTCTCCATGGAGATGTATTTAAACAACTAGCGGTCCCTTATTATTAAGATAATAATTTCGAATTCGAAGCTGTTAACGACTTATCTAATTTTAGTCGAATTTTATAAGGTTAAATAGAACCAAAATACATAACATCTGTTACTTGCAATCCCCTGCTGGAAGACGACAGCGAGCGGGGACACCGCACCAGTCAATCACCGCCCAAAATCACTTTCAAGCGGGAAACTCTACAACTCGGGACGCCAATGCGCTCACTCAGCCACGAACCAGACCCCAAGATGACAGAAAGAGTCCACCCATCGGGGGGGTGCGCACCGACCCCCACAACCAAGTTGCTGAATTTAAGCACATAACCATAGGATATACAAAAAAGCGCTCTGCCACACACATCATTAACAAGAACGCTGAGAAAGAATCCAGGATAAGACCCGTTCATTTGATGAAATTTTATCCTTAAGTCGACCGGAAAGCCTTTCCATTTGTCTTAAATTGGATTGGGACAATATAAGACACCTTGAAGGAGGTTCGCGATACGCGCCAACAGTAGAGGAGGTGCTTGATGGATTAAACCAATTAGGAGTAGCGTGCTCGTGCTCTAAAGAAAAAAAAAACAAGAGTGAAGAACCACAAGAGCTCGCCGTTGTAAAGGAAGTACGAACCACAATAACGTCGTCCAAAACTCGAGGACCGTCTGTCAATGGCAACCCGAGATGGGCTTTCAATTTTTTCGCTTGTAGACGGAGTCTGGCGCTCCGACGAGGTGGTCCCACAGTACACATGATCTGGAAGAAACACTACTACTATTAAAGAACCACAAATGGAGGAAACCCACCTCCATTGGATAGGGAGAATGAGGATGCCCGTTTGTTATGAGCCCGAAGTGTGTGTTCAAACTCCTCCATGGGCATTAAGGTCCGAAAGTTATACGATAGCGACCTGCAACGTTTGAATGCATTGCAGCCTGCAACACAACAAGCGGAAGAGATTAGCTTGGGAGACTGTGGCGAGCGACTTGACCGTTACAATAGCACGTGAGCTCGAGTGCCTCCACTCTGCACTTCAGCAAGCACTTTATGCCTGTCTGATGGGAGTACCGCATGCTGCAAAATGAGTTCGTTTTTCAAGACTAACTAAAAGTAGAGCACCACAACAACCAGCTCGTTTTTGGCGAGAGTAATGAGAAGGATCGGCTGGACAATGGGATGTCTTATTCCAGTAGCTACTAAGACGTGGTTCAAAATTTAAGGCCAGAAGGGGTGATCCTACAAAGGTAACAGATAGAACCTCTTTCTCCAGGACTACTTTTGAGGAGCCTGGTAACAACTAACGATTCACAAATCCCAAAACCTATCGTAATGAGGTAGGCATCGCAAGATCAGGAGGAGTTGACTACATTTGCCGATACCGACATCATTAACGACTGCAGCAAATGGGGGAGACATGGGGTTAGCACACATCAATGCGTTATTCGGCCTCCAAGTCCCAACATTTGAGCTACTAAATCAAAGTTGTTCATGATAGACCATGTGTTCAACGAAACTCAGAACCGAAGGTAATAAGATTCTGTGGTGTTTCAAATAGGAGGTCAATACTAGTTTACCATTTCATTGCTTTAAGAGCATAATGCTATTTTGATGAGTTCCAAATTGGAGAGCTATGGTAAGAATAGTGTGACAGCAAAATCTAGGTGGTACTTCTAACGTATTTTACATGGCTTGTATTACATCCGAGGGCAATGATGCGGATGTGGAAGAGAAGTAAGGAAACGACGTTCTACAGCAAAAATACCAAGTTTCAATTCAGCCGCAACTTCAAGAAATCTTCCAAAATTAGCACTGTCTAGTCAAACTTGACTGAGACTATGCAAAATGAATAGACAGCACAATGACAATGACGCACCTTGGTCAGACGATCGTAAAGAAGGAAGGATTGTAATTCCGCGTGCCAAAGCAAACTCGAGTTCCTCTATAGGAGCCATAATTCGCCGCCTACGTGCACTGCCAGCACTAGATCCTACACATAAAGCAACAAATAGGCGAATATGAGGGAGACAATCTTTACATCCACATTTTCATACTAAGAGAAACCATAGAGAAGTGCCAGAAACCAAACTCACCGTGATCAAATAAAGGAGCTGGCGTCAGACTTTTTGGACGGTCCTGAAATACATGTTTGCGATTCCTCAGGGAGGGTGTATGTTGGGTTTTCGCGTGTCTTCGCGAAGCATATCTGGAGGTATTTCGAGGAACAACTGTCTTTCGCCGTCTGTGTGCTTGATGACAAATAATTAGAAAAGAGGTATTGGATTCAGATTCAACAAGTAAAAAAATCAGTCCAAACAACTTTTTCCCACGGATTACAGGGTGATTCGAGATTAAGGGAGAAAAAAACCATTATAAACCCACCAACGGACATTCGGTCTGAAAAGTAGTCCAGTTTTTCTCCATCAGAATCTTCAACCTGCATTTCTGTGTACTATAAATGTTAAGACTATTAACAGCAACCGACCTTTTTTATAACAGCCTTCAACCCTTTACTGAAGAACATCCCAAAATCTGGAAAAAAAAACAGTTCCCATGACACAAAGAACGTTTTTGTAACCCCTTCTTCATAGTGAAGCCTTACAAATATTTAAACTACCACAGTAAAATGCGTGAGTTGATGGCGAAACCCAAATTACAATAAGCATTTAAAAGAAGAGCCCAGGTTTTGAGTTAGTGTATAAAATGATATTAATGAAGCCAAGCACTTGTAAACGTCACAAAGAACTCAACGCACCCGTAATACTGAGGGATATGAGACGAACTAATACGGAGATATGTGAATGATAGCTAGGAATAAAACACCGACAAAAGCCTACACAGAAAATTCAAAAAACCCAGGCTGAGGGTAAGAACGTGAACGAGAGCGATAAAACAAACCGGTGTTCAATAAATTAAGTAGGCAAAGTTCAACTAGAACATAAAAGTTAATTTTAAGAGTAACTAAAAGGTAGATTTTGCCTTTTATTTGTAGTGTGCTGATTATTTTGCGGGTCAAAAGTAATTTATAGAATTATTCCATTTAAATTTGTTTGCAATAGCCGATCGGAATACAAAACACCATTTCGCATTAGAAGAGCAAAAATCAGTAATTGCTGAAGCACATACTATTTTTATACATTTTCACACTGATATTCTGCAAGTTCATGCTTCCTGTTTAATTAGATATGGGAACACGTGGCTGCACTTGATTCGCTCCATGTCATGTTTTGTAATGTTAAATTTTGTGCTTCATTTGTGAGTACAACCTCTGAACAATATCAAGTATCTACATTATCCACTTTTTATTACCGTCCATATCTCTTTTAGCCGCCCATGCATTGTACAATATTTGTGTTTCTTTAAATGTACCTTTTAAGCGAGATGAGGAAACACAACTTAGATTTTGTCCTTGAGGAGCACACCATTTCTCCTGACGCCGACAACGGCAATCCTACAAGCCTCTCTTAATAGCTATCGATCAACCGCTCTAAATGAGACAATGGAGGTATCTCAGAACCATCGATCTTCTTGTACTAGGATTAGCCGCGAAGAACGGAAGGAGAATGAAGAAATCATATATTATTTGTTGGCTGTTACAAGTAAACTACAGGCAAACTAAAATTCCTGATATTATTTTTCGCAGTACAGTGGCTGTAGCATCCCAAGACTACCTCTGAGGTAAAAGAAAGACTAGTAATAGGGTAGAATATGTATTCTGAAAACAAAGGGATTGAAGGCTGCTAACATGGCTCGGAGGCCAGCCAACTGGCTCGCACGATATGGAATTCAAGCAACGGAACAAACAAAATATTACGATGGCATTCATTCACTGAAGTTTTGTTTCAGATGTAGGCTACTTTTTAAAGAACAAATGCACTGACTTCGTACCGCATACGACAGTCCTCTGTGGCAAAGTTAAACCCTATGGCAATCACTGATCGAAAAGCGCGCAGAAAAAGATGAGGCTTCTGGCGAAAATCAAAGTTCAAAAAATTTTTGTCTGACACGCTTTTTCAAATCTGGGTTTTTCCCAAGTTGGCCATAGAATTTGGAGCAATACTTATTTTTCATAGATTTGGCTCGATGTTGTTCTAGATTAGTTCATAATGAGGCGAAGTAGTGTAGGATGGCATTCATGGTCTCCGACCCTTTCCACAAGATGATAAAAGATATTATACTTGGCCAGAACATAAATACTTGATATTCAGAAGGGCCTGGGATTGCCAATATGGCCCGAAGGCCATCCCACCCAACTAGGATAGCATAGCGGGAACAATGGTTGAACCTCTTAATGAAACCAAGAGTCTAACAACAAATATTTTCAATAGGAGGTGTAGCGTCCCGAGGTTCCCCTTAAGTTAAAAGAAGGCGCAGTACTAGGGCAGAATATATATATATTCCGGGAACACAGGGCTTGGGGGCTGTTGGCACGGCCCGGAGACCGACCAACCGGCTAGAACAAGATGGCTACCCAAGTGACCTAAACCGGTAGTTCGAACAGACAAAGCATTACAGGAGGCTTACTCCAAACTTCATTTCCCTGCCTTGTATTAATAAATATATAATGAATAATGGCTTAGCCTAATAGTTAGTTTTAATGAAACAACTTATTTCAGTTGGCTGAGCCTGCTGTGTAATAATTACTACTAATTTACAGGAAGTCTGGGAGGACTGGGTGACATGATAAATGAAGGATCAGCGTAGTCTCAACCGACGGCAAAGCAGGATCGCAGGTGAATAGAGGATTCGTGCCACGAAATTGAAATGGTTTGGTAAATAGCACCAAAGACTGAAGAACCTTCTATCCTAAATGTTTTTATTTAATTTACTGATACTACTGTCCGCTTGCTTAACCATGTGGCCAAATCACACTCGTGCGGGTGTAGTTGCGCTCCGTGACATGAACTTCGAACCGTGCTGATAGCGTCTTGGGTTTTCTGGAAGGCTGGCGACATGTGTTTTGCTACTATGCTTCGTCTTATGAAGGCATCATGAAGACTTGCAAATGTACAGTACTTTACAGATCAAGATGCTTCTGCCACTTCACGAAGCACTAACTTGGAATACAGCATCTTTGGACTAACATTTTGCCATGCGAAACAATAGGCTGAGTTTTAGTAAATGAGTTATTATGCTTTTTCCTGACAAAGTCTTTAAAATCACTTACTCAATTTTCATAAATAAAGTAATTTGTTAGTATCTTAAAGTTTTGCAAACAAACTTGCAGTGTATTGATTATGCACTTTAGATTACGAAGTTGTGAAAGATTTTGTAGCGTCCCGAGGCTCCCCTTAAGGTAAAAGAAGGCGCAGTACTAGGGCAGAATATACATATATTCCGGGAACAGAGGGCTTGGGGGCTGTTGGCACGGCCCAAAGACCGACCAACCGGCTAGAACAAGATGGCCACCCAAGTGACCTAAACCGGTAGTTCGAACAAACAAAGTATTACACAGACCCCCTCTTCTTTCGAGCGTCGTCCCCGACGCTCCCCTTCGTCCGCCTCCCGTGTCAGCCATCACAACGTAATCAGTGCTGCGCTGCGAGAAGCACCCACGAGCTAACCGTCCCAGTCGTCGAGGTTCGAACGTATGTGTTCCTGTAGTGCCATCAATTCCGCGTAGCACTCAGTGCAGCAAATGCGCGCCTCTTGGCCCTCCTCTGGGCTTGGAGTCCACGGCTAGTGTCGCTTCAGTTGTTAATAGCTTCCCTGTCGAACACGAGAGCGAGGGAGATGTCGAAGATGAACGTCGATCTCGACCCTTCTGTTACGAGATACCAAAGGTTCTCCCCTCCGTGGCACATGTACTTCTTTCACAACGCCGACGTTTGCCAGAAACGGCATGGAGCAGGATAAAATCCATTAAAGTCGGGTCCGCTTTCCGCTGCCACCAATGTAGCGTCCCGAGGCTCCCCTTAAGGTAAAAGAAGGCGCAGTACTAGGGCAGAATATATATATTCCGGGAACAGAGGACTTGGGGGCTGTTGGCACGGCCCGGAGGCCGACCAACCGGCTAGGACAAGATGGCCACCCAAGTGACCGAAACCGGCAGTTCGAACAAACAAAGTATTACAGATTTTGACATTCAAAATTGAAACTTTTAAACTGGATATTTATTGCATTCCTAAGTGGAACCCAGCGATTCGCTTTCTGGCCCTGTCAGAAATCGTTCGACCCTTCTATACGTTGGTAACAGGTATGCAAATCTTCCGCGTTTCTTCTTTCCACCCTGTGTTTCGTGGGGTCAAACAAAGGGAGCTGGATGAAGAGGTCAAACTTCGCAAATTTTCATAGATCATCAAGGTCTAAAGAGAAGGAAATTTGGCCCCCTTCATAGGGGATCACTAACCTCTCCTAAGTCACGTGGTTGGGGTAAACTAATTGCAGGCTCTCTTTAAAAAAAAGTTAAAATTCGTGTATTACACTTTTTGACAGTTCCATTGCAACGCTTACGTTTCTTTAAATGCAACAGTAGGCAGGAGGCGGGAACACAACTCTATCCTCGTGCTTGAATAAAAGGCTGATTTTACCGGCGCTAAGAGAAGTCACCCTTCTAGTCCTCATTCGGAATAAAATAGATTTTCATTTTGTCTGAAGCGATGAATATATTACAAAACATTCATTCTTCTCGTGCCAGGAGTAATGGTATCGAGGATGAGGTAAATGAAGATATTGGTACACTAAAGGCAGCGTCAACGGCCTTACCCCCTCAAGGGCTCAAGGCTGAAAAGTTCAACCTTAATCTATGTCTCCAGCAGCAATGGATACCCCTTACCCATCGTGTCCTTGCTCAGGTTTTGTTCTTGGCTGCAATAGACACCGGCATCTCTCACGAATTCGACATTAATCAATGCTGCGAGGCATTGATTCAACTCGTCATCAACCAGCAAGAACAGACCCTCGGCAGGAACATTTTCCGTCGTTACCGAAAACCTGACGAGGATAATGAGGAACATGCTAGGAGCGTTTAACACCTAGTAGAACGTACCCTCAGGGGTGCATGGCCAACAGGCTCGCCACACTGGGTGGCCCTTCCGTTCAGAAATTGAATCCGACCCCTCATCATGATTGGAAAACTGTACACCATAAAGAACAAAAAGTTCAGTAAGTTGGTCGGGTTCACAACCAGAAAGCGTCAGAAACTCCAGGTGACATCGCTCTCCCATACACCTAGCAGATCGCCAAACCCTACGATCTCTCTGCTCTACGTTCCAAGATCAGGTGAGCCGTCCTTTCCCTTCTCCTGTCTACTACCGAATTGCTTCCATTCATTTATGCAAGGCCTCCGCAACAAAATTCAGACTGATTATTCTTCTACAAGATTACGTTTAGCAGAAGAAAAAGGGATAATAGTAAAAGGCGAGACGTCATCAAAGGCCTACATGGAAAAATAAACCCGGACGATGGAATTTCCTACATGCTCAAAACTTGGCGCTGATTTTCTCCGTAATGCTAAAGCGTTACCCTTTCTATCCAGCAAAGCGCTAAAGCCAACGTAGCCGTTCCGCGACCAGAATAGGCCACTGACAACATCTGCAGCGCCCTTTTTGAAACTGTAGGTCTCCCCATGAACAGCCTAGTATACCTTTTCATAGTACTTTGCTGAGAAAGTACGCGAACATGTCCTCATTGCAAGGTGCGAAAATGGAACGAGCAAACACCGTCAAACATACGATAGACACTGGCAAAGCCAGACCTGGAATAAGTAAACTGTCTGATGGAAGAGGTACTCAGGAGTGAGGCTATAAAAACATCCGGTCGCTGTGGTAAGGAAAAGCGACAGTAGTCTACGAATATGTGCTGATTATAGGAAGTTTAACGCCGTAACTAAGAATGACACGTCCTCATTACCCCACATACACGATTCTTTAGACTCTGCATTAGTCAAAGTAATTCTTCACCCGATAAGAATACTGGCAAGTGGAAATAGACAGAGAGAAAGTGGTTTTTACAGTGCCAAACAAGCATTATGTGTTTCATGCAGTGCCCTTTGTACTCCGTAACGCCATGGCTACCTTCACACTGTATAGTCTACACAGATGGCATTATGGTCTCTAGTAGAGGTATCCGAGAGCATAACGTTGATCTGAAACTGGTGTTGGACTACCTGTGAGACGTAAGAATGACCCTGAATCCAAAAAAAAAAACGCTGTTCACCTCAACTCTCAATTATCTTCCCGGGGCATTGCTCTGTCAGATGGGATGGCGGTCGCCAAAAATCGTACAGACGACAACACCGACCAATAAGATGGAGCTTTGCGGTTTCCTTGGCTTGGCAAACCACAACAGGCGTTTTATTGAAGGTTTTACTGGCATCGCCAACCTGCTGCATAAACCAACCGAAAAGGGGACAAAAAGGTATTTCAAGTGAGAGAACAAACATGGACAAACGTGTGCTTTTATTGTTTGTTGATTTCTGCGTTTGAATACGTGGGTACGTAAGTCTTCGAAAAATGTGAGTCCACCCAAAAGCAAAGCGTCCAGGGCACGCCAATGGCATTTATCTCATCTGAGGATCAGCGATGTATTCCCTGCCATGTAACCGGGCCTAGTCACAATTCGGAAAAGACTCGGTGGCACTAAGAACGCAACCGCAAATAACATATGCAACACAACAAAAGACTTGAGGACAATAAGATGTAAGACAGTGGCTACTTAAATTAGCGCTTATAATTTCGTAGTACAATAAAACTGTAATAATGGTGGTGTTTAAATGGGCTTTTTAGGTGAGAGGCGGGAGGACAATATCAACGTGGTCGCCGACGAGCTCGCTTCAACATCGGAGCCGAAGACTCGACCCTCGCCTTTCACCTTAAATATAGAAATGCCCAGAAAAACTTGGCATTCTAATAGCAAGGCAGGAAAGAAGGAAGAGGAGGAATGGGAAGACCCCGCCACAAAAACATTATGTTCTATAAAATTCGATAAAAATTCATAGTGCTATTGGACCTAGCGACTGAATAAGAATTCTTAAGGCTGATCAAATACTTTGATTCATAAATTATTCAGTAGTGATAAAAAACATGTAGCCCAAATTTGTGGACATTTATTCTTTTTTATGTGCACTTAACAAGTTTGGCATTGCAACTATGGCAGTGTAGCGACTGCTACTAAATTTCTGTTAAAAATATTTTATAGTGAATTAGGACTTATATTCTAATTTCTGAGTGCTTTTGTTTAAGTCGTCACACCCGCACTTGCTTTGACTCGTCATGTCGCGTGAGGTCAGGTAGGGATTTCTCTTTTGCTACAAATCTTAGATCAAATGTGCGATTAATGCGTCCGGGGATGGCTGTTATTATTCTCAGCGGAAAGTACGCAGGTCGCAAAGCCATTATTATCAAGAATTATGATGATGGTTCAGCGCAGAAACCGTATGGTCATGCTCTTGTTGTCGGTATTGACCGTTATCCTCGTCGCATTTTGCGGAAAATGAGTAAAAAGCGAATCGAGGGACGTTCTAAGATAAAGCCTTTCATAAAACTGGTCAACTACAATCATATTATGCCAACTAGGCACACCATTGACATCCAATTCAACACAAGCGTTGTCAATAAGAACAGTCTAGTTGACAAGCCAAAGAAAAGAACAGCACTTCTGGAAGCTAAGATGAAACTTCAAGAAAGGTATGGCTGAATTTTTCCAATCTCTCGCATCTACGTAGGTATCGCACCAACGAAAACCCCTGGCTCTTCCGTAAACTGCGATTCTAATTTGCCTACGAACGTGTAAAAATCTAATAAATTCTTTGGCTATCATTGGAGGTTCATTCTACCGTGGTTTTGAGATGGGTTGGTTAGTGATCAAGCTGAGTTGGTCCAAAATACTTAGTGCGAGTCAGGGACTGTCGTGGAGGTATAGTGCTGCTCGTCCCAAAACAGATTCAACCTTACCCTATAACACTGTTGCGGGTAAACCGTTGGCTTCACGATTCTTTGCAATGGCATTGTGGTATCGGCTAAGACGGTGGGGTGCCGGCATACGCAATGACCTTCCCAAAGCCACTATCTGTGCGCCGACCGACTTTGCTGCCATCTGCACCCCATACCCCGACTGAGAATTTTAAGATTAAGTTTGCTTGAAGAGACTTTAATGAACAGTTGCATGTTGTCACATTTGGAATGTGGACAACCATCTATTTACACAACGCTTTCTTGAAGCCCGTTGGACCCATTTTCGCAGCTCACATACGCCTGCTCTTCACCTAGAAATGGTTGCGAAATAGCTTGTTAGTTTCCTGATTGCCTTTGCTACCTTCGTAAAAATCTACAACTAACAATTCTATCGAATGCGGCATCAAAAAGTCCAGAGGTGGGTTCGGGCGCTGGGACGGGAGCAAACGTCTCGTTAGCGGCAGCGTCGGTCGGTGAGGCCTTGCGCTTCAAGCGGTGCTGCGGGAATGAGGGCATCATCTCTGGTTCGCAGGCTATAGGGCAAATAGAGGATTAAGTTGCATTACATCCCCGCAGTACCGTTAAGAAGATTACTTCAGCTACTTACGAAGAGGATGTTCCTTAAAGTAGGAACTCTGACAGCATTCCCTGGCACGGGCTCGCCTCGTCGGATCGTACATGAAGAGGAAATTCAGTAGTCTAAATCCGGCATCAGAGAGCCAGGGAAAGGTTTGACGAAGGTTGTTGTACCTAAAAACCGGTCCCTCGGGCATCAAATTTGACACGTTAAAACCAACTTAAGCTGATTTCGGAGCCTTGACTTACTGCTGCGTCTTCAGTGTGATTTTCTTTAACAAAGGTAGCGAGCTCATTCCCTAGAAGAGCATCGGGGACAACGTTAAGGCAACGCTAGAAACATAGACCTACGGGCCAGATGCGTTCATTCGGGGTACCCAGTAAATCGATTATTAACTCCAATTGATGCACTTCGTTCTTACCGGGCAAGAGAGGCTTATGGAGAAGCAATTCTCCCATAATACAACCTGCTGACCTGTAGAGGAGAAACAAATAATGAAAGCTCTAGTCAATCCCTAAAATTGAAGAGGGCAAGCACTCACCATATGTCAATTGACTTGGTCTGCATCTTATCACCTAGTAGGACCTCAGGTGCGCGGTACCTACAACCACGATGCATATTTTACCAACAGCTTCATCATGAAAACAAACAAAATGGAAAAAGAGAACTTACCACAAAGTAACCACCCTAGGTGTCATCGGATGTTGCGAATTGGATGGACGCGCAAGTCCAAAGTCAGCTTTAATATAATAGATAACTGATAAAGTAAACCTACCTATCTTTACCATTCCTTTATCCGTCATGAGCAGATTTGATACTTTCAAATCACGATGAATTATGAAGTTCTCATGAAGGTATCGCAGTCCCTTGAACACTTGCAGCATAATTCCTTTGACCTGAGAGCCATAAAATGTTAAGACAACTGATTATTCTCACTTGTGCTTCAGTAAAGGAGTTTGGCATGTTATCCAAGAGGCTCGCTAAATCTTGTTCACAATACTCCATTGAGAGAAATATGCTGAAGCGAAGAACATAACTATCAGAAATAAGGGCTGAAGCACTACTTGGACCTAACAACACCAACGCGAAAGACAGACACAAGGTACATGAACAATTTTCAAAAAAACGGGTAGTATAGGAACAAAGTACTAAACTTCAAGTTCGAATATTGTTAGTTTTAAGGGAACTGACGAATGCTACCTGTCGAGACTACGTCCCACAACAACCTCCCTCAGTTGAACAACATTTGGATGTTTTATACTCAATAAAAGAGTTATTTCTCGTAGACTGCTAATCGGGATCCCTATTTGGCGATGGAATAAAGATATTTGTTGGGCAGTACCGTCTCTCTCATTTTCCATTCGAACCTTCTTGAGTGCAACGATCTCTCCAGTAACAGAATCGCGTGCCCTATCTTGGGAAGAAGTTTGAGGGGTATTAAAACATTACAAACAATGCCATAAGTGCCCTCGCCAATCCGATTCAGCTTCTCGAAATCAGAAACACTTCTGCACCTTCCCTCCTATAGTCAAGTAAAGAAGGAACTCAAAACAATATACTCTAAACTGCGTAGGTATCCTAAAAGGAATCAGCTTCTTCACGCCGAAGAGCTTGAGTTCGTCAACGCACACATCCATGCTTCAAAATCACAGAACGACGGTTAATGGGTAAAGGGAGTAGCAACGGTGGGCGCAGCAGCATCATCATTCATCCCACATTCATTCTATTTTATTTAACACAATAATGTTAGTCTTATATAAATTACTTTAAAAACTCAATCTGTGATTTTAGTTTTGTTAACAACTGCAAAGAATCGGCAATGACATTACATTATCACAGCTTCATAATTTTTGGCATAAACAGTACTCACGCATCACTCCAAATGGATTAAAACTGTGTCAACATTCTCTCGGACATAAAACCACAATGCGTTTATGTTAAACGGTCATTTTTTGCGAATTTTGGGAGGCAGTGATGATGAGCATTTTTATAAGATTACTGGCATCCGGTTCCTAGGTCCGCAAAATTCATTGCTGGTTTTTGTAAAACCCTTAATGAGCGGCGTGATTTGCCACCTTTTTAGGCTACGTTCCACTTATTTTCAGCCATTTGTGCGCGTTTCATAGTTCACTCACTTAGTGTATATCCCTCTCTTTTGGAGAAAATATTGCTTTCTGTAAAACTCACTGTAGTGTAGTGTCCCGAGACTTCCTTTAAGGTAAAAAAGGGCATATTACTAGGGCGGAATATATATTCTGGAGAGAGGGGGCTTGGGGGCTGTTTACACGGTCCGGAGGCCGGCCAACCGGCCAGTACAATATGGCCACCCCTATGACCGAAACCGGCACTTCGAACAAACAAAGTATTACGGCAGCGTCCCAAGACCTTCTAAAACACAAAAGAAGGCATAGTGTTTGGGCAGGATACATAAATTCAGCAAACAGAATTGTGATCATGGCTGCTGGCTTGGCCCTGAGGCTAGCTCACGCAGCGAAAGCGATATCGCCACCCTATTGCCGGTAACTGAAATCATTAGTCAAACTTTGTATCACTCACATAACTTCCAGAATTTGATTTTCGTTCTATCTCTGCCATTTACAATCACAAAATTTTGTTGTCTATGTGCTGCTTGTGTGAAATTCCTAATCGACTCTGAAATCGCAATTCGCTATACCAGCATGATGGAAATTTTTTCAAGCAGCATAAGATGAATGGAGGCCGTATTCGTGGCCCTAGGATCATACTAGCAAGCGAAAGCTGATTCTGAAGGACAGTGATATCTAGCACTCTGCTTTCCTACATATGTCACATTTATACACCCTAACTGACCTAATAGAAAACAAAATGAATTTAAGTTCATTGCTTTTATTCTTTAAATAATACCATGCCGTTAACTTGGGTGAATATAAGACAGTTTATAATTTCACTGACTCTATTTCAGTCTAGTAGTGCTTTTTAAGTCTGCCAAAATATTACCAGCCCAAAGTTTACTGCATGCCATCCTTTCTGTTGTGACGTTAACAGGAGTTTTGTTTTTTTAGTAAGTCATTTCTGAGAGCAAGACTACATATGCTACTGATAAGCATTGGTGGAAATTTATTCGTGAATAACTGCGTAAATCAAAATGGCCCTCGAAATTTTACACCATTCTCTCTCATAATTCGTCTGCGCAATTCTTAATTTAAAAACACATGCTTTATATGGCTGTGGCTTTGTGCATCTTTGTGTGTTTAAATTTTAAACCAAGGATTTGTATTTTCTGTGCATGTTTGAGAGCGGTTGGCGTACTCTTCGGTGGTTAATAACAGCGTTACTTTGTACTCTCTTTTCGAAAATTCGGCGAAATAATCGACATTGGAGTGAGAGAGTGATAAATGGTGCAGCCCGAGTTGGGCGTCACAGATGCGTGCACCACATGTTATTAGTTTGTACAATTCCTCTCATTTAACCTATTTCATATCTTCACAGAAAGTACAAGCTGCTTAGCAGCCTTCTAGGATTTTGTCAGGCTAAAATTCAAATTTCACTGTTTTGTTTATTCACAATCCAGAAGTGAAATAAATCAAATCAGCATCTAGCGTCGCCATCACCACGTGATAAACACCTTTATACATCAAAATCTTTGACTTGATCTTACAATTACAACAGCCCACTCGGTTCAGCCCAGGCGTAAATTTTCCACTAAGGATAGACCGCACCTACAACATGACCGACGTTCATTCCAATCGTGATGCATTACAAATCTAGACGAGGTGCACGCCCACGTACACTTCCGGTGGATGCAAGCGTGACAGCTGGCCAGACCCTGAGGAGCATACCCCTCTCTTGTCCATTTACCTGTACCAACTTCGGATTTCACTATGCAACACATTGGTTTTAGTACTACCTAGTACATGAGGTCGCCTCCATTAAGATGAATCACTCTCTCTACTAACCTATCGACTGTAGCTTTTAAAGAAGATTGACCATAAGATTTTGAAAACTCTCACCTTCGCAGGATGAGAAAATCGAAAACTTGGCTTTTAGTAACTGGTTAAGCTTTTACTTGACCAATCTGACCCACTGTTGGTGTGGCTGGCTCTTGGTTTTCACTTAGTCCAAACGCTGACTTTGTTTTAATATGAACGCGTGTGCAGGAGGCTGAAATAAACCAAAATACCTGGTATTTTAGCGCCTATTTGCATGATTTACGCATCGGGCAATGCGCGGAGATTTTAGAAATTTTATTAGGGACGATGACTTTATTTGAAATAAAAAAGCAAGTAAGAGGTGATGGCGAAGCTAAAGCATCAGTGGAATAGGGAGAAAGTGAAGGGGCGAAACGTGGCAGTAGTAAAAATCAGGCTTATTTCAGAGGAGCTCTGTGTAGAGCCTGTCTCATCATTTGTAATACCCTGCAGTCGCAACAACGAGTCATGCCGTGTCACCGTTGCTACGTCCATGGGTACCCACTAAAGCCCGAGCAGTTGGCTTGAAACGTAGTCGGAAATAGGATGTTACTTGTTTTTTTTCTGCCTCAATTTAATTGGACTCAATAACTTGACTACACCGGTCAATAAGATCAGGTTTTTTCAGGCAGAATCTGTTTTAGTGAGAGGCAAGTTAATCTTTGTGCGCGACAAATTCTAACTCAAATGTTACTCCTCGGAATGGAGTAGTCATTCTTGCCAATTCACTCCATAATCATAGGTCACTCCGACTCCCTAAATGAACGCCAATTCTCTCAAACGATCGAGTTTATGTGCCTCTCTAGTTAACAAGCATCAATCTACGGAGGTTGGATCAAAACTCCAGTGATCAAATTGCATTCCTACAGCCTATCAAAAGTACACCTGATTTTAAAATACAAGTGAAGCTTGTCGAAAATCCATAAGGGGACAGCTTGCCCATTTAACAAGCTGATTCAATCACCTTTTAGCCTACAGTTTCAAAACGTGCAACTTTAGTTAACGCTTTCACCATCTTAAATAGTTCTTGAATCGCCGTTCAACACATACTCCACCTTAACCAATCAGCTGGGGAGTACGTTGACTAAATTCATTTGAAAACTGCCGTAGATACCGCCTAGTAAATGGAAGCTGCCTCTCGTATTTTTTACATCAGCTTTAATTCTGTAAAATCAGTTCGGAAAACCTAAGAATTCATCTCCCAACGATCCTACGAAATAATTATTTTAGGAGTACAACCAGACATTTAGATCGCAAATAGGTACCAACTTATTTCTTCAGATTTTTGTATTGGCTTATTTCCCCACAAAACAAATACAAAATCCAAGCCCTTCACCTTTAATACCTTCTTCTCAAACCCGCAGATTGCTTTTCTCCTTCTTCAATAAATTGTAAATAAGATTCAATGTTTCTAAAACAACATAAATAACGGGATTCATTCAACACTTAGTCTTATAGTATTAAAAAGCGTCAATTGGTAGCTAGAGTGGAGTCCCCACGGATGTTTTTGTGGAGCCGATGGTAGAAGTTGTTGTCGTAGTCGCCGTTGTGGTGGGATAATGCAGCTCAAGGAGGGAGAAGGAGCAGCGTCCGTAGGTGTTGCCATCTCGAACTTTTCTACACGTCAAGCCCGGACAACAGGGTTTATGGTTCCAACCGCCGCAGGTCTCATCGAGATCCAGACAATCTTTGGCTTTGAAATAGGTGAACGAAAAGCGAGTTACTAACATGCGTTAGGAGCTAGGCTCGGCTCAGGTAAATAGGAAAATGGAGTCACTATGAATTTGAGACCGGAAGGAGTTCTAATAACCTACTGTAATAATTTGAACAATTTTTGCTCGAATGTCTCGCTGTGGAACACGATCAATCACAGAAAGCAGAATTCTGCCACGGACTCTGTGATAGATGAATCCATCGGAATCTACCAGTTGTACAACTACCGCTAAACGTAGTTGTGAGCAGCAGGAATGCTGAAGATATTCTTTAATACAAGAATCGTAAAATGAGATAATACAGATCTTTTTAACATCATTAGATGATGATACTGGGCTCTGTTCCCACCACCTCAACGATGCCAATCTCCCAGCTTTCCTGCCTATATATGGTGCAATCAAAATTATATTTGTAAGTCTCATAGCGGCTTGGCGTGTTTCTGGCCACAACTGATGTTCAGCTACCCTAATCGGCAACATTCGCCAAGCTTTCTACCATCTACAATACTACGAGAATTAGTATAGTACCTCCATCATACTACCCTCAATCGTAAGGGAAGAAAGCAAAATGCAAGATGATCTATTGAAAATAGAAAAAGAATTTAACGTACAGCAGACAAACACAATCTACTACTCTTTCGAACACGCCTAAAGATTTCGCTTTTATTGTCAAAATCAATGCTGCTAAGCTAGAGAAAAGGCAAAGTTTGGCAAAGGAATATTCAAATTGCTGGTGTAATTTTTTATGGTTTTTTCATTGCTTACGAAAAATGGGGATGACATCAAATTCATGGTCATATAATAGCAATTTAATAGAAATGAACACATTGCAATCAACCACATGAAATTTGTAACCTTACCCATATCCCTGCCCTTCCCCACATAGCCTAGGGTTCCGCTAATTATTAACAAATTTCCGCACTAGTCTAAGCCTTCAAAATTATGAATTGGTTTGCGTCAATCAATAAGACTGGTATCGCAAGCGCTGAATGTCGATTCCAAGTTGTCACATCCACAAAGGTCATAAGAAATCGAGGAAAATAAATGCATCGACTCACCAGAATCCAAAGGCAACGCGAGTGTGTGTAAAGTGCAAGCAAGCAGGAGGAAGCCAACAACATGCACCCTCAAACGACTCATGCTATCAATGCTTATGAATTGGACGCCGCGCCAGTCGCACTAATACGGTAATTGAGGTCATCACCACGGTTCAGATAAGCAGTAAACAATGGCGTCTGATTTGTTATTACCCTCATAAAGGTCATTTCGGTGTTTGACGGGGCAGTCTAAACAACTGACTTCACAAAAAGTATGAATTTTTGTATAACGAAAGAAACCAGACAATGTGATTCATTTTTAGAAATATTTACCATAAGGGAATGTATGTATGCATGCACAAGTTTGCACAATGTTTGACCTTTGGAATGCCCTAACTGGATTTGATTTTTTGATTTACTCTAAGTTGATGGAGAGGGCTAATTCTGGTGGCAAAACGGGTTTCGACAAGACCAGGTTGGAATTGTAGCGTCCGAATTTCAAAGATGGGACGTGTTTTCAGGGTTTAGTGAAGGATTATCGGTAAAAGTATACCATTTACTTTCTGTTTGGCTTATCAAATTTTAAATTTGGTCACAGAGTGTTAGGCAGATGGATTCGGGGTAGAAGGAAAGGCATTTCCAAGTTAAATGATTGGATCAGCCGAACGCCTTGGTGTGCCACGTTGAGGGTTCGTCAGTTTAATAATGTTTCCTTAATTCAATTTCCTTTGATTTGTGCTTTCACTGATGGAGCTGCTTCATGCAACCGATAATTCACGTACAAAAAAGCCAACCAAAGCGTAAGATTTCTGCAGAAGTCCATTTTATAACTTTTCTTTTATTGTCAACATCTCACTAAGAAAATAAAACATATAGCACTTTAGCGTCAGCAAAATTGAAGTCGCGATTAGTTAAGTAAAGGATGTACTAGCATCGCCAGTATGCACTATTGAATTAACCGAGAAAAGTACGCGAGGCACTTGCCTTGCGTCAACTGCCAAGTGCATTTGTGTAAAATCAAGAAGTTTACTTCTAGCTTGTTGAAAACAAATAGTTTCGACGTGACCTCTGCTCGCTATTCGCCTTCCACATGCACTTCCAATGTCTCCTTAACACGAAGTCAAAGGAGGTGTAAAAATCAGATGTGTGTATCCTCATGGGGATATGTCTGCGTGGTGTAACTGGCAACGTTGATGACAAGTAAATTCGCCTTGTTGGCTTCAAAGAAGTGGCTGCCTGGATCACAACTTCGTTGACGTGCGCATTCACGTAGCCCTTCCTTTTGACATCGCCAAGGCGTGACAGAGCACTTCAAACTTCCATAATCCTAAATATGGCTTCCTGGAACAGTAGTATTGCATAAAAGGTGAATTCGAGTGTGAGAATCCCCTCTACCATGATTAATAGATCATTAAATCGTCATTAAACTCAAGATAATGCGCGCAGCTCCAAACTAAATTGGAGTGCAAATTCTACAAGCCCATTTGATGTTGCACTAAAATCTATTTGAAATGATTAAAAGAAGCACAAACGTTGACAAGTAATTCAAAACAAAACCCCTTCTTTCTGAAATAAGTTTTAACTAGCTAGGATTGTTAATGTGTACCGATGAAGTGGTCGAAGGTGACCTCATTTAGACACGCCTTGGCACTACTGGATCAAAAGTTGTCGAACTTAAAGTCACAGGGAAGTGGAGCTCAGCCGAATCAGGCAAGTGCAGTCGCTAAGTTCTCATTTTGCGGAAATGGTACTTAAATCAAGTTCCCAAGAGGCCGCAAACAGGTCAACACCTTGATTCCACGATGTATACTGACATAAAGACGGTTCTTCTTCCAACTAATGATTGTTGGCTGTTAGTAAACAACAACTCGCTATCCATTACGCTGGAGACCGCTTGATTCACGTACCACTTGTATCGGTGGCATTTGTTTGCATTTGTGCACACATGTGTGCGCGTGTGTCTCCTCGGGTCAAATGGTTTCACTCACGTCCCTTTTGAAAGTTTGGTGCGTGTGTGTGTGCGTGTGTGTGTGTGTGGGCATGTGGGCGTGCGTGCACATACATACACACAAACAAGTTGCGAATAAAAAGGGAAGGCATTCGTGTGACCACAAGACTCGTCTGCCTAGTCGTCACCATGCGCTGTCTCTTCATCCTCCTTGTTGGTCTACTGGCAACAGCCCTTGCTGACAGTATGTAAAACAACAACTTCATCGCTTTTTATGTCCAACGCTTTTCTACTTCATCCCATCCGATGTCTTCGTATCCTAGTATTAAACATCTTGATACTATTGACTTTATTTAGCACGCCTCTATTTAGAGCAATTGAGTGAAATTGTTCGCAGTTCAGTAGTATTATGATAACTCTAGCTTCCTGTGTATTTTCCTTAAAGATTCGTGTAAGCAACTGGGTGAACGCTGCGACAGAACTGTCTTTAATCGCTGCTGTGGAGGTCTCTACTGCGTACTGAAGGGATTCGCTGACGGAACCTGCCAAACGTGTCTGCCCCAGGGTCACTTCTGCTTCTCCGATGCGGAATGCTGTAGCCGTGACTGCGCTTGGTACAGCTTCTGCCGATAATTCTAATCGCACAGTTTCACCCACTTAACTCCAACAAAAATGCCTCTGATTAAAACCTATTCCACATTTTAAATCCACTTTCTTGTTTATTACATTACGAAAACCAAGATGCCTCGTGGGGAAATTATTTAGACAGCACTTTCACTCAATAAAACTCGAGTGTGCAAATTTTGGTATCATTCTTCTTGCAGCGTGATGAAGGGTAGAGATGGGCTAGGCATCGATACTTATGACTTAATATTTTAGTAATAGTGCGTCCACTTCTAGAAAAGATCTATTTTCCACCTTGGGAAGGAATTCTTGCCGCCTTCCCATAAATAACAGATTCGGCCGGCTGGGTTGTAGGGAAGGGAAATTTTAGGGAAATTTATGCTACGATTGTTACCTGTGAGGGGAGTAGACTCCAGCTACCTCTGCCCTCAATGACCTGCACACGTTTGTGCACAATGCTGCACCGAACTTTGAAATCCTACTAGTCAGACCTCCACTCGGGCAATGACGACTGACAGACGCAAAGTGTGTCCCATTAAAGTTTAAAAAATGGTTAATTTTTAAAGTTGTCATTGGCAGTGCTACTTCCAGATTTCAATTCAAAATACAAGGTTCCTCAGTAGTGAGTATCTATAGCGTTTATTCACATGATTTTATTTTTTGGATCGTATTTTTTGTTTTAAGAACAAGTGATAAGGCTGGTAAAATTTTGCAAATTTAACAATATTTCCATCGCATTAAATACAAATTAAGTTTGACTTATTTGAAGACTGAGTAGGCAGAATGTTAATCGGCCAGGATGAGCATCACATCAATTAAACCCAGATGAGGTATTAACAGTTGAACACTTCACTAGCTCTAGATGTCACTTAGCTAAGGTGAGTGGTAGACTGTAGCCTCAAGGCAACATCAATCTGTTTGTCATGGGTCATGGATGTTTAGACAGGGGTGCATGCAATGCCCTCTCCGTCACCACGAACTTTAAATGGTTAACCTGTGTTTACAAAAAAATCCAAACCGTGGTAATCATTTTCAACGGCTTCGAAGTCGTATACTTCGGAACAGGGGCTTATAGTCAAAAAAAAAAGAAGGGAAAAAGCGAACACTCAGTCCTGAAACTTTGTCCTCAATCCCTTCGATGAAATAATCAAAGTTCAGTGAGTCACGTGATTCTAAGCTTGTGCTTTTCGGTCTTCCGATTCTGCATACACACACACACACACACACCTACCACGTCTCACTTTCAACGTCACCGTAAGCCATTCATACATCGGAATGGCAGTGTAAACAATAATGCGACGCTGTACGATCACTCGACTATAAAATACACCAGTGCTAAACAAACGCATTCATTCATTCATCCGGTGCAGTAATGCAAGTCCCAATTCTCGTCTTAGCCGTGTGTTTTTTCGCCCTTGTGAATGGTGATGGAAGTGAGTTTGACTTTTTTCTTAGGAAAATCTTTTTAAAGTAATATCTGTAAGTACAAACCGTGTCTTTAGGAGCATTATTAGAATTGTGCATTAAAATACAAGAACTCGTCATTGCCAAGAGTAGAGACAGCTCTTTTTCTATGTTCGGAGAAGCTCATGTCAACTGTTGCCATTAACAGACTGCCGCCGTGAAGGTGAGGACTGCAGCAGAACACTCTTCTCCCGTTGCTGTGACCCACTGTTCTGTCAGCTGACCTCATTCGCGCGAGGCAAATGTGTCAAGTGCCTCGCCGGTCGGCAGTTCTGCATGAGTGACAGAGAGTGCTGTTCGGGCAAATGCCACTGGTATCGTGTTTGTTCTGACTTCTAACTCGTGCCTCCTCCAACATGATCCCTCTCAACTACGGCGCCACAGTTGACGTTATGGACAAGACTATAATAATTTCAACCCTTATTTGTCCTTTCATCATTCCCATTTATTTGTAAAATCTTTTTTTTGCGCTAGCAAATAAATATTAGTTTTACCAACTTGCCCTTGTTTGGAGTTAAGGGTTGAAATGGAGTAGATCAGCTCCTAGTAGATTGGCACATTTTAAGAGATACAATAAATCAAAATTTAATGTACATAAGAGAGGAAATTACGCTTTCAGCTTTGATTGGTAGGCAGATTTTATGTCAATTAAACCATAGAAATCATATTTTGATGCCAAATCAGTTTGCATTTGATTCATTGATGATCAAATAAATGGACGTTTTCATATTTACCACAGAACGACTTAAATGTTACTATTTACCAAAGGTAGAATAAACCTTTCATGCAAATCGCATGCAGTATTTTGAGAGCTTGTTTAACTCAGTGTTTGACCACGCGGGCGGATTGTGTTTCCGCTCGGCGTTATGCACCTACTGTGGTCGCTTAGGCTTCCATGTTTAGTGTTGGGAAAATCAAATGTGCCAAATGATCTACCGCGTTTGAGCAGTCTTAGCTATTCATCATGTCTCCACACTTGGGCGAGATCTAGGATCGAACACTGTGGTCTACAAACACGTCGATTACTACTTTTAATGGGGGGACCACTAAATCCAGTGGAAAGGCGATTCCTAAACTATGTCAGTTTTACAACCGCACTTCTCTAATGCATTTCATGCCCTAACACGCCTTACTTGAATCTCAAAACCTATAGGACGAATAGCAACAGACATCTTTGGATTATCAACTAGTCTATGATGTAGAACACTGAGGGCTGATATGGTTAACTTCGTGAAGATAAGTGTGCCTGTAGTTGAAGTCATGTTAGGCTAGCATTAATGCACCGAATTTCAATGATCCATTTCGTGTCAACTTATTTAGCAGAGCCCGAGACGCTTAATCTTTACGCGTTTATAATAAGGTGGATGTTGGACTCAGGATGCCTTATCACCCAAGCCAGAACATTTCTCTGTACCTCGGCTAAGATGGGCGAGTGCTCCATGTTTCATGCTTCCATAATTACGCACACGTAAATGTGTGTGTGTGTGTGTCTGTGTGTCCATCTTCTCTCGAGGGTGTATCTTGATGATTTTGGCGGGTCAGTGTCGAGAAAAAACGAGACATTTATCACTAAAAAAACACCATCAGAGGGAACATGGAAGTTGAGATGGTGTAGTGCCATCCACCCCATCCCATCTCGACTCAAGTAATGTGGAAATCTTCTCGCAGGTCACTTTTGCGGTGTGGGCTTCCGACCTCGTATCGTTCCAAAGCTAACCAATGATGTGGTCACTCAACGTTGAAACACAGTCAATCAGCAAACATCCCAAATTGCGCGGAGCACTTTTGTGACCCTTTTTGGTGAGAGTAAGGAATAAAACCATTTTCTTTCAAGATTAATGCAATCTGTCGATAGTTGCAGGGTAGAAACCCGCTAATTCAGCGTTCATACTTTAATCTCGAGCTATTATCGACATCAACACGTCCCCCTTCACTAACAGGAAGTGAGAGTCGTCCAAAAAGTGAAGTGTCCATCTTTGAGTGAATCATTGCCAAAATCGAGGTATTCAACTGACTTATAGGCATGACAATCCGCTCCGGCACTCCCTTAAGTGCTATGTGGCAAAGCTGAAGTGGCACTTCTGCTGCTCTGGAGTCGAGCCCAACTATCTTGCCACGCAGATCAGACTGAATCTCATTTACTACCCAGTTCGGCACACATTTCGATTAACCAAGTGAGCAAGAGCAAAGAGCATTGTTTTGAAAGAGAGTGGCTACATATGTACACAGCCTTTTGCAATTTGGCGCATACTTAGTTTCGATACACCGAGCTACACAGAAAATCAAAAATAGATCTGGTCAAATGGTACATACGCATTAGAGGTGATGCACATTGAATTTTGTGCTTTGTTGTAATAATGAGAGCTTTTAAAATTACGCTTCCTTAACTCATTGTCTAATGTCAAAGTGCAGGCGGTTGAAGAAGTCTGACATAGCCACATGAATAGGGAAATGATGCTTTTCAGCAAATAATGCCATTTAATTGCAAGAGCTAAGTCGCAAAAATCGAAAACTCATAGCTAAAAATAAACAGATCTAAGAGTAGCGAAGGAAGCGTTCTGCACGAAAACGAAAAGACGCAAGATCTGTTACAACCTATGTTCTGATAATGATATTAAAATAGTCCTCACTGAATAATAAGCACAAGTCGCCCGTAAGAAAACGTCAAAAGGGAAAGTTGTCATTTTGTTGAAATAAGGCATCAAAAGTTTGGCAGTAACCAATGAATGCATTTATAGTTCTTTTTAATTAGGTTGATTATAGCGTCCCGAGACTTCCCCTAAGGTAAAAGAAGGCACAGTACTAGGTCAGAATATACATATTCTAGAAACAGAGGACTTGGGGGTTGTTGGCACCGTCCGGAGGCCGGCCAACCCAAGTGACCGAAACCGGCACTTCGAACAAACAAAGTATTACATTGATTTCCAGTTTCGGTTATGGACATTGCGTTGGCTATTTCGCCTTCACCGGGTGGTCTGGTCTCTGAGTCGTGCCTGTAGTTGCCGAACCCTTCAGTTAGCCCAATACAGGCATCAACATTCTGGGCGGGTATTCTATATTCCTGTGTCTTTTGCAATGACTCGGGGGCCTACTTCATTGTTGTGAAGAATAAATAAAAAGTGCAGTGCAAACAATGGAAACTGAGGTTTAGAATACCAAATTGCATACATTTGCTTTAGAATTGCTTTATGTCACGCGTGGGATTGCGATGGGGATGAAGGTGGGATTCGGGGTTCCACTTGGGCCCTGCGCACGGAAGCACAAGTGGCATCGTCAGATGTATTGATCTGCGGTGAAGTCTGCTGACATGAACGGTGCAAAATGAAGAGATACTGGAAACAATGAGAAAGGGTAGGCAATAGAAAGAGGAAGGTGGGAATGAATATGAAAAGTAACGAATGATGTGATCAAGGTAGCTAGAACGCTACTAATTTCAATCCCTAGTTAGGGTTGCTATAAAGGAACTGTCTACTCAGTCAATGGCCACTATCGTTGAATGCAGACCAGGAGCAGATTCTAACACCATTTCTTTTTTCTATCATCACTTCAGTCCTTGTAACGCATATACTCTGCAACAGCGGTCTTTAACACTCCTCACCACTTCCTTGTGCATACCGGTCAAATGCACTAAATTAAGGAAAATAAGCCATACTCCTCGTGAACCAGGTCGTTCGCCTCCCACTTTCACTGATTTCTGTCATGCACTAATTGTTTTAGAGCTTTCCAACTGTTAACAACCCATTGGCCAATAAACATATTTCAGGCTCCGGTTACAAGAAGCAGAACAAACCCCAAATGTTAATGAAGTTACGCATCACATTTAAACATGATTTGGTTAACATAACATGAGTCACATGCTCTGCAGTCCCTGTTCCATGGTTAAAATTAGTCTTCTCCATTATATTTTAATATGCTCAGTGTATACAAAATCACGATTTCTATCATGATTTTGTATACACCACGTTGGCATTACTGTATGTTATCTTGGCACATTCAACTTCTTCCTTGCCACCACCAAGTTACCTACGCATGCACGCATATGCGCGAACAGTTTGGTCAGTATGCGATACTTCCATGCATGCTTAAAGCGAAATGCAACTCAATCGCCTTCTAATTAGTAAAAATGTGTAATCCAAGTCACGCATGCATCCAAGAAGCACAGGCATCCGCATTCAACTACGTTGGTACCGGAACAGACCAATTCTGAACGCGGATTTGGCCACTCACTGGTTCTTTTAGACGTCCAAACGTCACCTGCCCACGACCAGGAATCAACTGCATTATCGCATCCCTATTCTAGCGTCTTCGCATCGAACCACCCAAATCCGAAAACACTAAAGCCGCCTAAACTCGCTTAAGACCCACTTCCAACGCGCCACCACTCACCTAATCATCACAACTCCCTTCTCAGCACCCAGATCACTTCCAACACCAACACTGCCACCCACATACCACTGCGACAACGAGGAGGCGTGGAAAAGAAATCAAAGGAGTGACACACCTACACTTTTCATTCACAACAACGCAGAACGAATGCGGCAATGGTGGTGATCCTCAGCAGTGCCATGGGGTGTGCTCACTCGGAGGGCAGAGCGGAGTGTAGCGGAGTAGAGTGGAGTGGAGTGGAGTGGAGTGGAGCGGAGTGGAGTGGAGTGGAGTGGAGTGGAGTGGAGTGGAGTGGAGTGGGTGAGAGTGCCATTTCCCCCTCATCTACTTGGAGCCGGTGTACTCAGTCACAGCCTTCGTGCCCTCCCACACCGCGTGCTTCGCCAACTCACCGGGCAGCAGCAGACGCACCACAGTCGGCATCTCTCTACTCGTGATCTACGAGCAGGTACAAGCAGAAGGGTGTACATGAAATAACTCCATGCTGAAGGTGTCAAATGACAATCCAATCAGCTGTCCAACTAGTCAAAATGGAGCTGCCCTCCTTAACATCCGGCATCCGTAATTCATTTGCTTCAAGACGTGTATACTGTAAATTCTGATGTCCAAATGTGGCGTGGTGTGGTGGACCGGAGTAGAATCATGCAAGCCAGCATAGAGCAACAAAGGTTACGCTGACTTAGCGTAACTTAGGAAAGACGAGACGACGAGACGGGACGAGACGAGACGACGAGACGAGACGAGAAGAAAAGAGGGTCTGCTTCCACCCCAAATCTAGGACGTAGCATGTCACTAGGATACCGACGAGCATTCCACTACTAGCTCACCGCCACCCACACTTTCAAACACTGGCATTAATCACATCATAGCAGGCCATCACGTTTCAAGCCTCCTCTATCTGCTTGCACTGCACTAGAGCGCCACACTTCGCCAGCCTCCATCTCCACCATCCACACCACAGCCAGTACCGCTAACAACGGCAACAAAATCAACTATAGTGCCATACGTACCACCTCTGACCTCAGATGCTACACCTTCTCCAACGGCCCATCATCATCACCTCACTCACCTACCCACTCACGCATTCACCTACTTACCCTCTCAATCGCTACTACCACCCTTACTCCCTGCGACCGCTGTCAGTGCCGACAAGCCGCCCTGCTGTCCAACTCAACAACGTCAGACACACACACGCAAGAACCGAAAATGAGGCGAATCGAAATCGCTTGTCGCCGTCACTCGGAGAAGGTGTGAGGGGAAACAAGAACAGAGCAGAGGAACAGCAGTGGGGGAGAAGCACAAGCCGATTAGTGTCAAACACCAGCTCGACCACCCACCTACGAACTTGTGGCACACAACCAGGCACTAGTGTACGGCTCGCCTCTCTCGCCAGTTGACTAGCTAAAGGTGAATGCAGTGTGCAATCTTGTGATTTGGGTGGCTCCAAACGGGGCTGTTGGAGCGTTCATGCAACGCCCGTCGCAATCTATTCATTCGTCCACATACTGGATACGGCGCAGCTTGATCACTGAAGCCATAGGCAATACGACTCGGACGTTTGGGAGCATAGACTGCGTCCATGGCAGCGACGGCCTTGTCCTTGGTGTGCTCAGTAGACGTGACGACGTTGCGTTCTCCAAGAAGATCTTGAGCACACAGCGCGTCTCCTTATAAATGAGCGCAGAGATGCGTATCAAGCCATCACGGCGCGTCAGACTTTGGAGAGCCGACTTCATGATACCTTGAATGTTGTCACTTAATATAATGCATTTATCTATATTTATATTCTGCTTGAATTTAATGTCCTCTTTTGTCCTCAGAAAAGTCAGTGGAATGCAAATTTAAGCCAAATTAGCTTTCATCCCGATTTCTATTGTTGAATGATAAACCTCACTAGGTCGGAAGAAGTGCATATGCTATGGATGTGAGGATTCTAGCCGACCTATAGCGGCAAGGGCGAAAAAAACAGTTACCTTTGGCAACTACTCCATTCCAGTTTTCTGCTGGAAAGCTATTAACAACGGAGGTGACACTAGCCATGAAGCATCTGGAAAATTTTCTTTGTGGGGTATTCCCACTGTACATGCACAAAAATTTTGACAATGTGAAGAGATATAAAACCCTATTCCCACAGAGCTGTGTTTGATCTCGCACTCGATAACATAAATCAGTAGCTAGACAGGTGTATCAACGTCTGGCTATGGACACGAGTGATGGCCAGCAGAACTACCCGTCCCTGAATCCAATTGCCAAACCCGACAAAACTCCATATCCAGTGGAACTGACAAGAGGGAATAAATGGGTGGAGTAGGATTAGTATTCCGTTGGGCAATTTGTACCAATATTAGGGGAACTTAAGATGATATACATTTGGGGAATGTTCAGCCTGTTACGCCAACCGTGAGAGAAGTAGATAAGTAAAGTTAATGCAAAAAAAATGGGCGTAATTGCAAAGAAGGACAAATTTATGTTCCATTAGAAACGACAAAATAGGCGTGTGGATGGGAAAGAAGTAAAAAGGAGAAAGAAAAGGGGGTTGAAAGGGAAGAATGAGGAAAGAAAGTAAAATGAAATGAGTGGTAATCATTATTACCCGGCTTTTTTTAAGTAATCTGCTCCTTTTCTTTTAAAAGTGAGACGGATAATGATGTTTTAAGGTGAAGGAAGCGCAATACTGAACATGCTAGATGGAAGATGCAAAACAGGATATTGTATGATTCGAGTGTCAGGTTAGGGTCTCAGACTCACAACTTCTCAGAACTGAAGAGATAAGTGCTTCTAAGTTAATTCCGCTTGCAGTCATTATCAACTCACTGTAATGGTTACCCATTCGCCAGAGCTTAATGCAAATGGGAACGTATGAAAAAAAGTTAAGTTCCTTTTAATTTTTACTGATTTTCTTAAGATTATGTTCAATTTATTACTGTACCTCATGCATCGAGCACTTCTTCCATTTTAGATTTAAATAAACATTTTTAAAGAACCGACACTCCTTTTATTTAGGCATTAAGAGGATGGCATGCTTAACCCATCTTCTGTGCTCATCGCCAAAACTGGGCCCCGTGTTTGCACAAGGTCCATCCAGGTTCATTTCAATGCACTCCATGACCGACAACTTCTGCAGCCTTTTGACGCATACATGCTCACGACCTAGACACAGTGGGGAACAACGACTTCGCGACACCGGCTAAGTGTTGACAAGATTATGGACACTCACATGCAACAATTGGCAGACTTGGGCGATGGTCCTATCCCTAATTGACGCATAGCCCATTTTGTGCGATTGCCCCACTTCCAGGTGTTCTAGCCCTTAGGACCAATTCCGATTACCCGTAAGACTTAACTACCTGCAATTCTCCTCCGACTAGGCTGATCCAAGTTTTCCTTCCTTCCTCTCCTCAAGCATCTCTTTTTAAGGGTCTGATGACGGGAGTAGAAAGGTGGAGTTCTGCGTCTATTACCAACGCACAGGTAAAAGAGTGCGCCATAGAGGTAAACATGACGACTAAATACTTCCTACGCCAAGTTCAAGACGCAAAATCTGTCAGTGGAATAATAACATCCACCCATCAACTTAATTATCTACTCTCAGTGGAGTTCAATATCTATTCTCACAAAATCTAGAAGTCTTTATTTTTTGCAAAATCGACTTGAGCCTGCAAATAGGTCCACTCATGACTCTTACCCTCCCATCCTAATTCAATGTTATTAATAAAAGTGTACTTCAAGAGTATCACGACCAACGTGAGCGAAATCATTGTTGAAACACTTACAGTGTAGAGGCATTCCAACGAAGTTCTTTGAATAATTAGGTGTAAATTGCAATTTAGAAGCGTTAAACAATATAGATCTTACATCTTAGGTTTGTGCTAACATCGTCGGGCAAATTAGTACTCCTTGTTACTTAGCAAAACTCTCGGCTTTTTTAATGCAGACCCTAGAGCCTCCGCGAATTCGTTGTGTACAGGTTAGACAATTAGCTTCTCCTCCATTCCATATATAGGCAATGCATTTTCTGCCTCAGTGTTACGCCTCCATTTGACTACAGGGAATATTCGGGGTCCAGAGCCACAAAGCATCTTTTGAAAAGCTATCTATAGATATGTCAAGATTTTAAGTAAATTGACCCACTGTACGCTCAATTTTTTGCAGTGCCATATACAAACGTGCTTTTTAGAGGTCAACTATGTTCAAATTTGACTTCCACATCTTTGATGAAAAAATACAATTCTGAGAATATGGGAAACCAGAGCATAGGATCAAACCGTAGTTAAAAACGTGTTCATAAGACTTAAAAATATGTTTCTTAAATGCAGCTGCAATACACTGTTTGTTCGAACTGCTGGTTCCGGTCACTTGGGTGATCGCACTGTATTAGCCGGTTGGCCCTAGTAATATGATTTCTTTCACCTTAAAGGAAGTATCGGGACGCTACAGCAGCATTCCGAAAGATTGCTGGAATACTTTGTTTGCTTGGACTGCTGGTTTTGGTAACTTAAGTGGCCATATTGCACGAGCCGTTTGGCCGGGCGCCGTGCTGGGTCAGAAGCCCCAATCCGTCTGTTTTCAGATTATATGTATTCTGCACTGGAACTATGTCTACTTTTCCCTTCACTAAGGTCTCTAAACCCTACAATTACAGCGGAGAGAATGAAATTTCACATTGAAATTAACCATGAACAGATTGCAATAGAAATGAAATGGAGCAGAAGTTGGGAGCAGAATTATGCAGACATAAATATTCGGGTTTGATTTGTAATCCGCAGGAGAGGTATTGTAATACTTTGTTTGTTCGAACTACCGGTTTAGGTCACTTGGGTGGCCATCTTGTCCTAGCCGGTTGGTCGGCCTCCGGGCCGTGCCAACAGCCCCCAAGTCCTCTGTTCCCGGAATGTATATATATTCTGCCCTAGTACTGCGCCTTCTTTTACCTTAAGGGGAGCCTCGGGACGCAACAGAATGGCAATTTATCATTCTAATCTAATTAATATTTGGTTCCAAAGCGAAAATCGTACACATTACAAATTATAAAGAAAAAATATGAAATTAACATTAAGTGAAATGAAGGGTACGGTATTCCGTGCCCGAATACACCCATACTACTCGAATGATTTCAGATAAACCTTGCAAAAAATTTGCGCACGACTACAAAACAACGTAGAGAATAAAAAATATTTAAAAGGAAAGAAACCTTAGATGAGGACAAAGAAAACCGATCATAAAAATTCTGAATGTGCAAAAAAAGTCTTTGCTTCTGCAACAAAAGTAGTTTGCTCGCTGAAACGATTACAATAACATCCTTCATCAACCAATCTTTCATCTCCGCGTTTTAATCATTCCTAGGTTATGACGAATTTATAAAATCGTGCCTCACTTTTCGCTCTTCAGTTCCGTTAGTCGTGGTCTCTCGTGTACCCCAGGCCTTACCTAGAAGATGGACTCAAAGGAGGAGGAAAATACTCGTGTCCGGTACCGGATAAAGAGGCTTACGTATACACAACGTGAATTTGCGGATGAATTCCACGAGACACCAAAGTCTGCCTTCACATTCGCCAGAGTCAAGTCGGCACTTCGAAAAATTCGACTGAAAACGTTTGGTTTTGAGCTTTTCCCCATCTTCAAATCACTGGTGACGTACTACAATCTGCATTACTTCACACTTGATATAATTGCAGGCATAACGATGGCTTTCTTTCATCTTCCTCAAGGTAGTTAACTTTTCCCATCACCTAATATTGTGTGATTTTAAAAAGGTATGGCATATGGAGCGCTTGCTGGTCTGCGCCCCGTGAATGGTTTATATACTTCGTTCTTCCCCGTTCTGACTTACTTCTTCTTCGCTACCTCACGACATAATTCAATAGGTATGTGTTCGATATTTATTCTTCAAGTTATTCTATTGAGCCAAAAAACACATTTCTGTTTCTCCTTAAGGCACGTTTTCTCTGGCCTCTCTTCTCTTCTTTGAGCCTATAAACCGTCTGACCCTTCAATACTATCACCCAAATCATTCTAGCAACAGCACAGCTATATCCGACGAGGAATACGCTTTTAGATTAAACTTGGCCATGACTCTTGCGTTTTGCGTCGGAATACTGCAGGTAATTTGTTGCCTCTTGGACACTTCCCTTGTGGTTGTTTTGCAGATCATAATGGCGTTGTTACAAGTTGGATCGCTGGCTGCCTACCTTTCGGGTCCACTGATAAGCGGTTTCATGTGCGCTTCTGCGTTTCACGTTGTGGCGAGTCAGTTAAATTACCTCTTTGGGATCAAGCTGCCTCGTGTGCATGGACCAGGGAACTTACTTCTCGTAAGATTTTATGCTCACAATCTTGTAGTCGATCTCGTGTTTTAATTAGTCGGTGGTTTGTGTTATTATAGAAGTTTTACAACTTGTGCGCGCACATAACTGAAACGAATGTCGCCACGGTTGTCATCTGCATCATCTGTATTTGCTTACTGCATGTCTTCAGGATGTGGATTAACCCTTTCTTTCGAAAGAAGTTCAAGTTTCCCATTCCGGTGGAGCTGATTCTCGTGAGTTGACTTCAAGCTAAGTGCAGGGTGTTGCTTATTTGAAGCCTATTTTTGACAAAAGGGAGCTAGTGATTTGACTCCCACCGAAAGTGGTAGATGGATGTGGTTTGGAGATAGGTATGGTTGTAATTTGTCGCTGGTGCATTTTGTCCATCTAGTGGGCTAATCGTGGAAATAGTTGATGACTTTACAGCCAAAGAATAGGTGCGTTGCTCATGTAATCAGAGCACCATTTGCGTTTTCCCCACTCTTTAATTGCATCCCCTCAATTCATGACAGCATTGCAGAATGGGGTAGGACTAGTGAACTCAAACTGATTGTGCATTGTGTGCCCTTAAATGACCACCGTAGGTGTGTTGTAGTAGCAGCTTAAATCGTTAAAATCAATTTTTTGTTTTTACGCCAGGTTGTTCTCAGCACGGTTATCTCGCATTTCGTCGGCTTTTCTAGTCGTTGGGGCGTCACCGTTGTCGGTAAAATTCCCTCCGGGTATGTGGAATCGCTAATATGAAGTATGCTACCATCTCATGTGCCTCTGCATAGCCAGAGTTTGTCTCTAAATGCCTCATTAGGGCACAGAAATCGACAGAGTATAAAGCATGAGGGTTTAGAATTGGTGCGGAGCTGCTGACATCGCCATGATGGGATGTGCTGAAGGTAGTGACTGAGTCGCATGGTTCGCAGTGTGTGCGGAGGCAAATGTCAAGTGGACCGTCCCTTGTTTGTTATTTGAGCGTGGCCCTCGACACTTCCCGTAGTCACTCATTTGCTCCGATCGGCACAATTGTAGGCGTGAGTCGCAGTTGTGAGGCAGGAGCGGTGATGAAACGATGGATAGTTTTGTGAGTAGTGGCGCGTAAATATGTCCTCGATTGGGGCTGAGCTGTCATAGGAAGAAGTCCATTTTGGGAGTTGCCAGTGGCAACTAATCGACGTTTTACAAATGTCACATTCCGTACACCGAACGCTTTTCCACTTCACCTGAAACCGGGACGAGGAAAGGTGTGTCATATTCATGGACCGTGATGTGGACCCCTGTACCCACAGCAAGGTTATGTGTGTTCAGTGAAAGGAAATGCTCCAGTCATTGAGGTCGGTTTCCACTTCATCGATGTCCAATGTCAAGGACTGGAAACTGAGAATTTTGCTGGAAGCTGGTGTGGGTACGAAGTCCTCCTTTTGGGTTACTTCGCCTACTCAGCGATTTCCAATGTATCGTCTCCACCTGTCACATATGCTTGCGGTGCTCAGTCGGTGGAGCAGTAATGATTGTTCTTTGACTAAAATTGCCCACTGTAACCACCAGTGTACGTGCCAAACCATGTTATATGAGTTAAATAGGCGCGTCGACATAGAGGGATGTGCAAAAAGGGCTGTAGGCACGGAGAGTGACTGGGTCGGGGGAGAGGGAGGGGTTGGTACTGTTAAGTATCAATAAAACAAATGTGGGTGGATTCCAACTCCATCCAACTAAGTGACTTCCTTATTGTGTGCGAAGTTTGTCCATTAATTTGTGCCCAATTAACCATCTCGGTGTTCATCCTTGAGTTAAGCCTATCCCAGTGGCTAATTAGAAACTACCTCGGTGATTGGTGTGGGTAATGCAGAGAGACGCCGAATGGACTGTTTGTGCAGCTTTCCACTCTCCGTCTCTATTGTCAACTGAAGTGGATGGTTGACTTTGATGAATGGTTGTAGCGTTTGACAAAACTCGTCCCTTCTTGATCCCCGAATAGCCTTCCTGCACCAGTTGTTCCAACATTTGCCTACTTCTCAGACCTCGTGCCGGACATCTTTGTCATTGCAATTATCGTCTTCGCCATCAATGCTGGACTGGTGAAGACCTACGCTTCGGAATTTGGCTACGACGTTCTTGATAACCAGGTTTGCAAAATGAGGCATTCGAAATAGAGGCCTTCTTTGATGATAACTCTCCTGTAATGTTGTGGTAGTGATGACTTCCGGAGCAGTGTGATGCTGTCGGATTTGCTATGGAAGATGTTGCCAAGTAGACGTCACATAGGGAGACAGAAAAGGTCTGGGTTGCAGTCAGTCAGCTATAAGACCAGATCTGGGTGTAGATGTTTGAGATGCTAAGGTGATGGGGTTTCCACTTCCACAGTTTTACAGCCACGTAGACCATTTATTCACAGACAAATACGTAATAGGATAGACAAGTATCCTGTTTAGATTAGCGTCAAGCAAAAGTGTGGTTGAGGTCACACTTGATTGCTGAGTAGTTTCATTTGGGTGATTTGTATCCTTGCGTCCTTTGATCCTGTTTGACAGAAGCGATGGGCACAGTATTCTTTACCGCTAATTTTAGGAGTTGTTGGCGCTCGGAATTAGCAACACTTTTGCCTCCTTCTTTCAATGCCACACAGCGAGTGGTGCACTGAGTCGTACTGCCGTAGTCGTCACGATTGGTATGGCGTCGCAGGTTGGTGTTTCAAGTTGGTTGTGGTACGGTGGTCACGATTTTACAGTATCCGAGATGTTTCCACTGCATGCGCCGTTTATCAAGTCTTAAACGCAAGTCTTCTGCTTGCGAAAGCAATAAGGCTCCGAGCCACGCACGGAAGGCCGTAGTCTGTGCCAGATGGTGGTGTTTACGACTAGTGACTGAAGCATGTGTTGTTATTCTTTGACAGATTGCGTCCCTTATTTCCTGTGGCATCTTCCTGATCATCCTCTTCTTCATTGCACCCTACCTGGAATCCCTGCCTCGGGTAACTCTTTTCTACCTCGAAATCTCATTTCGCTGGTTCGTTCTAATATTGCCTCACTTCGAGCTCCCCGAACCGACAGCGTTGTTTGGTTATGTTGCTAAACACTTGGAAAATGCGTTTTGGTGGGGCTATTCAGTATTCAGTATGCGCTGGCACCGACTCTAGTGAGAGTCGATTTTACGTGCAATTGTTGCCTGATCTACGTCGGTGCAATTTTCAATGCCAAGGTGTTGGTGAGTGTCAACAGGAGTTGTCCACGATCTGATTTGCATTGTGGCCTGCCCCAACCTGAGGCAGGATGTTGCCATACTTCGCTCTTGGCAAGAGTTGCTAAAATTTGATTGTTTGTGTTAATTGTTCACTGGAACCGGTGACGCGAAGTTGCAGTACTACTTAGGACGGAATGCGCAGTTTTAAGTAGCCCAGCACTTTGCACCAGTTATCAGATCGAATAACTGCTTTCATTTTCAACCGTTTCAGGCGGTTCTTGGTTGTATTGTCTGCGTCGCTCTGACCAGCACATTCAAGAAGGTCCTCGACCTGAAGCGCCTTTGGAAGGTGTCGAAAATTGACGCGGTAGGTTAAATGCTGCATTGCTTCACTGTCACTTGACCCGCTTCACTTTTGCATTTGAACGAGTTTGACGGCAAATTGCTGGATGTGTGCGTGTGTGAGTGGTGGTACCTACACCGACCTTTGAATTAGCTGATCCTTTGCATTGCTGTTAGAGCCTGATAGAGGGTTGTAAGGCAAAGTTTTGAATTCGATCGAAGTGTTATGCATTTCCCATCGGTCTTAAAAGTGGTTCTTTGGTATCAAAAGGACATGCGTCGAATGGAGGTGCCGAGTTGGGTTTTGTTGTGTTCTGAGCAGTTGTGGTGCAGGGATTAATTAGCTGCTCTGACCCGTGCGGTGTCGATTTCAGAGGAGATTCCAGTGCCTCAGCTATGGCACTTTATTTCCCCAGCATGATGCTGCCACTGCACTGCCTAACTGACCAATTTAACAAAAACTGGTCAAAAACCAAGAATTAGGGGTCGTTGTACGACTCTTTCATTGTTTGAACGCAGAGAAGTAGTTTGTTGAAGAGGACATGTCATTCATTGGTGGCATGGGACTCATGATGAGGTCGAGGCTTCATCTATTCCAGTGAGGGTAGGTTTGCATGACATAATTTAGTGCGAAACGGTGTGGCTAAGATTTCGAAGGCGCTTCTCACCTGCGAAGGTGTCATTTTTGTGATGGGTTGTCAGTTGCTGACCTCGAGGACTACTGCTAAAATCAGGTGTATGTTGGTCACGAGTTTGTCTGGAAACTTGCCTCCTTACGATGTGAAAGAAGAGCCAAGATTCGGACCTTCAAGAGGTCATTCTGAATTTGGGTGAAAGTTCGGTTTTGTTGGATGAAAGGAAGCTAAAATGGAAGTCTCATGAAGACGGCACGACTGAGTTAGTTCACCCTTCTTTCCAGTCAAAGATTTTGAAGGGGTAGATTCTACCGACGCTAGCCCACTTCTTTAGCTCGTACAGTGGAACCGATGTAGATTGTTTTAGAGGATGTGATAGTTACGGAGTGAGGATTGTTTGGGTCGTGATACTGGCGATTAACGCCTAATCCAGAGCGCATGTATGCATTTGCTTCCCACAGCCTTCAACGGTCTGTTCTCAGCCGAATTCTGTGTCATGTGGCGTAGTGGTCCATTCAACGTCAGTCAACGGTGACCCTCAACCAGCAAAACCACTTGTTCCTTCGCATCTTGAGGTGTTAGCGATGCTACGTCGGTGCCTACTTTTGGGAACGGCACAGGCTTTTCTTTTTGAACTTTGCTAACCACAAATGCAAGCACGAGTTCAAATGAGCGATGCTTGGCGTATTTGACGGAACCAAGAATGGTTAAAATAGTTCCTACCACCTCCTACTTTTGTTCGAATTTCAGATATAGGAACGCGACGAATCTAATTGTGTCATGTTCCGTAATGGATAGTGATGGGGACTGCAAACAGAGGTTGGATTGTGTATCAGGCAGGCACTTGGTGAGACGACTCTTTTTCGACAAACCACGTGGCTTACCCATGCCAGCCAATCCAACTAACCTGCTGATCCATTTCAAAATCACTTATCCCATAGGGCAAAAGTATACGAGAGGGATGTGCTTTTCCACTGAGAACATGTCCAAACCTGATGTGTGGTGATTGGGTGAGCTTGAGAAGCTGTTTATTGAGCAACAGGAAGGTCGTGCTTCACCTTTGAAGTTTGCAGGTTTTCGTCGGACCAACTCTGTCTCTTGCCTGGTTCGAGTACCGCGCGAGTTGGACAAGTTAAACTGACACATGCCTACATGGGAGGCAGTAAAGGGCAAGCCGAACACAGCGAGCATTCCACTTATGTTACTGCGCATTCTTATTTTGAATGTGTGCTTGCATCCCATCATGTCTGACTCCGTCAAGTGTGCAGAGAAGTGGCCTTTGGAATAACCAGTCTGTGCAAGCCCTTCCACATTGCAAGAACTTGCTTTGTGTTCACTCTCCCTACGAAAGCATTCACCTTTTGTTTGATTTCTCTACACAGTGGATGGTTAGGCGTTGACGAGTTGTCCATGTTGCGGCGATCCACGGCCCTGATGAATGCTCACAGAGATGGATGAGTGTTATGCTGTGGGGTGGAAACCACCACCACCACCACCACCACCACCACCACCACCACCACCACCACCACCACCACCACCACCACCACCACCACCACCACCACCACCACCACCACCACCACCACCACCACCACCACCACCACCACCACCACCACCACCACCACCACCACCACCACCACCACCACCACCACCACCACCACCACCACCACCACCACCAGTGCTTTTGAAGCTCACACACCGTTGGGATGTTGTGCCGCTGATGGTCATTACCGTCACCACCTTGCAGTCATCTGCACGCAGCCGTCATCTTGCTGCATGAAGCATAGCCACAGTGCCATTATCCTTTCTAGCTGGGAAATCAAAAGTGCAGGTTTGAATTGAAGGCTATTCAATTTGGCGTTGCATTGTTGCCTCTCTTAGAACCTGATTTGATGATCTCAGTTCAGTTTTGGCCATCGTCGTCTCCATCTCGATTGTAGTCAATCTGGTTGGTGTCGTTCCTAACGACCTTCGCAGTGGACATCATCTACGGTGTTGGCGTTGGATTCGTCTATTCCATCCTGACAGTGGTCTCCAGAAGTCAGTACGGTGGTCGCTTTCTCCTTGGTGAGGCCAAGAACACCGACCTCTACTCGGAATTGAAGCGTTTTGAAGAGGTAGTGCAACAATTTGTGTTCCTCAGGACTGCAAGCATTATTATCGTCCCTCGATGGGTAAGAGGGTGCACAGTGAGAGCACTTGCAGGGAGTTTGTTATGCCGCCTACGTGAGGGGAACTGATGGGGTGTGTGGTTTTACCTATCAGGGCATTATAAAAATCTAGCTCATGGGCGTTCTCTGGCAACGTTAAGGTTAGAATTAGATGATGGACGGTGAGTTCATTTTCACATGAACATTTGTCCGGAAGCAAGTCCGACACCATTCAACTGCTAGCATTCAACCTTTTGTCGTGGTCAGTCCAATGGTTTTGTGAGGTGGGAAGCCTCCGAGCCCCAAGACGTTGGTATGAGCATTGACAAAGGGCGTTTGGTTTGTCTTTGAAGAGGGAGCCGGTTTATTAGCTTGCGGTTTTATGCAACGCGGTCCCGTGTAATCGGTTGGTGCTTTTAGCCGGCGTGAGTTTGCAGCAGGCACTGTGACGGCAGCCGAATCCAACTGAGCAACGTGGGATGCTATGCTCAGCGTGTCCTAGCAGTCTTTCGGTGTTTCGATGGGTAAACTGCTTGTGTAGAAGTCGATCTCATGAATGAATTGGGTGGTAAAGGCGTTTCTCCCTCGAACGTCTGCATTGGCCAATTTGGTCCTCCTGTGACGTAGAGAGGTGCCTGGTCCTGGAATTGTGCAATCCATCGGGAGGGAGCTGCTTGTTTTCGCCCAGATGTGAGGCTTGCCCACGAGAGGTGTGTCTACTCTACGATGCTAGCTGTTGGATTGGCGCATAGAAGTGGCTCGACACCCAACGCCATCAAAGGTAAGAGTGGGAAGAGTGGAAGAGTGGATGATGAGAGTCGTTACTTGCGGCCAATTTTTGGGAAGGTCCTCATTGATCAGGTACTGGCTTGTGCCCCCACGCCATTCACTGGTGAAACACTTCCTTCCTTGACATTTTGCGTTGTCCAACTGTCGTCCATCTGTAGGTGCATGAGTTGGAGAGCATCAAGATAATCCGTTACGATGGACCCGTCTACTTTGCCAACGTGGCTTCCTTCCAAAAGGCCGTCTACCGTCTCTCGGGTGTGGATCCGGTGAAGGTGCAGCGCGATTTGCAAAAGAGGGACAGTAGGTGGAAATTCTTTTCTCTCCACAAAAGCAAGTCTACCACCCCAGCTGCCAACCTCTTCAATCTTCCGTCTGAAGACGCCGACGAAAGGAGCGCTGTGGAGGACATGGTCATAGGATCGAATACGCCAGTAGGTTGTTGAATGCTCCAATTTTGAGTAATACAGATAAGTAGCATAAGAGGGTCACCGAATTTAAACCGCGAATGGACGAAGTCAGCTTGCTTTTTCATCATCAAACGAATGATTGCGTTGCGTTCATTGGCTTCCGCACACTGCCGGAGGTTGGTCAATGATAGGGTTGGCATGATGAGGTGTTCTAGGCGCAGGCTGAATGTTCGCATAAATGACTGACTACTGTGCTGAAGGTTGGGGTCTACCGCGTTCCTGACCTCTTCGCTTGAGTCCTAATGCTCCAGTTCGAATGGAATGAAAAGGACGTCAAATGTTGATATTTTAATAGTGTACAGCACCTGTTACCTTTCGCCAGCTATCCACTGTCTTGGTTTCAGCTGTTCCATCCGCCCTCCTTTTTGTGTCCACCGTTGCGTTGAATTTCATTTTAAAAGTGTTAGAATGGAACGGAAAGTACCAGCTCCACGTAGACATGCATAATTTTTTTGTAGTGAAAATGGGAGCTTGTCGCACTTGACATCACTGCGTGATCACGCAGAGTTTTGAGCTTCCCGCATTCACACACGATCTGTAGCTTTGATGTGCCTGTTAGGCAGTGTGGAAATGTGTATTTCGCAGTCCACAATAAGTGCACTTCACCGTCCACGGTAATGCTGCATGGACTGGTGGCGTTGTGGGCAGGGAAACGTGGACTTGTGGTACTTGAAAGGTGTGGGAATCCGCAGCCCAGAATTGACTTGAAAGCGGCCAAGGAGTACTCCTGTTGAGCCGTGTGTCTAGCTTCCATGGTGTAGTTATTTTCCTAGTGGCATTTTACTTTACTCCGGAAAGCCACATCCATGCCCACATCTTTTGTTGTGCAAGAAGTGTCCTTGTTGAGTGGCTTCGTGCACCCTCAACACTTGCCCACTAGGCGGTAAACCACAAGTACACCTTTCTTCCTGCATCTGACTGAGTGTTCCTGCACATTTGATTGCGCTAGAAGTAATGGTGGGTGTTCGTGTGTCTGGGGTCTTTGCAGGTATCCTTCGCAGCAGGAGTAGACCGCGAAACTAGTGGCGGACCCGGAAAACCGCTGCGTTACATTATCCTCGATGCCTCCGGGTGGATGTTCACCGATACCGTAGGACTGCGGGGAATTAAAGAGGTGAGTCTTGAGCATTTCATGCAGTTGGTGATGAAGGAAGGACAATGGTTGCTGTTTGCGCGCGTAGCTACTGTCCCTGTTGTGTTGTGCAAAGTGTTGCGTCGTTGTTGCAGACGAGGCCACTGGTGAATCACTGCTATTCCATGGTTCCAAGTGCCTGAGGTCTTTTGACAAACGCGAGCTAAACGCGAGCTGATGATGAATTGCTTCGCTCTCCACGCTGTCACTTGCTTTTGAAGTAGTGAAGATAAATTGTTCTAGCTGACAGGTTGTCATCTTTGCTGCCAACGTCACACATGTGTGACGCCCATGCGACTTGAAAGGAGCAGCGAATTGATCACTTGACTTCAAGGGGAGGGAAGAGGGCGCGGGAAGCTAATAGTCTGAGCTGTAAGTGAGTTGTTCATTGCTCAGTGGTGGAAATGTTAATGTCATTATTACTTAAGCATTGGAGCCGTGGTGGTGAGTTCTTCTGATGAGACTGCCCTGGTGGCGAACGCGTTGAATGGTTACGTGCCCTCCTGTCATCAGTGGCTCTGACGCACCAACCCGATGCGCGCTTTGCTGACTCAATTGGTGAGTGCGCATTCAGCTCTCCCATAGCCCGTAACAGAGGATGTGTCTAGTCTGTTGGGTCGTAAATTTCAGTTATTAGTATCTCACGCACGATTTGGTCACATGATGTGCTGAGAAGTTCGGTTGCTACTTTTCGTCATACGTTCGTCTTTTACGGCTGAGTGGTGGGCCCACGTAGGCGTTGGTTGTGTCCACAATGGGCCGTTTCATGCCTATGATGTGTCTCGTGATGGTGGCTAGTGTCTTCCTGAGGCCTGTTTGTACGCTAGCCTTGTGTTCGGAAGGCGCAGAAGTGGACGAGTGGCTATTTTTAGGTGGACTCGTTGCACTCTTGTAAGGTATCCTCAAAAGTTTATATTCGTTGTAGTTCCGCCTTCCTAAAGTTATTCCTGAACCGAAATATAACTGCTAAATTGCTGACTTGAGTACTGTTTGTTTGACTTCAAGACAAATGCATGTGAGCCATCCCAAGATTAGGCTGGTTGGCACCTACTTGGCGACAATCTTTTTAGGTTTTATTGATCCCTGTGTTGCTACAAAGTATCTAGCATTTGCAAAAGCCGCGGAATAAGCACAGATGTAGCGAAGTGTCATTGAATGTGTGGACATGTTGCTTCAAGAAAAAGAATATTTATATGTAGGCAAATGATGCATATTTGCGATTGCTGGTCGCGAAATATGTTGTTATTTCGCTGATTACACTTCTCATGCTCTCAATTTTACTCGGGTATTAAAGTTGGTAATGGCTTCTTATATTTCTTATGTATAAATAAATAGGAAAAGTATTTCATATGTTTTCGCGAATGGGATGAAATTTCTTTCTAGTACAGGAAGTGATTTTGATAGCCGGCGTGGTAAATGTTGCCTTAGTCGCTCCAAATGAGTAAAAAATAGGCGGTCTTATAAAACGCTTACGTGAGGGTGCCTTTTCACTGGCCTACCTAAGATTGATATGGAAGAGTTGAACCCTTGCTTAGCAATATCTAGGCTACCAGTTTTACAAACATGTGACTCATTTCCCCTGCTAAGTGATGAAAACTTGTTTCACCATTAGATCCCTGCATCCATCTTTAAGCCCATTGAGGTTTACCGTAGTCCCACCTGGTTCATGCCTTTGCTTAAACTCATGTGCCAGAAAGGAAATGCTTAAGTGGACAATAACACATTCGCATTGTCGTGACAAAGTAGTCTGATAGGTTGTCGTGGGTCAGTAATCCAGAAATTGCTTAATAATTTAACGTCTAGCTGATTCTTGTTAAAGCAAGCCAATGTTTCTGTCGCGTATTTAAGCAAACATTTTTAAATGGACTGTTGTAGGCCGAATAAATTTGTGCACAGGATTGAGAACTTAGCTCGATCTCGGATTTGGGTTCGCCTGATCTCCAGGTGGGAGGAGAATATTTGACAGAGATGAACGAAGGTGGTTTCAAGAACGGAACCTCCACTCGACACTAGTTGGAGCACCATAAGACCACTTTATAGGACGGTGTTTATGATGCCTGTTTATGATGCATCAATTCCTCTCTGAACGCCACTAGTATGATACATTGACTTTTATTGGTTGCATGAAGGTAATTGCTCTCAAAAGACTAGGTAGTTTGCATTCAATAACCAATGCGTAAGGGGTTTAAGAGGCTGCAGACGTGGATGGAAGACCATTCAGTCAAAATAGCGTGCCGTTGGTAGTGTTCCCTCCAGTTGCTCTTCTAGTCCAGCCGTTATGCATCATCCTCCAACTTGCAGTTCATAAGTTTATATTGCGTCCATATCAGTGGTGGATCGAAGTGATGTTCTTTGCATACCGGACCCACTACAAGGCGAACTACACGGAGGATGAATTCACTAGGGCACTGTTGGTAAAATCTTGATGATGCTTCGCGGCGAGCATATGCCTTATGCCCAACACCACTCATTGGTGACGTTCACCTCGTGGCAATATGAGAGGGGAGTGCAACGTCCTCGAGCTATGAGGCCGATTTCGAGCCATCACAGCTTGATATCGCATTGTTGGCGTCCATGCCTCAGAACTGGAAGTTGGGAACTTGCCGAAAATTGAGCCCTTGTCAATTCAGTCGTCTGTAGCAGATATTGTCGCTCTGGCATCTGACTGGCGAAACCAGAACTCCTGTTCGTTGGGATAGGGTCTTCTCGTTGACGAAGGCAAAATGACGGGAGGTGAGGTTACTACTGGCGTATGGAGGGATTAGGGCTGTTGGAATGACCGAGTTGCCAGAACAGCAGGAAGAGGTGGTAAGACGTCAGAGGTTGATTGGCACAATGTCTTGGTTGGGAGTGAATGGTGAGAGGCTCGAAACAATAATTGTGTGGGTCATGTTGTAGATGATTAAGAACTACACGGAAGTGGAGGTGACCATCCTCGTGGCGGCGTTGCGTCCTCGCCTTCGTGAAATGTTCGACAAGTCAGGAGTGTTCTCGGTACTGTCGGAGGAGAATTTCTTTGTCAGTCTACACGACGCAGTGCTTGTCGCTCTTGCCGAGCTTCATTCAACCGCTGCAGCGGTGGGTGGTGTGGAGGATGGAACAGGGGGAGCGGTGGCGCTTCGACGTCGTCGCACTATTGAGGAGGTGCGTGGTATTCTCGAAACCGATCCCGATGCCGCTACCGACTTGTCGGTACTGGGAGAGGAACGTGCTGTTGCTTTCTAGTCTTTTCACCCCCTACCCAGCTCTTGTGTTGCACATACACCCTCCCTCTCATCTTTGCACGTGATTTTTTAAAGTCTTTTCGGATTGCCTAGATGATGTAGACAGAGGAGTGGATTTCAATAAAAAAGGTGAATGTTTATGTTGGGTTGGTTGTTGTTGTTGTTGTCCCGTTGTCCTTCAAGTTATCAATTCATCACTTTTTATGGTTCTGCGCTCTTTTCATTGCTGCTCATACTGTTTTCCCCTAGTCAAAGTGTTTGTTGAGATTTCGTTTGCAGATGTTTTAGTTGAAGTGATGAATGCATTGGCTTCAATTCATCCATCTTTCAGATTTGCTTGGTCTGTTGTCTTCTTCCCCGCTTTCATTTCAAACTAATTTTCTTCCTGAATGTATAGAGAGCCTCCATAGAGGATACATTTTTTGAGACGGCAGATGTGGGCATTGTTTCTTTTGGTTTTGAGTGGTTTCGACTGCCCTCGCAATGCTCCTGCGAATGAGAGGGGAAGAGTGTTTTAGAATGACGGAATAGAAGAATTCAGAGTGAATGAGTGCTGTTGAATAGTTCGACTTTTTGGTCTTTCTGTAGTCTCAATCTCCTAACAACCTCTGACATCCGAGGACGTTAGCACTTGAGATGATCCCTTAGCATTTCAGTCTTCCGCACCTCTTTTCTAAACACTGTAACGGAATTGTCTATTTTCTGTATCAAAGAGGCATTATCAAATTCCAATAATTCCATTCCATTTGTTCACTTTCACCATTGCAATGAAACATATGCTTTTTTGTCGTCATTCACGATTTCAAGACATGGTTATTCAGTCATGATATATCCGGAACTGTGCAACAGTCTTCACAGGAAGCGCAGTGATCTGAGACTACCATGAGGAAGAGAGAAAACATACTACTCGGTCCAACACACATTTTAATAAAACAAATGAACAAGAGCGAAGAGCGTTGTTTTGAGAGAATGACTTAAGGCTCTGCTTGGTAAGTGTGTGCACATTCTTGCGCGCTAAAGTACTTTTTAATAAATTTCTTACTTTTTGAGTCTCAGTTTCGGGGTTTAGGTCACTTGGGTGGCCATATTGCCTTTGTTGAGTGGGTTGACCTCTGGGCTATGCAAGCAACTCCACTTTCCTTTGTTGTCAAATGTGTGCACATATTCTACACGAATATTTTGTCTCCCTTTTTCCTTCAGGGAAGTGTCGAGTCACCACATGTGTACAGTGCCTATACGCCGAGCTAGACCGATGAGCACAAAATTTCCCGATCCAATAATGCATACGCGTTTGCAATGGTCTATCTTGATATTTATACGTTTCTGTGGTAACTAGAGCCCTTAGGATTGCCCGTCGTTAACTCATTATCGAAAGCGTGCCACAGGGAGCCAAGCGATTTCGGTTCATGTATCTTGATAATCACTTCGCACAAGGGTGAAAATAAAGTTATTCCAACGAATTGTAAGCACAGACCATCTGTGGCTTATTGATAATAAACGGATTTACTAATTAGCAAAAAGTGTTCGTGACAAAAAAAAGTGAGAAACATTAGATTCGCGCAAATCGGCTTTTGACTAGCCTTCTCCCAAAAAGCAATAATTAGCAAAAATCAAGTTAATTAACTTTTGGGATTGTTAAAAAGTATTTTTTTCATTGAAAATATAGTGTTGGTACACGTTGGTATTCAAATTTATTTTTGCAAATAGCAACTGTGATGTTGAATCAAACTTACTATCATAAATAAATAGAAAAGTTCACAACATAATGTTAATGCGCAAGACGAAGAAAAAACATTAATTTATTATCTTCATAACTGTCCGTCAACAGGGACGCAAAAGGGTGCTCACCTTTTCAAATCTGATAGTTTGTTAATTTTATGGCTTTTGGAGCGTAAATTGTGGATAAACTCACCACAGGTTTGGGTACACAAAATGCTTAGCAAAACAAAAAGAGAAGCGCTTACTTACGGCCTGGCTGGTGGGCCAGTAAGTGTGAATTTGATCGCGGTCCTCTCCAAGGCGCCAGGACTGTTCATCGACTGATCTGCCGACTGACTGACTAGTCATCCCATGACAAGCCGGCGGTTGCAACCTGGTAATCTTTAGCATGCCTACATGTGGAGTCGTAGTGGGACGACGCGTAGAATTGCAGCAGACATTTGTGTGGAGGATGGTGTTACACCTTCGCTTTCTGCACGCACACTTAAGTCGGATCTGCTAACTGGAGGATGGACTAATGGTTTAGGTGCAAGTGCTTTACGCGACAGTTTGCATAACTTCTCGCGCAATCAGCAATTATACCTGTCTCTCGAAATGTTTGTCTACAGTGACAAAGTGAGAGGTAGATTCGCCATGGTTAGTGTGAAAATGGGAGTAGAAGGAGGCGTGAAGTTGAAGGAAGACAGAAAATGGATAGATGACATGTTACGAAAGAAACAATGAGCATAAGATAGCTAAAAGTGTAGAAATGAGGAATCACTGAGTGAGGTAAGCAGGTCACTGTGCCTGATCCGAAATAAGTTTACTCACTTAATCCCACTAACTTCAATCTTCGCCCTCTACTAAACAAGGCAACAGATACCATCCGCAACCAAAAGTCGCCTTATCTTCACTTTAACAATTCATGCTGCACTGCGTCCCACTATACCACACTACGGTGTCAAGTCTCACCATCACAACTGCTCTCTACTTCTTCCTATGTGGTCAGATAGATCGATCAAACTCAGCTTTATTTGCCAGTCATTGAGGGAGCCATTATTGTGCATACCCAGCAAATCATTTTTCTTGGAGAAAATCAGCCATCCTCCTCCATCTCTTATTGATACTACGTTATAGCATTTCATCTCAATTGAAAAAGATGGTAAGGTTTCCTTTCATCATTTTTTGTCATGCACAAATTTTATCATTGATATCTACTGCACGAAATATAAATGAAGCAAAGCATCACTGAAAGCCCTCCATTTAAGTGACGCATTACTTATGCTGGACAATCCATGCCTCGCAGTAACCTCTTATTCCCTCCCATTCATACCATTTCTGACGCTAGCCGGTACTGTTCTGCTACAGTTTCTTGCAAATGCTTCACCAGCACACGATGCACCGTCATACTCGACCTCATCCCTGTCTATTAACCCTTAAAAAAATACTATCCAAACTCACTCATTACCAACTTTTGTATTCATGCACACATACGGGTGCATATGAATTGAATTAATGTGCGGGTCTCAAGTAACCGCCTGCATTGATATCCCAGCCACTATAATGACGCCATCAAAACGCCTCTTACCTATATTTAAATTGGTAGCAATATGCCAAACAAGTCATGCGTCCAACAAGAGTGTAGAAGCATCAGCATTCAACTACGTTGGTACCGGAACAGACCAATTCTGAACGCGGATTTGGCCACTCACTGGTTCTTTTAGACGTCCGAACGTCACCTGCATACGACCAGGAGTCAACTGCATTATCGCATCCCTATTCTAGCGTCTTCGCATCGAACCACCCAAATCCGAAAACACTAAAGCCGCCCAAACTCGCTTAAGCCCCACTTCCAACGCGCCACCACTCACCTAATCATCACAACTCCCTTCTCAGCACCCAGATCACTTCCAACACCAACACTGCCACCCACATACCACTGCGACAACGAGGAGGCGTGGAAAAGAAATCAAAGGAGTGACACACCTACACTTTTCATTCACAACAACGCATAACGAATGCGGCAATGGTGGTGATCCTCAGCAGTGCCATGGGGTGTGCTCACTCGGAGGGCAGAGCGGAGTGTAGCGGAGTAGAGTGGAGTGGAGTGGAGTGGAGTGGAGTGGAGTGGAGTGGAGTGGAGTGGAGTGGAGTGGAGTGGAGTGGAGTGGAGTGGAGTGAGTGAGAGTGCCATTTCCCCCTCATCTACTTGGAGCCGGTGTACTCAGTCACAGCCTTCGTGCCCTCCCACACCGCGTGCTTCGCCAACTCACCGGGCAGCAGCAGACGCACCACAGTCGGCATCTCTCTACTCGTGATCTACGAGCAGGTACAAGCAGAAGGGTGTACATGAAATAACTCCATGCTGAAGGTGTCAAATGACAATCCAATCAGCTGTCCAACTAGTCAAAATGGAGCTGCCCTCCTTAACATCCGGCATCCGTAATTCATTTGCTTCAAGACGTGTATACTGTAAATTCTGATGTCCAAATGTGGCGTGGTGTGGTGGACCGGAGTAGAATCATGCAAGCCAGCATAGAGCAACAAAGGTTACGCTGACTTAGCGTAACTTAGGAAAGACGAGACGACGAGACGGGACGAGACGAGACGACGAGACGAGACGAGAAGAAAAGAGGGTCTGCTTCCACCCCAAATCTAGGACGTAGCATGTCACTAGGATACCGACGAGCATTCCACTACTAGCTCACCGCCACCCACACTTTCAAACACTGGCATTAATCACATCATAGCAGGCCATCACGTTTCAAGCCTCCTCTATCTGCTTGCACTGCACTAGAGCGCCACACTTCGCCAGCCTCCATCTCCACCATCCACACCACAGCCAGTACCGCTAACAACGGCAACAAAATCAACTATAGTGCCATACGTACCACCTCTGACCTCAGATGCTACACCTTCTCCAACGGCCCATCATCATCACCTCACTCACCTACCCACTCACGCATTCACCTACTTACCCTCTCAGTCGCTACTACCACCCTTACTCCCTGCGACCGCTGTCAGTGTCGACAAGCCGCCCTGCTGTCCAACTCAACAACGTCAGACACACACACGCAAGAACCGAGAATGAGGCGAATCGAAATCGCTTGTCGCCGTCACTCGGAGAAGGTGTGAGGGGAAACAAGAACAGAGCAGAGGAACAGCAGTAGGGGAGAAGCACAAGCCGATTGGTGTCAAACACCAGCTCGACCACCCACCTACGAACTTGTCGCACACAACCAAGCACTGGTGTACGGCTCGCCTCTCTCGCCAGTTGACTAGCTAAAGGTGAATGCAGTGTGCAATCTTGTGATTTGGGTGGCTCCAAACGGGGCTGTTGGAGCGTTCATGCAACGCCCGTCGCAATCTATTCATTCGTCCACATACTGGATACGGCGCAGCTTGGTCACTGAAGCCATAGGCAATACAACTCTGACGTTTGGGAGCATAGACTGCGTCCATGGCAGCGACGGCCTTGTCCTTGGTGTGCTCAGTAGACGTGACGACGTTGCGTTCTCCAAGAAGATCTTGAGCACACAGCGCGTCTCCTTATAAATGAGCACAGAGATGCGTATCAAGCCATCACGGCGCGTCAGACGTCGGACAGCGGACTTAGTGATGCCCTGAATGCTGTCTCCTCACCTGCATGTAATGCTATGTTCATAATTTTTTAAAACCCCCCAACCTTTGCTGTGGCGCGAAATTGCTCACCTTGGTCCATAATAACCGCGCTATTCGTAGCTATCTGCACTGCGCTGCTTCCGCTCCAGCCAATCAACAATCGATTTGCACGAGCATTTTATCCGCTGTCTATTTAACAGTTATTTTAAACATAATTTAATCTCACCTTCTTACTTGCGCTTATGGCCTCATTTCTACAAAGAGTATTCCTTTTAATCAGCGCTGCGTTTGTGCACACATGTTTCGCCCAAAAATATGTAGATCTGTTTTTCCCTTTGATTTGTACGGCAGCACCAACTTCTAAGTACCGTATCCGATTTTTTTTTTAATTTACGCGCGCCTCAACTAATTTACAAATCAATGAGGCTTCGTTGACAATGTTCATGTGGGTTCGAATGGTCGAACAGGAGCATCGATGCTGGAAGAAACCGTTCCATATGTTTTTTTGTTTTGCAGTGTGTGCCAATTTTGATGCAAACGGTGGGGGAATATTTTTCTTCCGATAAATAGACAAAGTGGGGATAAATCGAAAGATTTGGTGAACGTTAGAAGTAGTAAATGCTGCCATTATTTGTAAAATAATTATATATAATGTGATTGCGGAAGAAGTAGAAAGGAGTAAGAAAGTAGGGGTGAAATAATGGAAGGAAATTTGAAAGGATGTTAAGAATTAGGGAGGGAGGAATGGAGAGACGAATCAGTAATTAGTAGTTGTTGTCTATTTTCATATTCTGTACTTACCATCATGAAATCGGGGCGAACAATGAAGTTTTGAGTCGGGAGAATGGGAGTACTGAACAGATAAACTAGCCGCTGCGCATTTAGTGTTTAAGCATGGAGGAGCTAGGCTAGACGCGCTGACCAGGTGTTGATGTATGTGTGTGAGGTGGGACAGGTCATTTTACGTCACATTACGTCATGTGAGACACAGTCCTTAGTCTGAGACGGCTGGTTGGAAAAACCAGCTCACTATAGCATGAAAACTCTTATCACTCCTCTTTCCGTAATGACAGAGAGTTGAACAAGCCGTAGTGCGGTGCGACTGTCAACTAGGGTTGTGTGCTGCTGCTCATGAAGTCTGATCGGCACGCCGGACCACCGAGTTAGTCGGTCAGCCAATCAGTCAATCAATCCCTAACTCAGTGGCTATCTGACCGGTTAACTTCCTGACTGATGGACCTGCAACTGTGAGCGTGATAACGGCCCTCTTTAGGGCCATCATAATTCGCATCACTGAATAAACGACCTGGTAAATGACTGACTAGAAGTTGCCTTTCAGCCTCTTTTATTGTGTGTGTATGTATGTGTGTGTGTGTGTGTGTATGTGTGTGCGCATGCGTGTATGGACGGGTTTTCTGTGTGTTGTTCTAACCGTATCAGGTGTAGATGACGAGATGAGCGATGGTATCGTCACATGTAGGATTGGGACAGGAACTTTATCTTCGTATCCTGCGCACAGGCGCATGTCATATCTGCCAGCTGATAACCACACTGCCTTAAAAATTGCCATGAATATTACAAAATTTGAGATTTTCCACTGGGTTCGGAACTAAACGTGCAAGCTAATAAACCCTGTGTCTTACATGGGTAAATCCTTTTCGCTCTTCCTAACCTTAAACTCGCGTTCTTTGACGACTTTAATTTAATAAAAGTTAGGGGATGGCTTCCTCGCGAACTATGGAAAAATAGTCTGTTTTTCTTTCTTCCATTCGGCATAATACTACAAGCAAACCGCATGTTAGGAATTGCTAAGCATTGCTTTCTCCGTATAAAAGTACATCTATTTACGAGACAAAAGACGTCAATAACCAAGCTGTGAATAATGCGACTTCTTTGTCCTCTTTAATGGTTCAGAAATCCTTTACCCTCACTCCTTTTGCACTGGATTTCCTCTACTTTGCAATGAATCCTATCAATTTGAACTTTTGCAAATCCATGTGTTCGTGAGTGTCAGGGTGGAGTGAATGCCTTGCTTGAGGCATTTCACAGTGCTCAAACGCATTAGGGATCACGACTAATATGCCAGCCTGCTAAACCATTTTATATTTACCCGTTCTGATGTTTACCAATGGTCATCACAAGTGGCAGATTAAATCTCCTTTTCAAACGGTTTACCAGTTGAGTATTGCATTACTTGGTTACATTTGTGATTCTCATCTCCAGGGTACAGAATTCATTTTGCATACTATCAGACTTATTATTTAACAGCAGAGGAGATACGTACTTCCGATTGATTCGCTTTGGCACTCATTAACGATTCCACGAAACGATCTACCATGTCGCTCGCACTGTAGAAGTTTGCAAAGTGCAGTGGATGTCTAGAGGAACACCCAACTGCATTCGATGGATTAGAGTGTCGCAAAGGTCGGTTCTCCTTTCCTTGTAAACTTATATAAAACATTCTTAAAGAACCGACACTCCAGTCATTTAGGCATTAAGAGGATGGCATGCTTAACCCATCTTCTGTGCTCATCACCGAAACTGGGCTCCGTGTTTGCACAAGGTCCATCCAGATTCATTTCAATGCACTCCATGACCGACAACTTCTGCAGCCTGGTGACGCATACATGCTCACGACCTAGACACAGTGGAAGTCTTGTATCGTGGACAACAACGACTTCGCGACACCGGCTAAGTGTTGACAAGATTATGGACACTCACATGCAACAATTGGCAGACAACCAATGGTTCTAATACATATCTTGCACCTTAGGTTTGTGCTAGCACCTTCGGGCGAATTGGTTCTGTTGCAGGAGCCCAAGACTCCCTTGAGGCCAAAAGAAGATACAATACTAGGGTAAAACATAAATTCAGCGAACAGAAGGCATTGGGGCCACCCGATATAGACCAGAGACCAGCCCTTCCTACGAAGGTAGTGTCCATCCAAATAAACCTAATTGAAAATGAGAACCAAACAAACAACGGACGCATTGCGCTACTCTGGTATTTTGCATAACATTTTAATGAAGCAGACTACTTAAGGATCTGCGATCGTGTGGGCTTTAGTCCAAGTCGGCAGTGCATTATTTGTCTCAGTGTTACGACTGGATTTGGTTACAGTGAAGGCTCAGTGTGCAACGCTACAAAAGTACCTTGGGAATCCTTGTCGATGAGGCTGTAAGACAGTTAAGTAACATGACCTATTATGCACTCCATTTAGACAGTTTCACGTGTAAACCAGATCTATGGGTTGCCAAAATAAACAAACATGACTATCATCCGTAATAAAACACTACAAAGAAACTGAGGTAAATAAAGCCTGAAGAAAACGCCCTATTTATCAACAATTGGTTCAAAAAAGTAAAACACATAAAGCACAAAAACAACTTTACCAAAATTTAGCATACAAATGAACTATAGCCTAATGTAATACTTTGTTTGAACTGCCGGTTTCGGTCACTTGGGTGGCCATATTGTACTGAGCCGGTTGGTCGATCTTTGGGCCGTGCCAACAGCCCCCAAGCCCTCTGTTTCCAGAATACATGTATTCTACCCCCAGTACTATGCCTTCTTTTCCCTTGAAGGGAGTCTCGGGACGCTACATTGGTTGCAGCGGAAAGGGGACCCGACTTAGATGGATTTTATCCTGCTCCACGCCGCTTCTAGCAAATGTCGGCGGCGTGAAAGAAGTACATGTGCTATGGATGGGAGAATCCCTCACTCCCATAACAGAAGGATTGAGACCGACATTCATCTTCGGCACCTCCCTCGCCCTCGTGTTCGACAGGGAAGCTATCAACAACTGAAGCGACACTCGCCGTGAACTCCAAGTCCAGTGCAACTGCCAAGAGAGACCTGCGACGTTGCGGTCAAGCATCCTCCGTAAGCTCTCTCTCCTGTTCCCAGATGTAGAATGTGCAGGATGCCATTGGATAGCATCGTTTTATGCTTTGCACGCTTGGATCGCATGCATTTTGTTCCTATGAGGCCCGACCGCCACATTCGCTCAGGTTTCTACGATGTCCTTGCGTTTCTTCTACGGTATCAATTAAGCCTGGAATCGCAATATGTGTTGTGTATGTGCCTCGGCCCATTCGAAAACTTGGATTCGTACCTCCATCTTTCATTAGACCACATTGTCGTGGGAGAGGACAGCCAAGGAGCGAGCATTTGCTGCACCGAGTGCCACGCGGAATTGATGGCACTACAGAAACACATGCGTTCGAATCTCGACGACTGGGACGGTTAGCTCGTGGGTGCTTCTCGCAGCACTGATTACGTTGTGATGGCTGACACGGGAGGCGGACGAAGGGGAGCGTCGGGGACGACGCTCGAAAGAAGAGAGGGGCTGTGTAATACTTCGTTTGTTCGAAATGCCGGTTTAGGTCACTTGGGTGGCCATATTGTACTAAGCCGGCTGGTCGGCCTTTGGGCCGCGCCAACAACCCCAAGCGCTCTGTTTCCAGAATATATATTCTGCTCTAGTACTTTGCCTTCATTTACTTTAAAGGGAGCCTCGGGACTCTACACTACAATAAAGCAAGTTAACTGTGAGTTTGCATTAATATGTAAATGTAAAGAGGAAGACACAAAAGAGGAAAGATCGGGAATAGTTAGACCATAAAATCAGTGGCTGTAGCGTCCCGAGGCTCCCCTTAAGGTAAAAGAAGGCGCAGTACTAGGGCATAATATACATATTCCGGGAACAGCGGACTTGGGGGCTGTTGGCACGGCCCGGAGATCGACCAACCGGCTAGAACAAGATGGCCACCCAAGTGACCTAAACCGGTAGTTCGAACAAACAAAGTATTACAGTGGCAGCGTCTCATCAAAAAATAAGTCAATGACCTAGGGTGCAAGGATCCATTCTTTCACTACCAGTATTATTAGAGAGTACGTCCATAAAATCTACAAGTTGTGGGGTGCCAAGTAAGCGGTAGTCTGTCTATGCTACTGGGTATGAAATCATCAATTCCATGTTTGATAACTAAATAGATAGGTTAACGGATTAATAACAAGAGCATGACATTTTGCAAAGCAAATCAAAAAAGTCCATCCATTTAGCATAACCATAAAACTACAAGATAAGCAAAATTGCGCATGTTTCATTTTCGGGAAAAGGCAATTCGCTTGTTTTAACAATCAAAATAATGCATCCTTCATCAACCAATCTTTCATCTCCGCGTTTTAATCATTCCTAGGTTATGACGAATTTATAAAATCGTGCCTCACTTTTCGCTCTTCAGTTCCGTTAGTCGTGGTCTCTCGTGTACCCCAGGCCTTACCTAGAAGATGGACTCAAAGGAGGAGGAAAATACTCGTGTCCGGTACCGGATAAAGAGGCTTACGTATACACAACGTGAATTTGCGGATGAATTCCACGAGACACCAAAGTCTGCCTTCACATTCGCCAGAGTCAAGTCGGCACTTCGAAAAATTCGACTGAAAACGTTTGGTTTTGAGCTTTTCCCCATCTTCAAATCACTGGTGACGTACTACAATCTGCATTACTTCACACTTGATATAATTGCAGGCATAACGATGGCTTTCTTTCATCTTCCTCAAGGTAGTTAACTTTTCCCATCACCTAATATTGTGTGATTTTAAAAAGGTATGGCATATGGAGCGCTTGCTGGTCTGCGCCCCGTGAATGGTTTATATACTTCGTTCTTCCCCGTTCTGACTTACTTCTTCTTCGCTACCTCACGACATAATTCAATAGGTATGTGTTCGATATTTATTCTTCAAGTTATTCTATTGAGCCAAAAAACACATTTCTGTTTCTCCTTAAGGCACGTTTTCTCTGGCCTCTCTTCTCTTCTCCGAGCCTATAAGCCGTCTGACCCTTCAATACTATCACCCAAATCATTCTAGCAACAGCACAGCTATATCCGACGAGGAATACGCTTTTAGATTAAACTTGGCCATGACTCTTGCGTTTTGCGTCGGAATACTGCAGGTAATTTGTTGCCTCTTGGACACTTCCCTTGTGGTTGTTTTGCAGATCATAATGGCGTTGTTACAAGTTGGATCGCTGGCTGCCTACCTTTCGGGTCCACTGATAAGCGGTTTCATGTGCGCTTCTGCGTTTCACGTTGTGGCGAGTCAGTTAAATTACCTCTTTGGGATCAAGCTGCCTCGTGTGCATGGACCAGGGAACTTACTTCTCGTAAGATTTTATGCTCACAATCTTGTAGTCGATCTCGTGTTTTAATTAGTCGGTGGTTTGTGTTATTATAGAAGTTTTACAACTTGTGCGCGCACATAACTGAAACGAATGTCGCCACGGTTGTCATCTGCATCATCTGTATTTGCTTACTGCATGTCTTCAGGATGTGGATTAACCCTTTCTTTCGAAAGAAGTTCAAGTTTCCCATTCCGGTGGAGCTGATTCTCGTGAGTTGACTTCAAGCTAAGTGCAGGGTGTTGCTTATTTGAAGCCTATTTTTGACAAAAGGGAGCTAGTGATTTGACTCCCACCGAAAGTGGTAGATGGATGTGGTTTGGAGATAGGTATGGTTGTAATTTGTCGCTGGTGCATTTTGTCCATCTAGTGGGCTAATCGTGGAAATAGTTGATGACTTTACAGCCAAAGAATAGGTGCGTTGCTCATGTAATCAGAGCACCATTTGCGTTTTCCCCACTCTTTAATTGCATCCCCTCAATTCATGACAGCATTGCAGAATGGGGTAGGACTAGTGAACTCAAACTGATTGTGCATTGTGTGCCCTTAAATGACCACCGTAGGTGTGTTGTAGTAGCAGCTTAAATCGTTAAAATCAATTTTTTGTTTTTACGCCAGGTTGTTCTCAGCACGGTTATCTCGCATTTCGTCGGCTTTTCTAGTCGTTGGGGCGTCACCGTTGTCGGTAAAATTCCCTCCGGGTATGTGGAATCGCTAATATGAAGTATGCTACCATCTCATGTGCCTCTGCATAGCCAGAGTTTGTCTCTAAATGCCTCATTAGGGCACAGAAATCGACAGAGTATAAAGCATGAGGGTTTAGAATTGGTGCGGAGCTGCTGACATCGCCATGATGGGATGTGCTGAAGGTAGTGACTGAGTCGCATGGTTCGCAGTGTGTGCGGAGGCAAATGTCAAGTGGACCGTCCCTTGTTTGTTATTTGAGCGTGGCCCTCGACACTTCCCGTAGTCACTCATTTGCTCCGATCGGCACAATTGTAGGCGTGAGTCGCAGTTGTGAGGCAGGAGCGGTGATGAAACGATGGATAGTTTTGTGAGTAGTGGCGCGTAAATATGTCCTCGATTGGGGCTGAGCTGTCATAGGAAGAAGTCCATTTTGGGAGTTGCCAGTGGCAACTAATCGACGTTTTACAAATGTCACATTCCGTACACCGAACGCTTTTCCACTTCACCTGAAACCGGGACGAGGAAAGGTGTGTCATATTCATGGACCGTGATGTGGACCCCTGTACCCACAGCAAGGTTATGTGTGTTCAGTGAAAGGAAATGCTCCAGTCATTGAGGTCGGTTTCCACTTCATCGATGTCCAATGTCAAGGACTGGAAACTGAGAATTTTGCTGGAAGCTGGTGTGGGTACGAAGTCCTCCTTTTGGGTTACTTCGCCTACTCAGCGATTTCCAATGTATCGTCTCCACCTGTCACATATGCTTGCGGTGCTCAGTCGGTGGAGCAGTAATGATTGTTCTTTGACTAAAATTGCCCACTGTAACCACCAGTGTACGTGCCAAACCATGTTATATGAGTTAAATAGGCGCGTCGACATAGAGGGATGTGCAAAAAGGGCTGTAGGCACGGAGAGTGACTGGGTCGGGGGAGAGGGAGGGGTTGGTACTGTTAAGTATCAATAAAACAAATGTGGGTGGATTCCAACTCCATCCAACTAAGTGACTTCCTTATTGTGTGCAAGTTTGTCCATTAATTTGTGCCCAATTAACCATCTCGGTGTTCATCCTTGAGTTAAGCCTATCCCAGTGGCTAATTAGAAACTACCTCGGTGATTGGTGTGGGTAATGCAGAGAGACGCCGAATGGACTGTTTGTGCAGCTTTCCACTCTCCGTCTCTATTGTCAACTGAAGTGGATGGTTGACTTTGATGAATGGTTGTAGCGTTTGACAAAACTCGTCCCTTCTTGATCCCCGAATAGCCTTCCTGCACCAGTTGTTCCAACATTTGCCTACTTCTCAGACCTCGTGCCGGACATCTTTGTCATTGCAATTATCGTCTTCGCCATCAATGCTGGACTGGTGAAGACCTACGCTTCGGAATTTGGCTACGACGTTCTTGATAACCAGGTTTGCAAAATGAGGCATTCGAAATAGAGGCCTTCTTTGATGATAACTCTCCTGTAATGTTGTGGTAGTGATGACTTCCGGAGCAGTGTGATGCTGTCGGATTTGCTATGGAAGATGTTGCCAAGTAGACGTCACATAGGGACACAGAAAAGGTCTGGGTTGCAGTCAGTCAGCTATAAGACCAGATCTGGGTGTAGATGTTTGAGATGCTAAGGTGATGGGGTTTCCACTTCCACAGTTTTACAGCCACGTAGACCATTTATTCACAGACAAATACGTAATAGGATAGACAAGTATCCTGTTTAGATTAGCGTCAAGCAAAGGTGTGGTTGAGGTCACACTTGATTGCTGAGTAGTTTCATTTGGGTGATTTGTATCCTTGCGTCCTTTGATCCTGTTTGACAGAAGCGATGGGCACAGTATTCTTTACCGCTAATTTTAGGAGTTGTTGGCGCTCGGAATTAGCAACACTTTTGCCTCCTTCTTTCAATGCCACACGGCGTGTGGCGCACTGGGCCGTACTGCCGTAGTCGTCACGATTGGTATGGCGTCGCAGGTTGGTATTTCAAATTGATCGTGGTATAGTTGCCTTGACTTCATGCATCCTAACTGCAAACCTCTTGTTTGCGAGGGCAATAGTCCTCCGAGCCACGCACGGAAGGCCGTAGTCTGTGCCAGATGGTGGTGTTTACGACTAGTGACTGAAGCATGTGTTGTTATTCTTTGACAGATTGCGTCCCTTATTTCCTGTGGCATCTTCCTGATCATCCTCTTCTTCATTGCACCCTACCTGGAATCCCTGCCTCGGGTAACTCTTTTCTACCTCGAAATCTCATTTCGCTGGTTCGTTCTAATATTGCCTCACTTCGAGCTCCCCGAACCGACAGCGTTGTTTGGTTATGTTGCTAAACACTTGGAAAATGCGTTTTGGTGGGGCTATTCAGTATTCAGTATGCGCTGGCACCGACTCTAGTGAGAGTCGATTTTACGTGCAATTGTTGCCTGATCTACGTCGGTGCAATTTTCAATGCCAAGGTGTTGGTGAGTGTCAACAGGAGTTGTCCACGATCTGATTTGCATTGTGGCCTGCCCCAACCTGAGGCAGGATGTTGCCATACTTCGCTCTTGGCAAGAGTTGCTAAAATTTGATTGTTTGTGTTAATTGTTCACTGGAACCGGTGACGCGAAGTTGCAGTACTACTTAGGACGGAATGCGCAGTTTTAAGTAGCGCACTTTGCACCAGTTATCAGATCGAATAACTGCTTTCATTTTCAACCGTTTCAGGCGGTTCTTGGTTGTATTGTCTGCGTCGCTCTGACCAGCACATTCAAGAAGGTCCTCGACCTGAAGCGCCTTTGGAAGGTGTCGAAAATTGACGCGGTAGGTTAAATGCTGCATTGCTTCATGTCACTTGACCCGCTTCACTTTTGCATTTGAACGAGTTTGACGGCAAATTGCTGGATGTGTGCGTGTGTGAGTGGTGGTACCTACACCGACCTTTGAATTAGCTGATCCTTTGCATTGCTGTAGAGCCTGATAGAGGGTTGTAAGGCAAGTTTTGAATTCGATCGAAGTGTTATGCATTTCCCATCGGTCTTAAAAGTGGTTCTTTGGTATCAAAAGGACATGCGTCGAATGGAGGTGCCGAGTTGGGTTTTGTTGTGTTCTGAGCAGTTGTGGTGCAGGGATTAATTAGCTGCTCTGACCCGTGCGGTGTCGATTTCAGAGGAGATTCCAGTGCCTCAGCTATGGCACTTTATTTCCCCAGCATGATGCTGCCACTGCACTGCCTAACTGACCAATTTAACAAAAACTGGTCAAAAACCAAGAATTAGGGGTCGTTGTACGACTCTTTCATTGTTTGAACGCAGAGAAGTAGTTTGTTGAAGAGGACATGTCATTCATTGGTGGCATGGGACTCATGATGAGGTCGAGGCTTCATCTATTCCAGTGAGGGTAGGTTTGCATGACATAATTTAGTGCGAAACGGTGTGGCTAAGATTTCGAAGGCGCTTCTCACCTGCGAAGGTGTCATTTTTGTGATGGGTTGTCAGTTGCTGACCTCGAGGACTACTGCTAAAATCAGGTGTATGTTGGTCACGAGTTTGTCTGGAAACTTGCCTCCTTACGATGTGAAAGAAGAGCCAAGATTCGGACCTTCAAGAGGTCATTCTGAATTTGGGTGAAAGTTCGGTTTTGTTGGATGAAAGGAAGCTAAAATGGAAGTCTCATGAAGACGGCACGACTGAGTTAGTTCACCCTTCTTTCCAGTCAAAGGTTTTGAAGGGGTAGATTCTACCGACGCTAGCCCACTTCTTTAGCTCGTACAGTGGAACCGATGTAGATTGTTTTAGAGGATGTGATAGTTACGGAGTGAGGATTGTTTGGGTCGTGATACTGGCGATTAACGCCTAATCCAGAGCGCATATATGCATTTGCTTCCCACAGCCTTCAACGGTCTGTTCTCAGCCGAATTCTGTGTCATGTGGCGTAGTGGTCCATTCAACGTCAGTCAACGGTGACCCTCAACCAGCAAAACCACTTGTTCCTTCGCATCTTGAGGTGTTAGCGATGCTACGTCGGTGCCTACTTTTGGGAACGGCACAGGCTTTTCTTTTTGAACTTTGCTAACCACAAATGCAAGCACGAGTTCAAATGAGCGATGCTTGGCGTATTTGACGGAACCAAGAATGGTTAAAATAGTTCCTACCACCTCCTACTTTTGTTCGAATTTCAGATATAGGAACGCGACGAATCTAATTGTGTCATGTTCCGTAATGGATAGTGATGGGGACTGCAAACAGAGGTTGGATTGTGTATCAGGCAGGCACTTGGTGAGACGACTCTTTTTCGACAAACCACGTGGCTTACCCATGCCAGCCAATCCAACTAACCTGCTGATCCATTTCAAAATCACTTATCCCATAGGGCAAAAGTATACGAGAGGGATGTGCTTTTCCACTGAGAACATGTCCAAACCTGATGTGTGGTGATTGGGTGAGCTTGAGAAGCTGTTTATTGAGCAACAGGAAGGTCGTGCTTCACCTTTGAAGTTTGCAGGTTTTCGTCGGACCAACTCTGTCTCTTGCCTGGTTCGAGTACCGCGCGAGTTGGACAAGTTAAACTGACACATGCCTACATGGGAGGCAGTAAAGGGCAAGCCGAACACAGCGAGCATTCCACTTATGTTACTGCGCATTCTTATTTTGAATGTGTGCTTGCATCCCATCATGTCTGACTCCGTCAAGTGTGCAGAGAAGTGGCCTTTGGAATAACCAGTCTGTGCAAGCCCTTCCACATTGCAAGAACTTGCTTTGTGTTCACTCTCCCTACGAAAGCATTCACCTTTTGTTTGATTTCTCTACACAGTGGATGGTTAGGCGTTGACGAGTTGTCCATGTTGCGGCGATCCACGGCCCTGATGAATGCTCACAGAGATGGATGAGTGTTATGCTGTGGGGTGGAAACCACCACCACCACCACCACCACCACCACCACCACCACCACCACCACCACCACCACCACCACCACCACCACCACCACCACCACCACCACCACCACCACCACCACCACCACCACCACCACCACCACCACCACCACCACCACCACCACCACCACCACCACCACCACCACCACCACCACCACCACCACCACCACCACCACCACCACCACCACCACCACCACCACCACCACCACCACCACCACCAGTGCTTTTGAAGCTCACACACCGTTGGGATGTTGTGCCGCTGATGGTCATTACCGTCACCACCTTGCAGTCATCTGCACGCAGCCGTCATCTTGCTGCATGAAGCATAGCCACAGTGCCATTATCCTTTCTAGCTGGGAAATCAAAAGTGCAGGTTTGAATTGAAGGCTATTCAATTTGGCGTTGCATTGTTGCCTCTCTTAGAACCTGATTTGATGATCTCAGTTCAGTTTTGGCCATCGTCGTCTCCATCTCGATTGTAGTCAATCTGGTTGGTGTCGTTCCTAACGACCTTCGCAGTGGACATCATCTACGGTGTTGGCGTTGGATTCGTCTATTCCATCCTGACAGTGGTCTCCAGAAGTCAGTACGGTGGTCGCTTTCTCCTTGGTGAGGCCAAGAACACCGACCTCTACTCGGAATTGAAGCGTTTTGAAGAGGTAGTGCAACAATTTGTGTTCCTCAGGACTGCAAGCATTATTATCGTCCCTCGATGGGTAAGAGGGTGCACAGTGAGAGCACTTGCAGGGAGTTTGTTATGCCGCCTACGTGAGGGGAACTGATGGGGTGTGTGGTTTTACCTATCAGGGCATTATAAAAATCTAGCTCATGGGCGTTCTCTGGCAACGTTAAGGTTAGAATTAGATGATGGACGGTGAGTTCATTTTCACATGAACATTTGTCCGGAAGCAAGTCCGACACCATTCAACTGCTAGCATTCAACCTTTTGTCGTGGTCAGTCCAATGGTTTTGTGAGGTGGGAAGCCTCCGAGCCCCAAGACGTTGGTATGAGCATTGACAAAGGGCGTTTGGTTTGTCTTTGAAGAGGGAGCCGGTTTATTAGCTTGCGGTTTTATGCAACGCGGTCCCGTGTAATCGGTTGGTGCTTTTAGCCGGCGTGAGTTTGCAGCAGGCACTGTGACGGCAGCCGAATCCAACTGAGCAACGTGGGATGCTATGCTCAGCGTGTCCTAGCAGTCTTTCGGTGTTTCGATGGGTAAACTGCTTGTGTAGAAGTCGATCTCATGAATGAATTGGGTGGTAAAGGCGTTTCTCCCTCGAATGTCTGCATTGGCCAATTTGGTCCTCCTGTGACGTAGAGAGGTGCCTGGTCCTGGAATTGTGCAATCCATCGGGAGGGAGCTGCTTGTTTTCGCCCAGATGTGAGGCTTGCCCACGAGAGGTGTGTCTACTCTACGATGCTAGCTGTTGGATTGGCGCATAGAAGTGGCTCGACACCCAACGCCATCAAAGGTAAGAGTGGGAAGAGTGGAAGAGTGGATGATGAGAGTCGTTACTTGCGGCCAATTTTTGGGAAGGTCCTCATTGATCAGGTACTGGCTTGTGCCCCCACGCCATTCACTGGTGAAACACTTCCTTCCTTGACATTTTGCGTTGTCCAACTGTCGTCCATCTGTAGGTGCATGAGTTGGAGAGCATCAAGATAATCCGTTACGATGGACCCGTCTACTTTGCCAACGTGGCTTCCTTCCAAAAGGCCGTCTACCGTCTCTCGGGTGTGGATCCGGTGAAGGTGCAGCGCGATTTGCAAAAGAGGGACAGTAGGTGGAAATTCTTTTCTCTCCACAAAAGCAAGTCTACCACCCCAGCTGCCAACCTCTTCAATCTTCCGTCTGAAGACGCCGACGAAAGGAGCGCTGTGGAGGACATGGTCATAGGATCGAATACGCCAGTAGGTTGTTGAATGCTCCAATTTTGAGTAATACAGATAAGTAGCATAAGAGGGTCACCGAATTTAAACCGCGAATGGACGAAGTCAGCTTGCTTTTTCATCATCAAACGAATGATTGCGTTGCGTTCATTGGATTCTGCACACTGCCGGAGGTTGGTCAATGATAGGGTTGGCATGATGAGGTGTTCTAGGCGCAGGCTGAATGTTCGCATAAATGACTGACTACTGTGCTGAAGGTTGGGGTCTACCGCGTTCCTGACCTCTTCGCTTGAGTCCTAATGCTCCAGTTCGAATGGAATGAAAAGGACGTCAAATGTTGATATTTTGATAGTGTACAGCACCTGTTACCTTTTGCCAGCTATCCACTGTCTTGGTTTCAGCTGTTCCATCCGCCCTCCTTTTTGTGTCCACCGTTGCGTTGAATTTCATTTTAAAAGTGTTAGAATGGAACGGAAAGTACCAGCTCCACGTAGACATGCATAATTTTTTTGTAGTGAAAATGGGAGCTTGTCGCACTTGACATCACTGCGTGATCACGCAGAGTTTTGAGCTTCCCGCATTCACACACGATCTGTAGCTTTGATGTGCCTGTTAGGCAGTGTGGAAATGTGTATTTCGCAGTCCACAATAAGTGCACTTCACCGTCCACGGTAATGCTGCATGGACTGGTGGCGTTGTGGGCAGGGAAACGTGGACTTGTGGTACTTGAAAGGTGTGGGAATCCGCAGCCCAGAATTGACTTGAAAGCGGCCAAGGAGTACTCCTGTTGAGCCGTGTGTCTAGCTTCCATGGTGTAGTTATTTTCCTAGTGGCATTTTACTTTACTCCGGAAAGCCACATCCATGCCCACATCTTTTGTTGTGCAAGAAGTGTCCTTGTTGAGTGGCTTCGTGCACCCTCAACACTTGCCCACTAGGCGGTAAACCACAAGTACACCTTTCTTCCTGCATCTGACTGAGTGTTCCTGCACATTTGATTGCGCTAGAAGTAATGGTGGGTGTTCGTGTGTCTGGGGTCTTTGCAGGTATCCTTCGCAGCAGGAGTAGACCGCGAAACTAGTGGCGGACCCGGAAAACCGCTGCGTTACATTATCCTCGATGCCTCCGGGTGGATGTTCACCGATACCGTAGGACTGCGGGGAATTAAAGAGGTGAGTCTTGAGCATTTCATGCAGTTGGTGATGAAGGAAGGACAATGGTTGCTGTTTGCGCGCGTAGCTACTGTCCCTGTTGTGTTGTGCAAAGTGTTGCGTCGTTGTTGCAGACGAGGCCACTGGTGAATCACTGCTATTCCATGGTTCCAAGTGCCTGAGGTCTTTTGACAAACGCGAGCTAAACGCGAGCTGATGATGAATTGCTTCGCTCTCCACGCTGTCACTTGCTTTTGAAGTAGTGAAGATAAATTGTTCTAGCTGACAGGTTGTCATCTTTGCTGCCAACGTCACACATGTGTGACGCCCATGCGACTTGAAAGGAGCAGCGAATTGATCACTTGACTTCAAGGGGAGGGAAGAGGGCGCGGGAAGCTAATAGTCTGAGCTGTAAGTGAGTTGTTCATTGCTCAGTGGTGGAAATGTTAATGTCATTATTACTTAAGCATTGGAGCCGTGGTGGTGAGTTCTTCTGATGAGACTGCCCTGGTGGCGAACGCGTTGAATGGTTACGTGCCCTCCTGTCATCAGTGGCTCTGACGCACCAACCCGATGCGCGCTTTGCTGACTCAATTGGTGAGTGCGCATTCAGCTCTCCCATAGCCCGTAACAGAGGATGTGTCTAGTCTGTTGGGTCGTAAATTTCAGTTATTAGTATCTCACGCACGATTTGGTCACATGATGTGCTGAGAAGTTCGGTTGCTACTTTTCGTCATACGTTCGTCTTTTACGGCTGAGTGGTGGGCCCACGTAGGCGTTGGTTGTGTCCACAATGGGCCGTTTCATGCCTATGATGTGTCTCGTGATGGTGGCTAGTGTCTTCCTGAGGCCTGTTTGTACGCTAGCCTTGTGTTCGGAAGGCGCAGAAGTGGACGAGTGGCTATTTTTAGGTGAACTTGTTACACTTTTCTAAATTATCTTTGTAGGAATATTTATGTAATGCATCTGAACATTTTGTCGTTCGACACCTATTTGTTGTTATTTTTATGTCGTCTCTTTATCCCTGCTCTACGTTAAGTCACTGAAAATTTTACAAAAATTGCTTACTGTTATAGACGTATGGACGAGTCAGTGAATGGGTAGTCAAGCTGCTTTAAGGCCAGGAAAGTCAATTGTCCTCAAAAGTCGCATTTTGAGTTGTTGTTCTTGCAAAGTTTTGTTACTTATCCTATCTAAAAATAGAAATCGGAATTAACATTTCAGATTCTTAATTTGAATTAAGTATTAAAACTGGTAAAGGCTTTTTGGCTTTTTGTAAAAATGACAACTACTGAAGTCACTGCTGAAAACTGCAGTCACGTGACTTGTGTTTTACGGAATAGTTTCACGCGCAGTCTGCTCGGGTTCATATTCTTATCTCTTGCCTTGGGTCCTAGTTAAGTTCTTCCCCGTTTTCATTTAAGCTTTTCACTGACATACAATTTAGGCAGCAGCAGTTTCCTCCCTCTTTGAAAGAGACCCCGATGGCTAGCCATAGTTTTAAATTTAAAATAGTTACTTGTACTTTTTCCCCTTTTCCCAAATCCCGACGAATTTAGGCCTTAATGTATGCCCATTTTAATTTAACGGTAACTTATTATGTACCAGTGACGTAGATGCATCTACCATCGATGCAGTCACCTCCCACCTGGATTAATGGAGTGTGGAGGCTGATTGCTTTGCAAAGAATTAAAATCAGTGTCAGAATGGGAATGGGAAATTAAAGAAAGCGGAAATGTAAAAGCATGTCAGAAGAAAGCATAAATTCCTTGAATCGTAAACTCCATCTATTTTCTCACACAATTCCCTCCTACTTTAATGCGCCTGCTCTGACTTTTAGCTGGCATCTTGCAAGCAGCCTTGGTGACCCAATTTGATTACTTCTTTGTAAGTGTCTGATTGCCATCACTATCAGCGTACTGTTTGACGTCTTCTGTTTGAGTATGGATTTCTGCCACCTGGAAATTCCTTCCAGCTTCACAAGGTGTGCCTTTGTTAGATGTCTGGGCCGACCCGGAGCATTGTGGGTATCAGTGATAGCACACACTTAATACCTAATAGTAGATGTAACACTGCCATGGTAGCATCCAAATTTAGCCGCAAAGCTACAAGTTCGCTTGATTTAAACGGCTCCGCTTTCTTGCTCTAGCGGTTTTTTTTGGCTGAGTGGAATGTATCGGTGGTCTTTTGTCGCTGGTATTTAGCGTAGTAATTAATCCCTAGAATCCTCCTACTGGAAATGATGTGATGAATTGAAGAAAAGCATGTTTAAAAGTCTCCAAAGGGTTTCATTTTCAGTTTACTTTAGGGTAACTGCACTCTCCATTCAATAAAATATTAATATCGCCTTAACAGTATTTCACCCATGGCAGTAGATCGCTGCATCCATTTGCACTCCAGTTCCATTGAGGTCTCAGCTTAGATTCCTAACTTGCCTGGTTCATGCCTTTGTTTAAACATATATGTCTGAATAGAATCACTCACATCAGCAGTCTCCAAAACAGAAATTGCGTTTGACGATAATACTTTTGCATTGTCGTGACAAAGTAGTCTGATAGGTTGTCGTGGGTCAGTAATCCAGAAATTGCTTAATAATTTAACGTCTAGCTGATTCTTGTTAAAGCAAGCCAATGTTTCTGTCGCGTATTTAAGCAAACATTTTTAAATGGACTGTTGTAGGCCGAATAAATTTGTGCACAGGATTGAGAACTTAGCTCGATCTCGGATTTGGGTTCGCCTGATCTCCAGGTGGGAGGAGAATATTTGACAGAGATGAACGAAGGTGGTTTCAAGAACGGAACCTCCACTCGACACTAGTTGGAGCACCATAAGACCACTTTATAGGACGGTGTTTATGATGCCTGTTTATGATGCATCAATTCCTCTCTGAACGCCACTAGTATGATACATTGACTTTTATTGGTTGCATGAAGGTAATTGCTCTCAAAAGACTAGGTAGTTTGCATTCAATAACCAATGCGTAAGGGGTTTAAGAGGCTGCAGACGTGGATGGAAGACCATTCAGTCAAAATAGCGTGCCGTTGGTAGTGTTCCCTCCAGTTGCTCTTCTAGTCCAGCCGTTATGCATCATCCTCCAACTTGCAGTTCATAAGTTTATATTGCGTCCATATCAGTGGTGGATCGAAGTGATGTTCTTTGCATACCGGACCCACTACAAGGCGAACTACACGGAGGATGAATTCACTAGGGCACTGTTGGTAAAATCTTGATGATGCTTCGCGGCGAGCATATGCCTTATGCCCAACACCACTCATTGGTGACGTTCACCTCGTGGCAATATGAGAGGGGAGTGCAACGTCCTCGAGCTATGAGGCCGATTTCGAGCCATCACAGCTTGATATCGCATTGTTGGCGTCCATGCCTCAGAACTGGAAGTTGGGAACTTGCCGAAAATTGAGCCCTTGTCAATTCAGTCGTCTGTAGCAGATATTGTCGCTCTGGCATCTGACTGGCGAAACCAGAACTCCTGTTCGTTGGGATAGGGTCTTCTCGTTGACGAAGGCAAAATGACGGGAGGTGAGGTTACTACTGGCGTATGGAGGGATTGGGGCTGTTGGAATGACCGAGTTGCCAGAACAGCAAGAAGAGGTGGTAAGACGTCAGAGGTTGATTGGCACAATGTCTTGGTTGGGAGTGAATGGTGAGAGGCTCGAAACAATAATTGTGTGGGTCATGTTGTAGATGATTAAGAACTACACGGAAGTGGAGGTGACCATCCTCGTGGCGGCGTTGCGTCCTCGCCTTCGTGAAATGTTCGACAAGTCAGGAGTGTTCTCGGTACTGTCGGAGGAGAATTTCTTTGTCAGTCTACACGACGCAGTGCTTGTCGCTCTTGCCGAGCTTCATTCAACCGCTGCAGCGGTGGGTGGTGTGGAGGATGGAACAGGGGGAGCGGTGGCGCTTCGACGTCGTCGCACTATTGAGGAGGTGCGTGGTATTCTCGAAACCGATCCCGATGCCGCTACCGACTTGTCGGTACTGGGAGAGGAACGTGCTGTTGCTTTCTAGTCTTTTCACCCCCTACCCAGCTCTTGTGTTGCACATACACCCTCCCTCTCATCTTTGCACGTGATTTTTTAAAGTCTTTTCGGATTGCCTAGATGATGTAGACAGAGGAGTGGATTTCAATAAAAAAGGTGAATGTTTATGTTGGGTTGGTTGTTGTTGTTGTTGTTGTCCCGTTGTCCTTCAAGTTATCAATTCATCATTTTTCATGGTTCTGCGCTCTTTTCATTGCTGCTCATACTGTTTTCCCCTAGTCAAAGGATGAATAGGCTCGAAATCCTACTCCTACGGAACTGTTTTAAACTCCACCCTATTGTCTATGACTCAGCTTCTAGATTAGCGTCTCCAGTATTGGCGATAGATGCGCGTGATAGCCAGCACGTTTCTCCGCCTTCCAGCATAGTCCTTATACCGGACGGAACTCAAAATTCCGTAGGATTACCAAGATGAATTGGTTGTACAAAAATTTGATGATTGGTACAGCTGGCTCGCGGGTGTTCTTTTTTGGCACCAATTACGTGGGGAGTTGATCCATAGGAACAACGTGGATGGTGTTTGAAATAGTAATGGGTTACGTAATGAGCTAGATGTTTGGTTAACTTGCGGTTTCGGTAACGGATTATGCAGGGGCTCCACTAATGTACCTCCACTGGATATTGTGGCCTCTGGACCAGTCAGTAATCTTAATCGCTTCTGTTGGCCAACAATACATATTCTGCCCGAGTAATGTGTCCTTTTTCGGCTTCATAAATATCTCATAGCGTCGCACTTCACTTCTTGGTGTGATTGCTGCAGAATTACTTACCTGCCACATCAAAATTACCTTTCTTGAAGTTCTGAATGACGACACGAGATCATGTGTTTTTTGGAAATGACAATAGAGCACGTGTTTTGTCAACTTGACTTGAGTGGAGTTAGTCGACTTTTATACCATTCCTTTACTTAAAAAATAAGCAATTTTCGGAATTTTCCCTCTACTTTGGCCTTACCGATTTGTTTATTTGCATTTCCTTTTGTGAAGATCTGAAGTCTTGAAAAAAAACTGGAGTATGCGGTGTCACGGTAGATGAATGGAAACCTTGTTTATCTCATAATTCCGGCCTCCTGTGTTTGCAATTCGGCGATAGGGCTAAGTCCTTCACTCCTTATGGCCCTCATTGTAGCATTTAGCATCTGTCACATTTTAGTGCATTTAAAAGAGGCAAAAAAACATTCATTCCCAAAGTGAGCTACCATGGTAATGGGAATTGGATTGTCCCCTTGATGCTTTTCACTCCACTTCTCTTGGCACTTGAGTGTCCCCAATGGTGTACCTTTTGACTACCGACGACCTTTTGGTTAGTAGGCATTTATTTGTTAGTAGGGTAGGTGAATCTTGTTCGGCAGTCTGACAGTTTTCTAGTGACCTCTCCAACTACGTTGATGCGTCCTACAACTTCTCAATCCTTCTGTGCATTAGGATCGACGCTTACCCCAAACCACTGTCGTTTATTACGGTCTCAATGAAGGGACTCGAAGTGATAGGAGCATTATTTGCTTAGCGAAGAATAAAAGTTTAAAGGGGCGTCTCTACCGTCTCTCGTAAATATTCGCTTAAGTAATTTGCCCACCTATTGTGTGCATTTTAATTAGCCATTCGTCTTTGATTTGAAAACAAATTAATTCAGTTTGTTGCCTCTTCGGTCGTTTTACAAATGTATGCAACGATTTTATTTATCCATACTTTTCCTTTTAAGTTTATTGGAACACCTACGTGTTTATAGTGTTCTTTTCCATTAACAATGCGGACGGATAACTAAGTGATCATTTTCAGGTGGCGGGAAGGCAGCCGAAACGAATCTCCCCTTCATCCATGTTTTTTTCCATCCTTTGATTGACAACATATTTCTCCTTTATTTTTGTTCCACCAACTCGATCTACACTCGAGGTCATGCAGCTCAACTCATCTATCCGTTTAGTCCCATTTACAAATCGTCATTTATCCTTTCGCCAAATTTACAACATTAACACTACTATGTCTAGAGAAAACTACTTAAGGTGATCCATGCTGAATCCGGCGCACTGACAAAAAAAATCAAGGGAAATGATGCATTCTTTAAAGTGCATAATAAAACAGCAAATCAAATCGAGTAAGGTCAACTAATCGATTTGGCGTCGAGCCGAGGTACTGCAGCAATTCATGTGGCTTGACAGCAACGAGGGAAAGTGTGCGGGTACAATCACCCAATAGCACAGTTTAGTTTTGTTCTAGAACCACATTGCCAAAACTCTAGTGATAGGCACACTGCTACTCACGCAAACTAAGTAGGCAGCGATACAGATGGCATATGGTTTGGAAGCCGGCTTTCCATTCTGATGAAGAAATCGAATTTACGATTAGGTAGTTGTAAAAGCAGAAACCTCACAAGCCCTTCCCATATTTTACCGCCATTTGGGAATGGTGTTTAAAGATTTCGGTTCCCAACAGACCCACCACCACTAACATCGCGGCATGCGCTTCACATGAAACGACGCCCGAACTCTTTGTGATGGGATTGCACTCCCCGGTACTGAGGCCTGCTTTCATGTAAACTATAGCGGATACTATCAAAACAATTCAACTACACCAGAACCTGCCTTAAATAACGCCAACGCAGAACACCAGCCACACTTAACAGCGGGGCTTAAACGACTAGACTTCGAGAAATGGGACCCCTCCAAATTGTGACCAAGAACAGGCAGCGAAGTTCGTCTCCTCTATCCAATTTGAAAAATAGGAGAGAAGCAGACCAATCAATGTGACTTTAAATCATCCACTTAAGAATTGTCGGAGCACAAGAAATGCAGGGAAAGTTACACGTAAACATGGACACAAATGACGACATGGGGACAGGCAAGGTTTGATGAATGAATGAAAAGGGATTTATTCAAAGTAATATGTGTATAATATGAATATGCTTAGTTGTTTTTTTCTCAAGGGGGATAAATATCCATAGGTGCAATTGTATGTTAATTTGTTCATGACAATGTGGCGTCAGCATCGTCAGCAGATGGCTCTTCTGTACAGTCGAAACAATTTGAACTCAGAACCCGAAAAAAAGAATGCGCTGAACACACATGGACGCAAGAGAAGGGATGTCTAAATACAGATACGTTTGTCCCAGTGGTTCAATCGATGAAAGAGACCTCTGCTACCGTGGCTGGCGGCGAGATGGAGGCAGGGACGGCGCGTCGTCGTGGCTGATGATGATGATGTCGGTAGGGGTTGCTGCCACTGCCAGGCGAGTGATAGCGCGGAGGACCTTCCAGATTGAATAATGTCCGTGACGTCAGCGCCTTACAACGTCCGCCGACCACTACCAATGCATTCAGCGTCCCCAACGGCCTTCCGGTCTCCACGTTCCCTTGACTCCCTGCAGCGGTGTTGTCCAACGCAAGACGTTTCCGTGTTGGAGAAGACGCTGAAGATGATGAGGAGGTTGAAGAGGTGGACTCATCACCACTTCCACCAGTACCACCGTCTTCAGTCAGAGCTTCTTTAGTCTGCTTCTTCTGAGATTGTTGAAGGAGCCACTCGTGTTGGCAGCACTGAGAGGCAGAGAGCCGTGCCCTAGAAAAGTAGTAAAAAGTCACAGTCCCCAAAAGAGACGGGAGAAAAAGAATGAGGGAGGGTGTGGAGGGGATTCTTGCCTGGGATTGCGTTTGATTAGAGAGCGGATAAAGTCGAGAGCTAGCGGTGAGACGACTTCAAACAGATGGGGAGGATAGTCAATTTTCATCTGAGTGATGTTGCTCAGCGTCAGTGCCTTGTTCTCCGCCAGGAAGGGTGACACACTGGTTAGAAGAAAGTAGGCCAACACTCCCACGCTCCTGTCGAACAAGAAGACAGTAAATTTCGGATTATCATGTTCGTATGTTTGATGGTCATTGCAGTTTGCCATCTATTGGGAATAGTTCGCTTACTCGCTACTATTGAAAAGAAAGGGTTTACGAAATCCCCAAGATGGCTGTATCTGTTCGCTAAAACGAAGTCAATTTTTACCTTCCACATCGCCACAATTTTTTCCACAAACAGCTAGAACATCAAAGTGCTAACGGATTTTATCCTTTAAGCCTTGCTTGTTTCTGCAAAAGAAACGCAAGCAACAATTTTTTTTACTGTCTGATGTGAGATCTAATTATGTTAAAAATATTGGCTGCTTCATGATACGATTTCTTCCCACAAAACTAACTGCACGCACTTTCACGCTTCCCTGACCACAGCCCATCCTATTAAGTAACTTCTAACATTCTTATTCACCACCCTCTTGAAGCTGACCCTTGTAAAAGTTGAACATCCCTTTCGGTGGAGTAGTTCAGTTCCTTGGTACCTACGTCAACTTGTCCTGGAATTCCCCTTTGGTGGATCTACCACGACAGAACACTGAAATTGTCAACATTTCTTCTACCTCTTAAAGCACATTCAGGTACTACAAGTAAGGCCAACCCTTCAAAAAATACCTACTCCATTGCCTTTTAAAGAAGGCGACTAATTTTCCGTCCAATGGACAATTTTATTGACCCCTTTCGTCATCATAGTTGTGGAAAAGTAACACGCACATTTCGGTCGATTGATGTCTCAGAACATTGTCTTTCGACCTCCAGCACAACTTTTTGACGGGAAATATTTCCTGTACGAGTAAAACTAACTTTTTGAAGAGAACCAACGACCACTTGACTAGAAAATGTAAACTGATAATCTTTCAACAATTGAAGTTGCCCGTTACTCAAACAATCTTATCGCTTTCCCACTTCAATTCTTTCCCTAAATCCACTACCATCCCTCGACGTCTGTTGCTGGGAAAAAATTCTCAATTAATGCGAAATACGATAGCAACACATAGAAAGATCTGACAATTATTGTCTGGCATTGAAAATGAAGCCTTCTTGACTGAGGCCTAGGCATAACATTTAGCCAGTTTTCGCAAACAAATGTCACGCCATATGCGGAGCAATGCGGACAGTAAAATACGTGGAAAAATTTATAATGCCAAGCGCACCTCCAGTAAAAAATAAACAGTCTAGGGTAGTGTCTTGAGAAAAATGCAGGTATTAGGCCAAAAAATGAAGACTGTACTCCGCTCAATAAGAACAGGACACATGGCTGGGAGTCTTCTTGGATTTCATTCAACATGACCTGTCGATTGCTGTTGGACGAGTTGGATTCGCAAAACTTATTGAAATATCGGTTTTTATCAACAGACAATATGAACTTTTAGGACTAAGGTACCTTATCTTCCATCTCACTGTGCTAGATTCACAATGCAGGTGAAAAAGTTGACTTTTGAGATGAATGGAATTGTTAAGGCGACAAAATTCCAGGATGATTAATTTGCCCCTTAAAACAAGTCTGTAAAAATTTCTTGTGCGTGTATGCAAAAGCAAGTTATTTATTCATAAGTAAGGTAGTTTTGCTGGTAAATATAGAATTCGCAGTGAAATCGGAAAGCAAAGTACCGCAGCCATGACGCATGGAAAGCCAAATTGCATTGACAAGGTTGGTCAATAGAGTTTCTGGGATAAACTAACAGAAGTTCCATTTGACTAATATGGCACCAATCGTTTCTACGTCACCTTCACAATCAAATTCATCTCCTTTTAATCAAGCGCATCACATACGTACGACGTGTATGATCTGGGTAGCAAGGGTTTACCATTCCTAGGACGTAAACAATTCACTTTACCGAATAATGGAACGCTTCAACACAGTGATGAAAGTTGAGCCCTTAGATGGAATAGTACATGTAGCATACCACAACATCTCAGCAGCATCTGGAGAGGCCATATGTACCTAGGGTGCTTGAAAAAAGGGAGATTTCCGCACTTCACTTTATACAAAAGCACACTGCAGCTTCTTCGAGTCAACATCGTACGAACTTCCTAACCTAGTCAGTGCAGCGTGCATTCTTCCTCAAGCGTGTAGCGGTGGTTTCACATTTTTCCCACAGAAGATGGGGAGTGTTTTGAGTTGCGTGTGCTCGGCAAACTTAGACCCCTCAGGCAGTCATGCACTCGTCACACAGTAATGTCCTTTTCGAATTTTCGGACCCGCATCTAGGCGATGGAAATATGTTTACAACGATAAATTTGTACTTCCAGTATATTGATAAAGTAGCGGATTAGGGCGATTTGGAATGATTAGTTTCTAGCATTGCCCAAACTTGCTGTTTTTGGACGGATCACAAGCTTTTCGAACAAGGCATGCACCAAAAGAAGGAGCCGAAGGTCGGCAGAAATCGAACGCTCTTTTTTATCCCGCTGACGATCTGTTGAAACAGTACCTCACCGTATACGTGCGCGCAGTAAACGAGTGTAAGCAATGCCCATCGACTTGAAAAAGAACAGAAAAAACGACATAAATGCACTCAAAAAGGTCTGCAAACGCACAAGAGTGAGTGAGATGAAGTCCCAAGGTCTAGGAAGAATTAGCACGGGGTAAGAAGCAGGTGATGGAGACAAGCTCGCACCTTTCATGAGTTGTTCGTCTCTTTACAAAGCCCTTACGCGATGCAATTCTAAGTGCAGTCACCTTGAGGCTACATGAACAGCCGGATGAGATGAACAAAGGTCGAGTTAAGCAACTCAGTTACCATGCAAACATTCTGCATGGAATGCCCGATTCTGTCGAGTAGACACTGCTTGAGTGGTTTTGCGCGCCTTACTCACCACCGGCCCAGACGAAAATTTTGCTGAAACCGCATGCAACTTGTTATGCTCGAGTGGATTCAGACTTTTCTGTAAGCTGATGAAAACGCTGATCACGTCGAGATTTTATGAGTAGGTTGATGAAGTAGATAAAGGGCCACACTTGGCGCCAGAATCGCATAAATTACTCATCGCTTTCCCATCTGAGCGCGTAAGCTACACATTAGTGCCACATATACTTTCCCAACTTACAAGAACTACCGATCGCATAACAAAGAATTATCTGTAGGATAATTTTTGTCGGCGATTCGTTGTGTCCGCCCGTCGTGGGCTGCAACAGCTTGGGAGCTGAAAGCAATTCATTCAAAATTGTCATGTCAACTCTATGGACGAGTTGGGTGATTTTATCGAGGAGATCATTTTGCATACTCACTACTGCCATCATGTCTAATTTCTTAACCCTAAATTGAGAGTTTCTTTAAAGACAATTTTCTAACACAAAACCAAGATATCGTCACGGATAGAATGCACCAACGTCGTCAAGACCAGATTGGTGGAAATAGCGCTAAAAATTCGCGACAGCGCCCGACGTGTTCAAATACTCGGCATGCCAATGAGGTTACAAATGCTGTGCGATGCCAAGTGTTCCCTTAACAGGCGAAAACAGTGTAAGGCGTAACAGATTCTAGACACTGATGTGGTACGCGAGCTCAGTAGATGTCCACTAAGCAGAACCCCGAGAATGATTAATTCAGTCCGCCCAGTTGCAATGACTATCTCCTCATCCGTGCATACTGTGCTTTACCTATGACCTTGTGAAATTTGGATTTTCACCGAGGTGCACGACTTGAAAGCGATAAACAAAAGTCCTATTGAAGACAGCCAAATCGTCAACTTGAAACCAGGGTCTCGTGCATTCGTTCGGTAGTAAACTTGTGTTCCGATACGTAAGTTTATGAGTGGTCTCTTTCTCTTCACCTGTCTTTTTTGCTCTTCTTATAACATTACGAAACTGTGAGCGCTCATATTCCATGGAGAGTGCACACGGTATCTTAGATGGTCACTGCCGTGACAGCATATCCTTTCAATGCTACAACCAATTTTCATTAAGAAGCCGTGCACATTTTTACATGGTCAGAAAAGGCGGCTGCTAATTTCGTGGGAAAAAAAGGCACCCAACAGTTGGCACACCAGTGACGAGTGCTGCCTCTGAAGGATCTCCATTTTGGCTACCAAAATATGAAACCTTGCATGGATAAGGGAGTTGCTCGAAATGCGTCATTCAGAAGCGTTCATTCGGACCCTTCCGTGAAGAACTAGAAAAAGAAGCTTAGAGGAAGTCTCTTCCCGATTCCATGAGCAATGACCTTTTGTTGTTCAATGTTAAAGTTAAAAAATTCAAAACAGCCAAGACTGCAGAGCATCTTGTAGGATTTAATCAGTCCTCAGTAGATTCCAACTTTTAGTAAATACTTCCTCAACAGGTTATGAACAATGACAGATAATAAGGTGGCCACAACCGAAAGAACCGAAGCCGTCTACAAAAAAGCGTTGAAAACTTCGGCATGAAAACAGTGGATTAGGACTGTGATCCAAAAGGGTTAACGCCTCTCCACATAGCAATGGAATTACAGACAGTTAAACAGCATCAAAGGGGTAGCGAAGTTGGAAGGTACCAAAAGGGATGTGGCAGCATCAGGGACTCTTTTGTGTTTTACATCTCGCTAAATGGTTACACCTCTAGGCAAAATGTCTCAGAAAAGCGATTGATACGCAGAGTCACCCGATCTTATACGTACTGAATGAATCGCCGTAATCCAACCAGTAAAGAAAACATGGCTTGTTAGTTCATCGCGAGACGCAAAATTATTGATAAATTCGGAGGTCTTCTTGCCGTTGCTGCCTCTTGATCGGTTTTGATTCACTTGAATAATGCTGCGACAAAGTTTGGTGGAGGACAGGACTACCCAGCGTAAAGGTAATATCTGAACGTTTAGCCTCCTAGCCAAAGAGAAAAACTACTAAAAAACTGAAGGCTTGCTAAGACAGACGGACGGCGAAAACTAGATTTTCGAGGAGGGAGGAAGGTGGGTGTTTGCGCAATAACTCGCCTACTGACCCAATTTTTATCACTCTCTAACCTCAGCGTACTCGGAAGGCGTGTTTGTGTTTATTTTAATGACATGGTGATTAGACTGGGTCATGGGGATAGCGAAGTAACCCAAAAAACCCGGTGTCACTGTCGCTGCTATCAAAAATAAATAGTGGCTCATCTTTACTTGAAAGAGCACGTCACGGAAAATAGATTAATAGACAATTTACAAACACCTCTTAGGCATTTATCCTCAGTTTTTGAGTGGATGTGCATTATTCAGGGCTAGAATGAAAGTAACAAGGATGTCGAGTTTCCTAATGCATCAGAAGGATTTGCAAAAAAGCAATACGATTGCTGAAGACATTCTAAAATCCGCTGCTTTTTAGTCAATGAGCTGAAGTCCTTGGCTATATTGTGGGACATGGCTCAGGTGAGAACAAAGGCAATGCTATGAGACAGCAATATCGGCTTCCTATTCATGGCCAGTGGAATTCATGGCTAGATTCCGATTCGCTGCAAGCCTGAACAACGAATTGTATGGAGTAAACACTCATGAGGAGAGAAGTAGGAATAAGGCGAGTATTGGTGAAGTAATCACATATCCGGGCCTTTCAGACAGCACTTGACAATACAACGACGTCAGAACACAACACATCCAAATCGCACCGTTTGTCTATCAAGCAGGCATCTTCACCCTCATTGCCATAAGTGACTCAATTGGGAACGCTTGAAAAGGTCAGCTTTGCAACGGAATTGAATTTAAATGCACCGAAAGCACCGAGTTCCTTTGATTGCGCAAATTTAGGGAGGGAGGGGGGAGAGGAACGAACGAAGACCGGTGAGCATAACCCACAAAAGGAGGCATAAAAACGGAGGCCTCGTGAATCGGCGCCAAGTTAGCACGAGACCTCATGTGCCGTTCGACGAGCGCTAACCACGTGCGAATTGCGCCAAAAGTTGATAGAAATAGACTGAAGTAATTATTAATTCGACTGCGCAAGAGAAAGTGTTCGAAATGCCGAACCGTGGTTAAAGCCAAACAAGAAAGTGAGTGGCCTAATTCCACAAGCTTTTTAGTGTAAAAACGAGATAGCATGGAACGATGAAATTCAGCAAGATTAAAAGAAAAATAGATGAATTTGATAAGTGAATGGGTAAACTTTGCGAGTGAGAGTCAACATGACCATTTACCAAAAACATTATCTCGGATTACTTGTTTGAGGAGGAATTTGCATGGATAAGTTCATCTTTATTCAAAAGGGATTAGAGAGGAAGATTAAGATACCGTAAAGTGAGTTAAAAATGTACCTTAAAGCAAAACTGAGACAACCGCTCATCCAAAATAATGAGATGGAGCATTGAATCATTTGCCGTAATAAGCAGCGAGTTGAGTAGACCGTGACGGAATGAAATGCAAGTTTTGGGTGTGTCAAATGACTACCTCTACCTGAGAGGCTGGCACCTCCACCACTCCGAGACAGATGTCTACGAAACCTACAATCCAGCGCCACCAGAGGGAAAAACGGGGTCCTACCACAATAATTTTTTATCTTTATCGGCACATGAGCTTGGTATGAGGAGCTGTACTCCTCTACAGTAGGCACCTATGTAGTTCGACCCCTTGAGACCTTCAACATGAGGGCTTTAGGGCAAAATCAACCCCTGCAGCCTAGGTAGTTCATTGGTTTAAAGTGAAACATGCAACGCTGATAGAGAATGCACCTAGCTTGCAAGGCTACTGAGATCATCTATAATGATAAAAATCTAGTTGTGGTTACTTTAATCAAAAAGTTTATCAATAGGCTAAAGACTGCCTTTTTAACAAACAATAGTGAGGCAGATAGATGATATATGATTGTGCCTACGTGAATAGCCCCCACATGTGATTACAAACCGAAGGGGCAAGAGAGACACAAGCCACCGCCAGCATGGAGAAGTGGCAGCAAGACGGAAATAAGTTAATCGAATAGACTTAATGTGCGACGACTGAAACACCTGAGTGGTTCACCTTTGTGATAAGCATGCAAACAAACAAATCCCAGGGGAACAACACAAACTTACCACATATCCGTGGCGAAGGATACCGGATCGTAGCTAATGACCTCTGGAGCTAAAAATTGTGAAAAAAAACAAGGGGCGAGATTAAGCTTCCAATTCGGTTGATTAATTCGCAGCAGTATTATGAAAAGCCTGTTAACATGGATAGGCTAGTTAAAATCGACAAGTGATGTAAAAAAGGTTCGTGTAATGAGGAGGCTTGAGGGGAAAACAAAACCGAACTGTCGGTCAAATCACCTCTTGCAGAGCTATAAAATTATGATTTGGAGTTTTTCATTTGACAATAATTGTGTTAAAACAGATTGACTGATCGCATTGGAACTTCCCAGGCCAGTCTTGACGCTGATCATTCTGTTTGAAAAAACGGCTACCCAATTCTCCGACTAGGCAAAGGCCTTATTTTACTTGATTTAACGCAACTCAAAGTTCACGTTTTTTGGGAGCATAAACTCCGCGTTGAACCCGTGCAGGAGAGGCGACACCTCGGAACAGTGAATGCGGTCGTTAACGTGGAAAAGTGGGAAATGATAAACAAGAAACATGTTATGCTTCTTCAAAGAAGTTTCCCTTCTCTTTCACAGTGCAGTTACTATTCAAAATTGGGTCTATGCCCCTGCAAGAAGACCCCAAGCAAGAGGGAGAGGAATGACTGTTTCAGTTTATCATGCGAAATCAGACGGACTCGACGTTGATAAGTCATTTGCCGGGGGTTTCTCTGACGCTTTATCACAATGCCGCAAGCGCTTGCCAGCGCGCTGCCCTCATTGCGTGCACACACGCCAACAGAGGCACGCAATAGAGATCAGGGATTTATTGCCTCCCACAAGCTCCTACTGTTTCAGACAGCTTAGTCGAATTCGATGGGGCATTTGCAAACGTCAGAAGCACTGGTCCAGCTACACCCACGACAGGGAGAACATCAGACCAAAAAAGTTAAAATCAGAAATTTAGGGTCAGGAACTGCTATTTTAAATTAATCGCTGACACGTGCACAAACAAGTATGAATAAGCAAATGAAAAGATAAAAGGATGATGGATGTATAAAGGATGGGCAGTTGGATGAATAAGACGCAGAGAAATGGATAGATGGGGCAAATATAATTATGAATAAGTGGGTCAAGACCTTCACCAGCTAGAAGAGGGACAGAGCATTGGTATCTGGACGGGATGCCACGTTCCCCGTGCACTTTAAGGCCTCTAAAGAGAACAACTCAGTTGGTGATCGGGTTCGTTGTTTGATAATGGAGTGAGTGAAACGATAACCAGGAATGGTGACATGCTGAATAGCAGTGTCTTCAGCCAAGGCGCTCAAGTGTTCAAAATGGATCCATTTTCCATCAAATTATCATGCAAGGATCGCCATTAATTGTGCTCCACTTCAACAACTGTTGATTGGTTTAATTTATGGAGTAGAGCACGTCGAACAAGCCAGCCGCATCCAGTTATTATTCAATACTGACAATAACAGTAGCCGCATCAATCTGCTTCCGTTGGAGTTCCTTTCAATTTATCATTGCCCACCGCCTCGACCTCAGCTCAGAACTTCCAAAAAATCATTTTTAAGGAAACGATAAGGGCTGCTGAAATAAAAGTTCCCACTGAAACTACTGCGTGCTGTTTTGCGACATAAAAAATAAGTCGCGTTATTTTTGAAAGCTCATTTTGGAAAAAAGGGCTCTAAAAAGGCCATTAGAATATTAAAGATAAATGCTAACCTAAACTTGTTTTAAATATTCTAAGTTGGCTGTCATAGATTTCTGGCATTTACTATCCAACGACTCAATGATAGAAGCGGAAGAGTATTGCCATAGCAACAAAAATTCAGATAGTCTTGGAAAGTAGCTGAACATCACAAGCCAAGAACAGAGCATGTAAAGGAAAAGGCAAAGCTATTCAAAAAAGAGCGCCCAATAACTCAATTGAAAAATTTAAATAATGAGGCGTCTGAATTTTGACGGTGACGCAGTAAGACGCCTTGGCAACGAAAAAGGGAAGAAGGGGGTACGATTGTGCGGTTGACACGCTCCACCGCCACCTCGTTAGCACACGGAAAGTACAAGTCACCAGCAAGTGCACTAAAAATCGGAAGTCTGCCGCTACCCGGTCGACTTCGTGTGCGTGAACTCTGGGCGAGGTCGCGGGGTCAGGTCAGGAGCATGGGGGATTTTAGGCCGGAGCGGAGGAGGGGAAGAAATGAACTTTAAAATTGAGGTGCATCCAACGCTGAAATCGACACTGTCATCACAAGCCAGATTATAGTGAAAGGAGGCGCCTTAAAGATACCGCCAGCCGAAAATACCATTTAACAGACTATCTACTAGTGACATATATATATATATATATATATAGCATCTCTATGCTTTATCCGGGCATGTCCGTCACATATGTGTGACACATGAAAATTATCAGCCTTTGGTAGCTACCGTTTGTATCAAGGCAAAACCTTAGGGAGTTGTGAAGTAGCAAATTCACAGTCTGCTGATTGCTTTGAAACTGCTCCAAGGTAAACCACCATCTCGGATTTGTCGAAATTATGCATGTCTACCAAAGTTCTTTTTTAATTAAACACGACTTCATACTTTCAAAGTGATGGATCTCATCTAATCATCAACCTGTTTTACCTCATTGACTCCTTTTGAATGATCAAGATACCGTTGAACAGACAACTTCCCACTTAGCGAATTGGTTGTTTGATTCAAGCCGTCGGTAATACACCTTCATGGGTCTACTTGACGTGCTACGACAGTAAAGATCATTGTAACCGATTAATTTAGACTTCAAAACGGCCCAGCACTCTCAAAATAGGAATCGCTGGTTAATGGTTTTCAATTTGAGGCAGATTTATCTACGTAAGACCTCTCCTCATCAATCCACCACCTTGTTGGCAGTATAGATTGCCCTTGAAGCAGGCGGCTCGGTTTCAAAACTCCAATCGCCTACAAAGACGAAATTTCTCAAACCATTGAAGCCTTCAGTTGTTTAAGTCCTCTAAGTCAATTCTAAGAGGAATTTGAACTCATTTGAACTGTTGTGGAAAAATATTGAAGTAATGCCACTCGAGAAATGGCGATCGTTTGAGAGAGAGGATACAACTTCAACGTTGAAAATGAAGAAATCTTGAAAGATGAAGCTAACAATTAAGAGCTACGGTCGCTTTTGAAAGCGAAAAAGGGCTAAACCTCTGAAAGAATATGAAAAAAAGAAATGTCCCCAACCCATATCCGCAAATATCTGACCTAAGGGCACTGGCGACGTCAACAACAACAGCAACAACCGCAATAGCCCCCACAAATATACCAATGTGGCTGTGTACTTTAGAAGTACCTATTTTTAATGGCTTCAAAATATGCGCCAAAATTGCAAACCTGACATCCCTCCTCTTGTCCTCATGTCATATCTTCCCCTAGAATTGCATATTCCCAGAAGGAAGAAGATGAAGAGGAGCGGTAACAGAGACATTCCTCTGTGAAACAATTTAATCACCCTCAGCGAGGAGCAAAGGAGTGGGTGAGTGGAAGCAGCTAAGCGATAACAAGTTTCAGGATAAGCACGGAAAAGACGCAGGGCAATTTACGTCACTGAGGGGCGACACAGATACGGGTAAGTCGACGACATTGGGGTTAAACATGAGTGGCGCAGTATTATTGCAAATGTTAGTTTGTAGAGTTTAAATGTGTGATTTCCCAAGGTTATATCACGAAGAGAAGGGTTTGAACAATGTTCGGAAACCTTTGCCATTGCAGGATTGGTGAAAATAAGAAATATAGCTTAAAACGTCAAATGAACAAATCGTTGACCTGCTGAAGAACCGAAATATTAATAAGTTGCGCTCTGACGGGTAGTTTTATTCTCAAAAATGCGTCGCTCGTCACAGAAAAGGCCCCAGTAATGCACTAAAAATAATCATAAGGGAAGCAGGTACCACCATCCAGCTCAAAGTACCCGCAAATCATTAGCATGAGGGCCTGATGCAGCTTCCATTTCTGCAATGTTGACGTCTTTGGGAAGAGTTGCAGAAGTTCCAACGCAAGATGCACGCGACAGGGCAGGAGCCACAAGGTGAAACTGATCGGTAAGAAACTCGTCTTTTAGACACCTTTTCAATCAACCTACAACTAGGTATTCACACAACTAATGACAAACGGATGGTGATCCGGTTTCCTGCTAGAATTACTTAGAACAGGTTCACCGTCAACTGCGATCATTTAAGCAAACTGATATGCGGTTACACAACACAAATTAAGCAGCCAAAAAATACCAGCCCTCGATACACTAAGTAAACACAATACTAATAGACGCTGCACAAATTACAGATGGACCTGAAGTTTTACCAAACTTCGCACTGGATGAATAAAGGTGCGTCTTCTAGATTGCGAAAAAACTCAGTCTAAGCGTACTTCGACATGCATTGCTATCCTGAAAATTTTACCACGGCAACGGATAGGCCGGGTGGACATTGTACGAATAGATTTGAAAGCTCAAATGAAGCGACCGATATTGGTCACTAGGAGAGAAATGTTGCTCAGTCAGAAGCTTGTCTCGAAAGACAACCCAACCAAAGCTTTTTCTAGGCCATAAATCACTTACCATAATTCGTAGAAAACAACTTTTGACGCATTCTGTTTGGCTAATTGGTATGTAGCGCACATCGTAGAAAACTCTGCATTTGAAACGATTGTTAGCGAGACATCGAACAAAAACAAAAGTAGGCAGAAGGAGGGAGAGCTTGAAAAGGATGCAAGTAAAGGGAACTGGAATTTGTGATTCAACAGCTAGGGAAGGGGTGAAAAGAAATGCAAAGCCAAGTGAATCACCCATTATTAGAGGGCGCCCGAATTCCAACCCGAGGATGAAGACGACAATGCAAATGCCTCTGTGATGTCATCGCAGTGCAATGCAACCGTCAATTTCGAGTGTGCGTAAGGGGAGGGTTAGACATGTAGATACATGCAAAAAAGAGGAATTTATAAGGGAAATTGTGGGGGAGGGGAGCAACTTGGTGCATGACGGTGATGGAAGGGCAAGTAGAATAATTTGGCAGCCACTTTTGCTACTAGCGTCACCTGTGACACTCACTCTTCATAGCTTTGTGGCTGGTGGTTAATAAAAATCATGTCGCGAACCCAGTACTTAATTTTGAACAACAAAGTGGGCGTAGGGTGTTTTTAGCTTGGGAACAAATACCTGTTTTGGAAAATTTGAACAGGAGTTGAAGTGACATCTGAGAAGGCCATGTTAGAAATAGCAAGGCATCTAGGCTGCAACGGCTGAATTTCCTCTTCAACAGGTTACGCAGCAAACATGTTGAAGGTAATTGTGAATCAGGTTGAATTTCAGACGACTACTAACCACTGCAAAAAGGCATTGTGACGGGGACTTCCAAGGTGTTGTCAATATGATGAAGCTGAGGTCCAATGCCGCCTTTTTGGCAGGATGTCAGCCCTCTGACTCACCACCATCCTCAGTCATAATGCGGGGGCGTTCCTCCTTTTACCACAGAGGAGTCAAAAGTGAGCGTCATGTACTGAACGATGCATTTCCCACTAGTGATGATCGTTGAATAACGACGAATCCGCCGAGCGCCTAACTTTTTTCATGTTTAGGTTCGAAATGGACTTAGAGGTAGTTCTAAAGGTAGCAAAGAAATTGAGCACAGGATATAGAAGTCACCAGGTTATATGAGCCCCTACTTCAAACTGTTCAGTTTTAGCAGAGCCTAAGAGAGTGGAACCCGTAATTTGAAGCACTCAAGTGTAAATTATGGCCAAATACCAAAACTTTAATTCACTCCTAAAAAGTCTACTCTTAAAGAGACCAAAGTCGGAAATCTAGAGGTTCGATCAAATTCAACCATCGCAAGACAAAAAAAGCTAGTGATTGATAAAGCCATACCAAAGGGACATGCTAGACTTTTGCACATCCGGTGGTATTCCAAGGGTTTGATTTACTGCACCAACTTGAACCACCTAAGAAACAACTTTAGTGGAAGCCCGAAATAAGGCCAATTTTGCAAGGATTCCGCACCTTCGAAAGAGGTCTGATAAAAAATAGCTGCCTTTGTAGGATGCTTTGAATAGTATCGAATGATGAAAGAAGGAAATTTTGATATGGCAATTCAAAAATACGATTAATAGCTCAACATGGTGCCTTATTTATGCTTCGGGAATAAATGCATACGCTCCGAAGAGCCAGCAATTGGCATGGCCTTGAGATGAAGACCAGCAAGTTATCAGTGCAAAACACTTGCTTCGAACTGTTCAATTTCAGCAGCAGTTCAAATGCTTACACTGCACGATAAATCCACGGACAGGAGACTACACAGAGGTTGTAGCAGTTTAACGCCAAAACTTGCCAGCTTCAGAGAGAAACCTGGAGTAGTGAGTCAACGCACGCATTACAACGTCTAAACCACGGCAAAACTCCATAGCCCCGTTAATGTTCCAGAAATTTGAGTAAGGACACCACCTCAGCATTCGGAAAATGCTATACAAACAAACGCACTTTCAAAAAGTCGCAGTTTAAATTGCGGAAAAAAACTGACGGTAGTTAGCAGCGAAACCAGCCACTAGAGTACGCAGTGAAGCTTCAGATAAAAAAAAAAGTTAATGATAAGTTATTTGCGTGTCTTGATTATCACCAAATGAGGAAAGAGCGACTTATTCGAAGAAGGGATTAGAAAATTATAAAGACAACAGCATTGCCCCAAATAAAGTATTCGTGAGGAATGCAGACTGGATGACACTCCGAAAGAACAAGCACAGTTCGAATACCTTTCAAAATTTTAGCCCTACACACGCATTCTTTACTCGGAAACAAGCTTTTAAAAATACATTTTGGCTAATTACAGCGCAAGTGTTGCCTTTCCTCCAGTCCCCACCCATATTGCTTCCTACATTCCCAAGGTGAGGGTAGGAGAGAGAAAATGGGCGGGACACTGGTGTACAAGTCTAAGTTGGGCAAATAAAGGGAATACCTGTCAAGAACCAATTAATGCAGCGATTCTACAAAAGAACTTGTGAAAGAAATGTAGGATTTCTTGCCAATAAGCAAAGGTGCATTGGAATATCTTGGAATGAAACTGGGCTATCAGGGAAGAACTGCTTGGAATAAAAGTGCAACTCCTTTTCAGTTGCATCATGAACATACGTACCAGTGCAATCCAAATCCCAACCCCTCCGCTATCCTTCCTACCCATTCTACCTCATTCCAATATAGTTTCCCATGACAAGAGACATAGACCAAAAGGAAATGGCTTGACCCAGTGAAATTCATATCTGATCGGTTGGTTTGGTGAAATTCTTGGAAAAATGTTAACCAGAGTGGAGAGCTCCAGCAAATCTTGTTTCATCAGTCCATGCGCAACATAGTTCGTTCCTTTCGTTTTGTTGCATGCTATTCGAAAGCGGAATAGTTAGTTTTTTCTTTGCCTCAAATAAAAGAAGTGACCTAAAACATGAGGAGCACCTATAACATAGACGAGGAACCATTGACTGGTGGAGACAAGAAAGTCACTTTCAGCCCTTGGTGCTGAAACAAGCCATTAACTAAGCGAAAATCCTCCCCGGACGCATACAAATAATTGAAAGTGATTTAGAATGATATTTATGCCTGATTACTATAAATTTCTTTGTGTTCAGGAGGGGGATAATTTAATCTACTGCTGGGTTCAAGCAAAGAAGGGGCGACCGAATGATGCCAAGTCTGTGAGCAAGACAATCAACAGCAGCGAAAACTCATGTGGACAGGAGAAATTAGCGTAATAGGTGTAAAATTCCATTGGACTCGAAGGTAAACTGGACAAGAATTCCGAATTCGTGATTCATAGGCCATATTGTACTCAACTATCAAAGATTCGCAATCACCAAACATCAACGAAAAATGCCATTTTGCGTAGGGAAAAAGCGGCTGGACTCGTAACCAGAAGCATAGCGATTAAATAATTTTATGTACATGCTCCTGCTTAACCAAGAAGTCTAAACTCTTTCAAATGTTTTTAACTGGCTTGATGTAAACAGGCACTTTACAAGGTGGGATCCAAAACTAGAAGCATAGTGTTAGTGTCAATGCTACAGAGTCCAAAAGACCCATTTTTACAATCAGAAAAACGTGTGATTAGTTGCTGTGCGAAAATCATCATCAGACCCAGAAAAAGACACGCAGAAGTTTCGAGGAAGAATAGCGTACGTGTTGGTATTTGACTCGACGAAAACCAGTTGAAAGCTTACCCATATAATCGGGTGTTCCCGCGAGTTCCCTATGCGACTTCGATTTGTTCAAAACAGAGGCCAGTCCAAAATCCGTGATGAAGACGTCGGAGGATGGGTAAGGCTTACGAAGGAGGATATTTTCCGCCTGCAAGAGACAGGCCAAATAAATTACCTCCTCAACGAATTACGGATCTAAACGGTAATAGAAATTTTATGGACCCGGTAGTCATGCCATAAACTGTGAAATTCCCTGAGATCCATGTAAACTGTCGGGCTAAAAGATAACCAAAAGCGGATGCCGATAATTAAAAATCTGGTGAAAAGAGAAACAAGAGAAGACGATTGGTATCGTCACTAACAACGTGGGCACAAACACGAATGCGGATCGAACGGCGCACCAGGCAGGATGAATCAGGGGGCATTAAGGTGCGAGGAGACTTGATAACTTACAAATCCCGATAGTAGATAGAAGGCAGAAAACTTGATTTAAACACGGGAGTTGGGATGAGGAAAATATCAAATTTGTGAACAGGAACTGAAATTCACAAAGGCTGACAAAAATATCGGGCTAAGGCCCCTTTAATCCCCGTACTTTTGCAGTAAGCAAATCACCGTGACCAGGGTCAATGCTGATATGTCAATTCCAGTCCACAGAAAGTCAGTTATTAATTTGACTTCCCAGAGCTTACCCTACAAGAATTTCCACAGTATGAATCCGCAAAAGCACTCCTTACCACGAATGAACTGGATGATACGCCCTCGGATAAATACGATGTGTTAAATTCAAGCCGAAACTTTTCAAGTTCTTAAAAGAACGTATTTCAAGAGAAAGAGACTATGTTTAGTCCCCGCATGGTCCTTTGCCACATTTATATACCTATACCCACGCATAATAAAAAGCTTGGAAACCCCATGCAAAGTTTTGTTTTGAACACCTGCTTCACTTGGTACGGTAACCTCTCTAAGCTTCAGGTAACGTGGAATGTTCACCATTTCCATGGAGAAGCCGATGCCCTCTGTATTTCCATGACAAATGTCTGTTGTGCTTATCCGGAACCGGCTATTCCTAGGTTAAGTGAGTGTCCACAGAAATGACCGTCAGAACTGTGGCCTGGAAATTACCATTAACAAGAAAGTCAATGGTACATGAACAAAAGTACGACCATCTATGGAGTATGATATTCGCTCCATACAAATGCCCTACTAGCAAAAGATTATGTGCTATGTTTCAAGTTTTATTTGCAAAACCGCATTAGAATGCAATCTTTTAGCATATTAACCACAGTTAAGATTTAATCAAATTAAAAAAGTGGCACACAGGATGGTATTTCTGGCCGCGGCGAGAGCGTGAACACTGCAGCACTACAGAATAGCTCATCTCTATTACATGCTCTACATTTCGTTGATAGAGAAAAAGTGGAATAAATAGGATCGAAAAGTGGGAGTAGAGATTGCAGAGCTTTTAAAGAAAACTAAACACTAGTCTATCATGAATGCGACTGTGAAAAAGGGCAAATAGCGAACAGTGCTTGGAAATTACGAACCCGACAAATAAAATGGTGAAGCACTATTAAAAGACAAGCAGATCCATTCAGTGCAGAGATTACCGAAAACGCATGTGACGAAAAATAACGCCAATATAATAAATGATGAACCTTAGAAAAACACCACACGAATAATGTAAGCTCAACACCCCTTTAATTATGTTACTATCAGTGATAAATTAGCATAATCATTAAAATGAGAACTGGCCAACAGAGTACATTGGGAATAACAAATATGCATAAATTGAGAAAAATAATGATCATAAAAGTATTCCAAATGAGGCATACTTTGATATCTAGATGAACTACATTCGCCTTCTCGTGCATAAATGCAAGTGCATCAACAATTCGCGAAAGAACTGAAGAGACATAAGATTCCGGTATTCGAGATTGTGGAATATTTCCATCGCTGAAGTTGCCGTCGCCTGACGGCATGGGAGGCCGATTGAAAGATTTTGGAGAGCAGAGATCAAACAAAGAACCACCTTCGGCACTACGGCGAAGGAATAAAAGGTAAAGCAAGGCATGAATGCTCGCACACTTTAATAACATGAGCTAAAGACTTACAATTCCATGACGATCGCCACTTGAGTAGGTTCCTCGTGGACAGAAAACAGAAGAGGTGCTACTGCACTAGGAATGCTACAATCCTTGTTCAATGGTTGAAGAACTCTGATTAATTCGATTTCGTTGCGGATTTTTTCGATGGAATCACGCCCACAACGAAAACGACGAATAATCTTAACTGCTAGTGATGTACCATCCGGTATTTCATTAATAAGTTCCAAGCTTGGTCCAAATTCACCAGCAGAAAGACAAGCAGGAATGCTAGACTTCCTTTCATGCGAATAACTCCCGCACCTCAGTCTTACTCGGAAAACTTTTCCAGCACCGCCACTGAAGTAGACAGGTCAGATGAAAAGCATCAAGCTTACCGTCCAACAGCATCCCCATCCGTATCATAAAATTGTTGCCACGATTCATTAAGAGCCACTTCGGAACTAAAGCGTTTGTTACGCGATGAAGACTCTCGAAACGCAGTCCGACTGGACATTGGCACATTTACTTATTTCAAGTCAAAAACACCGCAACTGCACGACCTTCCTGTTTACCAACACAATAGTAAGCACTATTGGTCGATTAAACAAGCCACTTAAGTTAAACGGCAAAATGAAAAGTCTGGGCAAATGTTTCATGCAAATTTGAGGGATTTATTTCTGCCCATACAGTACCTAATAACAAAACTTATACTTTCCTTAAGCAGTTAAAATGCGACCTGAGTACGCAAACGTGACCAAAACCATTCAAAAAGACTATAACTAAGTAAAACTATTTCATGCACAACAGTGCGCACTCAACACAAACTAGTGGATAAGAGGCATGACTTCACCGAGATCATACTACTTACATCCCTCAACATTGCTATGTCGATATCAAGCTACGGGGCTATAGAATTAAAACCAGTACTAATTTAGCAATCCAAATGGCTTTGAAACTTGTAAGTATTAAGAGTAAAACAAAATAACTTGTGTTTTTATCACAGGGGTACGTGAGAGGCGGAATATGTATTCTGGAAACAGAGGGGTCGGGGGTTGTTGGCACGGTTCGGAGGCCTTCCATTCGGCTAGTACAATATGGCCACCCAAGAGACCGAAACCAGTGATCAAAACAAACGGAATGTTACACAGCCCCTCTCTTCTTTCGAGCGGCCAGCCTCCAGTGCAGGAATCACAAAGTAACCAGTGCTGCGAGGCACCCACGAGCTAACCATGCCAATAATCGAGATTCGAGCGTATGTGCTCTTGTAGTGCCATCAATGTCGCGTAGCATGGCGCAACAGATGCGCATTTCTTAGTCCTCTTTGTAGCGTGCCCAGGCTTCCTTAAGGAAAAAGAAAACATAGTACTGGGGGTAGAATACATGTATTCTGGAAACAGAGGGCTTGGGGGCTGTTGGCACGGCCCAAAGGCCGACCAACCGGCTAGAACAAGATGGCCACCAAAGTGACCGAAACCGACAGTTCGAACAAACAAAGTATTACACAGCCCCTCTCTTCTTTCGAGCGTCGTCCCCGACGCTCCCCTTCGTCCGCCTCCCGTGTCAGCCATCACAACGTAATCAGTGCTGCGAGAAGCACCCACGAGCTAACCGTCCCAGTCGTCGAGATTCGAACGCATGTGTTTCTGTAGTGCCATCAATTCCGCGTGGCACTCGGTGCAGCAAATGCTCGCTCCTTGGCTGTCCTCTCCCACGACAATGTGGTCTAATGAAAGATGGAGGTACGAATCCAAGTTTTCGAATGGGTCGAGGCACATACACAACACATATTGCGATTCCAGGCTTAATTGATACCGTAGAAGAAACGCAAGGACATCGTAGAAACCTGAGCGAATGTGGCGGTCGGGCCTCATAGGAACAAAATGCATGCGATCCAAGCGTGCAAAGCATAAAACGATGCTATCCAATGGCATCCTGCACATTCTACATCTGGGAACAGGAGAGAGAGCTTACGGAGGATGCTTGACCGCAACGTCGCAGGTCTCTCTTGGCAGTTGCACTGGACTTGGAGTTCACGGCGAGTGTCGCTTCAGTTGTTGATAGCTTCCCTGTCGAACACAAGGGCGAGGGAGGTGCCGAAGATGAACGTCGGTCTCAATCCTTCTGTTATGGGAGTGAGGGATTCTCCCATTCATAGCACATGTACTTCTTTCACGCCGCCGACATTTGCTAGAAGCAGCATGGAGCAGGATAAAATCCATCTAAGTCGGGTCCCCTTTCCGCTGCCACCAATGTAGCGTCCCGAGGCTACCTCTAATGTATCAATTAGGTCTGAAATCGCAATATGTGTTGTGTGTGTGTCTTGACCCATTTGAAATCTTGGATTCGTACCTCCATCCTTTATTAGACCACATTGTCGTGGGAGAGGACAGCCAAGGAGCGCGCATTTGCTGCACTGAGTGCCACGCGGAATTGATGGCACTACAGGAATACATGCGTTCGAATCTCGACGACTGGGACTGTTAGCTCGTGGGTGCTTCTCGCAGCACTGATTACGTTGTGATGGCTGACACGGGAGGCGGACGAAGGGGAGCGTCGGGGACGACGCTCGAAAGAAGAGAGGGGCTGTGTAATACTTTGTTTGTTCGAACTGTCGGTTTCGGTCACTTTGGTGGCCATCTTGTTCTAGCCGGTTGGTCGGCCTTTGGGCCGTGCCAACAGCCCCCAAGCCCTCTGTTTCCAGAATACATGTATTCTACCCCCAGTACTATGTTTTCTTTTTCCTTAAGGGAGCCTCGGGACGCTACAAGTACTATATGGCCACTCAAGTGACCAGAAGCAGCAGTCCAAACAAACAAGACATTACAGCAGGTGTAGCGTCCCGAGGCTCCCCTTAAGGTAAAAGTAGGCGCAGTACTAGGGCAGAATATATATATATATTCCGGGAACAGAGGACTTGGGGGCTGTTGGCACGGCCCGGAGGCCGACCACTCGGCTAGAACAAGATGGCCACCCAAGTTACCTAAACCAGTAGTTCGAACAAACAAAGTATTACAGCAGGGGCTTAGACACTAGATATGCTGCAATAAAAACATAACTGCTGTTGTAATACTTTGTTTGTTCTAACTACCGGTTTAGGTCACTTGGGTGGCCATCTTGTTCTAGCCGGTTGGTCGGCCTCCGGACCGTACCAACAGCCCCCAAGTCCTCTGTTTCCGGAATATATATATTCTGCCCTAGTACTGCGCCTTCTTTTACCTTAAGGGGAGCCTCGGGACGCTACATAGGCTTACTTTTCTTTTTCCGAAATATCGTTGCCTGCAGCTAAATAAAAGATTTTTCAAATAAAGTGAATCTGTTTAGCCACAAACATTGCAAATTCCTCCTGATATTAAATTAAAAGTACCAACAAAACTCTGAGAGTTTTCCTTACTTCTCGTATGATGCTGTGTGCATTTTGAATGGCAGTAAATTGTAATACTTCTTTTATTCGGACTGCCAGTTCCGGTTACGTGGTTGGCCATAATATGCCAACAGCCCCCAACCCCTTTGTTTTTAGAAAATATATGTTTTGCTTCAGTACTATGCCTTATTTTGCTTTAATGGAAGTCTTGTGACGCCAAAATTAATCCCCGTTAAATACGAAAACACAAAAGTTGATTGAAGAATTTTGAGGTGCTTGTCCTTTTAAATGACTTCAACTACACAAAGAACAGTATTTTATGCAATTTTTTTAGTGTAAACAGTTCCAACGCCTGGGTGATTGCATGGAATCTGCATCTGGTGATTGTTATAATCATTTATTGCATTGCGGGATTTAAAAAATTGCCAATCGGAACCTTTCAGTGTGCAGATTTTGGTATTGGTGCGTTTCTCGTTCTTTTGGGGGCTCGTCCACAATAATATACATTTTTGTGAGTCAGCCCATCCTATCTACAAGGGAACTTTTGCCTTTTTACACTTCCCTGTAAATTTTACACCGAAAAACTTTGCCCTGTTCATTCCTCTGCTATTGCATTCCCTTTAAGCTTGCACTCCCTATGTATTGTCATTTTGAATGCTATCATTATGACGAAGGTTCATATGCTTTAGTTGTTTTTAATATGCCTTTTTAGCTTTGTAAGTGTTCTTTGAACGTGCTTGCTCGATTTTGGGGCTGGTGTTGTTGTTCTAAATTCAGCAAGTTTATAAAGCTCTTGAGAGGATTGGTAAGCGGTAGTTAACAGCTACTGTGAGGCTATTTAAGAATGCTGAGTGATTTATGTTTACTCGTTTGATCACTTTGTCGGCATTTTACCCATTTTACAAGCTTATCTTGCCTCTCTTGGTTTGGTTCCAAAAGCCTTGCATGACAAGCTATAGAAAGGTAGCAATTTGAACCTGTGCGACTCATTTACTTTGTCCATTTAAACAAATATATTTTGGTGAAAGTTCAAATAGATGAGTTTAGTTTAATTAATGAAACGCGACCCCCCGTTCACTCATCCTTCATTTCTCAATTTAACAACGTATTCTTGTCGTTGCGATTGTAGGCGATCAAATTAGCCGTTTATCTTATGCAGCCAAAGAGCAGTGGGGGCGTTAACGATGGTTCGCTAGCCTCCTCCCAGCGTCTGACCACTCAGTCAACCCCATACCATCCCAGGGTACCCCAGCCCTCAGACTTTAAGTTTGGTAAGGAGATCGGTCATGGCTCCTTCTCTACAGTATACGTCGCCAAGGAGATTGCCACTCAACGCGAATTTGCCATTAAGGTGGTTAGCAAGAAGCAGGTCACCGCCAACAAGTCTGTCAAGCTGGCTGTCTTTATGGAGCGGGAGGTGTTGCGCCGCACTAGTCATCCTCTTATCGTGCGCCTAATGTACACCTTTCAGGACCCCTCCCGCCTGTACTACGTTCTGCAGTACGCTCAACGGGGTCATCTCCTGGATTACCTCCAAAAACTTACGTCTTTCAATAAGCAAGGCACCCAGTTCTACGCCTCGGAGCTATTGCTCTCTCTCCGCTACCTGCATTCCCACTACATCGTCCATCGGGACGTTAAACCTGAAAACATTCTCCTCACGCTCGATATGCACATCAAACTTGCAGATTTCGGTTCTGCTGTCATCCTTAACGACTCCTCCGTGGAGGCGCCCGTCTTCACCGGCACTCCGGAGTATGTTAGCCCAGAGATGCTTCAGTTCTGTACGCCCCTATCTATTACCTCTTCTTCGTCCTCCGACTCGTCAACCTCTGAGGATGAGTTCCGGGATAGAAGGGGTAAATCTGATGCTGCTGCCTCCTCTCCCATCTCCGCTGACTCATCCTCCTCTCCTGATCTCTCCTATTTAATGGATTATTGGGCCCTAGGCTGTGTTGTCTACCAAATGCTTTCCGGACGCCTCCCCTTCCGTCCCGACAAGTTTGGACACCAGTTTGATGTGTTTCAGAAGGTTCACACTCTTAATTATAACTTCCCTGAGGGGTTTGATGAGGAGGCAAAGGACCTTGTCCAACGCCTCCTCGTCCTTTCTCCCTCCGAAAGGCTGGGCAGCCCGACTACGGGTGGCCCAGACGTCCTTCTTTCACATCCGTTCTTCTCTGGCGTCGACTGGGAGGGCATAATTGATAGCGAGCCGCCCACTCTAATTCCCAACCTAGAGCCATTGGAGCACAACGACTGGGATAAAGTACCCGCTGGTTATGCTGCTAGTCAAAAATACTTTCTCTCACTGGAGCTCGCACTAGCCACCAGTCAGATAACAGAAATACAACGCGAAGAGTTGTTAAAGAAACAGGCTACAGAAAATGCTTTTCATCGTTTTGTGAAGGGGCGCCTTATCGTAAAACAAGGCATCTTGTACAAACGTCGGGGTCTCTTCGCTAGAAAGCGGATGTTCCTTCTTACGGAAGGACCTCATCTCTTTTACGTTGACCCTGAGGCCATGGTACTCAAGGGGGAGGTGCCTTGGAGTAATTTTCTGCGAGTCGAATGCCGAAATAGCAAGATATTTTCCATCATTGTGCCCAATCGGATCTATTATCTAGAGGATCCCACCGGTCATTCAGGAGATTGGTTGAACAAGCTGCGCCAAGTGAAGGCTCTCTACTACTCGGATCCCATAGACTGACCAGTGACGCCTCCTGCTCTGTTTGCCCGTTTCATATTTTATTCCTGCTTTCTTCACCTCTTTCCATTCCTGGAGTAACCAGCTTCATTGTCCAGAAGTTTGCTCTTGTCTTTTTCCCCTGCGAACGCTAGCCGGCTCGGCACAAACCGCCCACCCGCCTGTCTGCCCACCCGCCTGCACTTTATATTTTGCTCTCAGTACCGATGCTGATGCATTGCCTCACACACGCGTATACACACACTAGTCGGATGTCTTCATGAGAATAAAACTTCAAACCACTTTTCTTTTAAATTTCCCATGGTTTCTTTCTTTTGCTGCCCGTCTTTTGTGTGTGATTGTGTGTTGCCGTTTGTTTTGCTCTGTCCGTTTATCGCGAAAGTCACGCTTAATTGATTTATGCGTCACCAAGCCGTTTGCGTCGGAATTTAAGTAAATACCTTTAGCGGTGGTGGTATCATATGGTGTTCTTTCCATTAACCGTGTTGATCGTGCTGTTTACTGCAACCGAACCCTGCATTGTTGTTTTTCCGCCCACTCAGGGTAAACAAATGGTCTTTTAACTCTCGATGTTAAGCTCTTAATATACGCTGCTTCCTCTTACCCGTACCGATGTGGGTTTCTTACTTTCGGTTTGTTTTTCAGGTTTCCTTTCTTTGGTATTGGATAGTATCATCTCAGGCTAACTTGATCTCACCTACATCCAGCAATCATGACTGTTAATGCCGCCCCTTTTCTACCTCAAAATGGGAGCCTCGCCTCACCATTATCTCCTTTTACAACTACCACCACCACTGCCTTGACTGCCTCCAGCCATACAAACTCCCGCATCTTCGATATCCTCGTCGGCATAGTGATGGGTGTGACCATTGAACACGGCACTGGTGGCTTCGTCAAGGATCGCTTTTACGCCGGTTCTCGTCTCTTACAGCCAGTCACTAACTGGTCCGGTATTCCCATAGATATGATCAATTTCGTGGTAGCGAGTTTTGCTAGCCTCCCTCTGGCTCTCATTATGCGCTATGGGTTGCCTCCTTCTCGTGTGCATCCACTCTTTCGAGCTATCGTAGAAATTCTCCTCGGTACTGGAGTGGTCGTCTTTTGCTTTGGAATGCAACTCCGGGTCCTTCTACTTCAATCCTGTGTAGCTTACGTAATCCTCCTTTTCTGTCGACACGATCGTCTTGTCACACCCATCGCTGTAACCACTTGGTCCCTTCTCTATCTTATGCTGATTCATCAGTGTCGCCTCTACTACGACTATGAGGGTTACACGCTGGATATATCCGGCGCCGCAATGTTGCAGACGCAACGACTTTCTAGCCTCGCGTTCAATCTCTACGACGGTGCACGGATTGCAAAAGCGTCTGTTTCTAACGGAACTTGCAAGGTCTCCAATGACAACAACCATGTGGGTAGCAAAAATGATGCCAAAAGAGCAATTGTTGAAGAAGGTGGACCCAATCTCATGCCCTCTAGTCGAGAATCCGCCATCGCGGAGATGCCGGGACCGATAGAGTTTGCGGCCTACTGCATGTACTTCCACGGTGTATGTATCGGTCCATTTGTGTTCTTCAAGGACTACCAAAACTACCTACATGGATATGAGAATAAACACTTGCCTCCCATCCCCTTTCGTCGGCTCTTCTACCTTAGTCTGCGCTTGGTGGTCTATGGTCTCACTTACGCGGTATTGTTCAGCCGCATTCCTGTCGCTTTTATCAATCATGGGGCCTTTCAGGTTAGTCACTATTCTAGACAGCAAAAATATTGAAACAATTCTCATTACTACCTGATTTACAGAGCTGTTTTAATCCCATCATGCTGGCAAAGGCCTTTATGGATAAAGTTTTGCATTTGGCACAGTATACTCCTTGGTAAAAATCAACTTTTAGAAATAATCTTTTACATATTTTCTGCCATTCTGCGCCTCTTGTTATACATGGGTATTGTTCAAGCCAAATGTAAACTTTTGGGTTTGCGCACAGGAGGAGCAAATTTCGATCCTTGCCACATTTCTATGCTCATCTTGATATTCAGACAATGCCTGAATAGTTTTGAATTAGAGATGATTCAGTACAGCTGAACTATCCTGGATGCCCGCTGACTTTTCGTAGTTGCGAATGGTCTTAAATGATTGTGCTGCATTTACCGTTCCCACATGAAGTTGAGCCTCCCATGCACCGAGTTGTCATAGGAATAGTTGCCGGAACTGTGGCATGGCAGCCGCCATGCTACATTCATTCCATCTAAGAGCTTTACTGTTGAGCTACCACTTTGCTGTGGTTGAATTTTTCCACAGATACAAGTATTCGCGGGCTTGATGTCTTTTCTTTGCGAGAAATACGATCATCACCCTTATCATACACACAGACATGTCCGCTGTGAGTAGCGATAGGCCGCATTTGTTACTTTGTACTGCAGTAGGACTATTACGGCAGTCTTCAGTTTTATAACGCTAAATTTACATGGCCTAGGTTGAGGTTAACGGGTGGGTTTTTTGAATTGTCGCATTCACTTTCCTAGATTCTGAGAAGTGGGCATTCTTCAATGATTGGAAAATTTTGGTGCATGTGGTGCACCTTTTCTCATAGGTCGGCTGAAACATGTTTCTTCCATGTTATTTATGTCAGGGCTCCCGAGTTGCCGCCTGGCATGCGTTTGGAGTGGCCCGAGCTGTTGAATGACCGGTTTAATTTGTTGTTAGTAAGTTACCGTACTTTCTGGTCGTTATTACTGCAGAAGGCTCTTCATTTGTTTAGCTTTTCCTATTCCAACTCCCATGGTAAGTGTTTAGCTGATCTCAACCAAAATGAGTTCATTTGACTGCACTTCGTATCTACAAGGCGGAGTAGGTCCTTTTTAATGCTTGTTAGTCTGGTTGTTGTTTACCTTTAGCTTTGAAGCGCCATCAGCAAGGCTGGTTATTGTAGCCGTTCGCTTTATCTCTCACATCGAAATAGGAGGCAAAAAGGGATCAGTTCCCAACTTGGTTAAATATGCACTAAATGAATTTCGTTCTGTTGCATCACTGTTTATCTTGAAATGTTCATTCAACGTACAATCGTAAACTAAGAGACCACTATTTCGAGAGGCAGCCAAATTGAAATCGCACGTTTGCAAGCATGCTCTAGCTTTGGCCCCTCGGGGGCGTTGGGCGACTCCTGCGTGGACGTGGCTGGTTTTTCTATAAAAACGCTACTATTTCACCCACATTCACTTGCTTCGTCATTGACGCTCACTGGATAGGCGCATGAGTCATGCTCATGTGTAGGCATGCCCACTGGAGGACGGGCAGACCGGCCAGCCGGAAGCTAGAAGCTGCTAGGTTTTGGACAACCACCCTATTTGCCTGGATGACGACTCATTCCTCCCTAACCCTCTCCACTTCTATGAACACGCATGGGTGTGTTTACCCATATTTCCTCTCCTGCTTGCTTTGGTGCAATTGGACGGAAAAATTGATGAAGAGGGTGTGCATTCGTGTGTGCACGGTGTAGAGGGTAAAGTTCATGCAGCCATAGCATATACATAGGCAATACTGGTACCAAGCGTGGCGATGTGCCTCATTCTCTGTGGCTTGTGATTTATCTCTTTCCTTAAATCCCACTTATATCCATTCAGCTTAGTCTACCGTGTTGCCAAAAGCCTACTGATATTAACGTTCTAGAGCAATTCTTACGGCTGTTTTCGTTTTCAACTCCAAATAAAGGTCTTTTCTTAGTCCATAGTCTCAATGTAAACCGTCTAGGTTGAGTGAAACAATACCATGTACTATTTTGATTCCCAAAAATGGCGTGTGCTGCATTGCCTCTATGACTTTGATTTCCAAATGTAAGAATTCGTTTCGAAAATGCATAACCATCTCGCAATTTTTACCATTTGTCAATCTGAGGCATGCTGCAGGATACATCCGATCTTATCAAGCAATCTTAAATGGTCTTTTTGCGCTTATGGCATTGCCATGAATTTGTGGGACCTGCGTCTCACATGATATCGGCGTACATGCTTGCCAGAATGGATAACAACAAAAATGTTTATCTCGCTCATTTTCACCTTCGTTTTGTATCACAATTTACTTCCCGCCTCAAGGGGTACGACAATCCTTGTTCAATACTCCCGCCTTTAGTAACCTCCATCTCATGATCGACCGTCGCCTGTAAGCAATCATTTACTTTTGATCCTACTTTGCTTCGTCACAATTTCCGGTTCAGCTAAATAAGAATACACATGTACTTTTTGCATTTTTTTTCGGAGAAAGTGAACCACAAATGATAGGAAAGTCACCTTTGTCGATCTTGAATGATGAAGTGTGGTGAGCAACGTATTTTCATCCAGATATCTATTGACCAAATCAGCATGAAACATATCCACAAACTGCTTTAATGTCGTCGCGCACTTTTGGGGGGCTCATTCCCAACTTGTTTCATTTTTGCATATGGTAAACAATGAGTTTAAATAAGTTACCTCAAAATAGCTATACCTTCCAATGAGTGGCACACGTTTTTTTAAGATTTAGCAAGGAATTTTTACACTGGTTGGGCGATTTTCAATCAACTTGACGCCGAGTCCAAGAGTGGGAGGTGTTCAGGCATACGTTTATTCCTTCAGTGCTTCCCACAGCCTGACAATCTCGCTTTTGTGAGCTGTCAATCTGGTAATCTAAATAATTGGATTTCACGAACTGAAGGTTTATTCATATTATGCGAAACCGTGTGAACAGCAAGCTTCCGCTGCTTACTTTCATCTCGCTTTCGACTTTGGGAATGTACAAACGGAAAAGCAAACCAAAAGTTTATTTCTCTGCTTGAATCTGTTTTTTTAATCTGTGCGAAAGAGGGATTTTGACACACGTATACGCAGAAGCGCACACTCGTAGACCTGGGGGAGTTGTATCCTCACAATCAGATTATGATAATTAATTGTGCTGTTGTATATGTTAATTCACCAGGCTCAGAGTTTGGGTGCGATTGGTGGTACAGTTTGCTTCGAATTCGATCCTGCTGCGAGCAGTATTGTCATGGATCAGTACTGTGAAAAGCGAGTGAGTAGGGGGATAAATTTACTGCCTCTCTGTCCGGACGGGGTAGGGAACATACAACTCTTGTTGTTATTTTTACCTCCTGTTGTTGTTGTGCTGCCTCCAGTGTAGCTGCAACTGGCAGCACTTGTAGAGGCACTGCGTCTCATGCCGAAAGTACGCGTGCGCGCGCTCATCCGGGCTGTGATGCGTTGCGTTGGTATGTGGCATGGTTCGTTTCCGTTTTGCTTGTACCATTTATATCTCCGTTCTCTCTCCCCCCTCCCTCTTGTGGGATCGGTAGCATACTGTGCTTGTGTGTATGCTCTTGGGTTTTAATTTTCTAGTGTACGTTACGTTGTCTCATTCCTCTCGTTCATCTTATTTACGAGGTATCTGTTTGAGACTAGTCGTCTTCACTAGTCCTAACCACTGCTGCTACCACCCCTCCTCCTCTCCAGGCGTTGCTGAGCTTCCAAATAGTAATGCGTTCTCCCTGCCTCCTTTTGCAGTCAATGCACTAAAAAGATAAGGCGAAATTTGAGAGCGGTTTTTTACGCATTTTTGCGAAGCAGATTCTCTATCTGGAATGTAAGTTGAACCGTGGACCTTATCTCCCTTTAAAACGCCGTACCGTGTTATTTGGCATGAGTCTCTCCTATGCATCCCAAATGTTAGTAAAAACGCAATGAGGCAGGCAGGCAATGTACTCTTGACGCCGCAATCGCACTTTCGGCTGCGGGTGACTGGTCGCTGCAGTGACAGTGGTGGTGATTTCTCATCTGAATGATGGTTCCTAGCTAGTAGAATGTGAGGTTTTGCTTTTAAATCAAAGTGGCTTTGTGGTGAGAAGTGTACTTTTGGCCTGCCGATAGACAGTTTCTAAGGCTGGTCGTCGAAGTTTCACCTTACTCTTCGTGCGATATTTGATAGACGAGATCCGCCTATTGGCAAGATTTTTACGCTTCTCTGATGACGAATTACTCTCCTCATCAATAGTGGGTCCACTCTTGTTTCATATTTATTTATTTATTTATTTATTTATTTATTTATTTATTTATTTTTTTGGCTGAATGTATCAACTCATCGTGCTTGATTTTGCCTTAAAAATCGATGCGATGCATATCAAAAGCAAACTCAGAGGGGCTAACTTAGTCCAACCGTCCGGCCAGATTCATTACCACCTTGTCCACATGCTTCAGGTGATTTGGTGAAATTGCAATGCTATCCTATTCATCTTCCAGTTATCCAGCCTTGTCTTAACTCATACCAACCAACCGACATCATTCAAACATCAACTTTCTCGTTAGTACTTCAATGACAACACGATTTTTTGCTTCCTTCTAAGTTTGGCAAACAAACTGCAAACAAGGGGGCGAGTTTGATGTAAAAATGACAGAACGGGAGTATAGTTTAGGTGAAATGTCAAAGTAGTGTGGATTGTTGCATCTGTAATAACCTCATAAGTGCCCCTCGATTCAGCTAACATTTTTTAAACTGTATCTGCAAGGCGGAACAGCGAGCCTCGAGGCGGCAAGAAGTGCCTGCTGACGTTTGGTCGCCAGTTTGATTCATGTTTAAATGGGGTTTCTTCTACTGCCTTTTTCGCCCTCTTTGCTTTGGGCAATTTGATTTTTAAAGGTATTTAAAACATTGGTAAGACTAAATCGAAAGGTAATCAAATCAAGGGAAGGGCTTGAAACGCTAGTTACAAAAAAATACAGTGTAACCAATGTAGTGCTAACGAGATGTTAAGTATTTTCTCTATCCTACCTTGACCTCGTTCTTGACAACTTTGACTTCTATTTTGAACAGTTCTTCTGATCCCTTCTGTAAAGTGCCAATCCTTGATTCCTTCTTTTTCATGCTTTCTTTTTTGTCCTAACAAAACATTCTAACGCTTGTTGCTAACACGTTCACATCAAAAGTTGAGTAAAAAATCGAGAATCACAGCTCCAGTACGAGAAACGCTAACTGATCGCCTCAACTGCTGGTCAAGCACTGGAATATTATTTCTCTTGAGAGTAGTAAAGTGCTGGATGCAATTTGTGGTTTTAAAGTCCATCAATCGGTTTGCCATACGTAGGTTGAATGGAATCTCATAAACTTTCAAAGTACGCGTTATCCAAGTACAACACTGAACGTATTAGTATGCGATGTGTGTATCATTGTTTCGACCGCTTGCATCATGCACAATCGTGTGCATAAGCCCACGCTACGCGTTTCAATTTGTCTCAATTTGTTTCTGCCCACTCATTTTACAGCCTTGCGAGATTGCATGCACACGAATTGGTTGGGCGAGACCGCGAAATCCACGTTCACGTGCGCACGTCCAAGTATTTATCTGATGCATTTTGAATCTGGTTGAATGGTGAGGGCAGTCCCCACCTCCAGCATATTCCTTCACCCAAGGGAAAAGTCTGTCTAAAATTGAGATTACTTACTTAAAATCTTTCTTGAGTCTGTCTTCCCGACCCCTGTGGCCAAAGAAGTATCCTCATGTAAGCGATCAGACATACTTGATGCAGATAAATCTGAGGACTAGAAGGGCTGATCCCAAAATGGCCTTGTTTAGCCAGTGGTAGCATGACTATGAATCACAATCAACAGGAGATTGAAAGTTTCTTGAAGTAACGCACATGGTTAAGATTAATGCCATTTGGTCACGTAACTCCTGCTCTGTTTTGAGCGTTGCGCTCGACGTTCTCAGTGATAATTCAGTCCTATAGAAATGACCTTTGGGCTCACTGACGCCATTGACTTTCGTCTGTCACACTTTGCTAGCAACTGAAAGTGAAATTACCTATCTGGGTAGTTTTGCGAGTTCAGTTCTTTCGCCATTTGCTCTTCGTAGCAAACGAAATCGGGATTAAGTTCAGCAATGAAATACGTAAAGTAAAGTTTAGCATTTTGGTCCAATTTCATTGCTTTACTATCCTCCAATGCCATTTCAACACTCCTCAGCCCTATGTTGAGGTTATTGTAAGATTCTCTCAGCATAAGAATGTCAGATCTTTAATTTTTGCTCAAATTTGACTTTTTTGGAGAATTGGTTAGCTAATTAAATGTAGGTCCTCTCTCTCATTTGTCGTAGTGTAGAACTGAACGTTAGATTAAAGCATCAAAGATCTAGTCGTCCATATTTTCCCCATTTAAATACATGGCGTCCTAGAGACCTAGGCGAAAACTGTCACATTCTGTCGGGCATATCGTTTTGCATTGCCATCAACGCAGGACACGAATAATCTCCGAATGCGTTGACAACCATACGAGTTAGGAGAAGGGCTAGCAATGTCGTGGACAAGCATATCATCGGCGTAGTGGCATTTTCGTAGGCGATTAAAAAGGTCTGCATAATCGTTCACTTGACTAAAGTTTAAGAGTGTATCCGCATGAAACAAGTATTAAACTGCTACAACAGCGTGATGTTAGTGTAACTTCCCTTCAACATCGAATCCTCTAGTCAAGCTATCTCTGCACCTCTTTTTTCGTCAAATTCTTCCTGAACTTTACTAGACTGTCCCATGCATTGACCTTAAGCGACTATCGCCCATGTTGCTTTAAGGTAATGGTAAGGCTAGTTGATTGGACGTCTTTCCCTTGAACTTCGCCTTTTTGTCATTTAAGGACAGCTTTGAAGTGAGACCGTACAACAATAGCAGGTAAGGAATTTCATTATTACTGTTTGTATCTGTTTGCTTGCTTGGAGTTAACTCGGCCATTTTAACTCTTATCTCCTTTTTAACACCGTTTTCCCCCTTATCCCTCGTCTGTGTTCTTATTGTCGTTTTTCGAGTTTTTTTTTTTTTTTTGCCGTGAACTCAGCGCAAGTCATTTGGATTACATTTTCATTTCGCTTGCGAAATCACACTTTCTATTTTAGGCGCAGTTTTTTAAAGTCTACTACTAACTCTGCCGTGAGCTAGATTGCATATTAACAGGTCCGATTGTGCGCCGTTCTCGAAGATAAAGGGAGATAATATTGTCCCACTTTTAGGAGCTTTCGTTATTGGGCCAGACGAGCTACATGGTCGCGGCGTTTTTCGTCGCCCGTTTAAAGTACTACTTCGGTTGGTGTCTAGCCGAGATGCTGGGCATCTGCGCAGGCAACGGCTACACCGGAGTTGACCCCGAAACCCGAACCACCCTTTGGGCCAACGTGCACAACTTTGACTTCTTCGAAGTTGAGACTGCGCCTAACCTGAAGGTCCTAATCGACGCGTGGAACATTGGAACGGTTCGATGGTTACGTGAGGTAGTCTACCTCCGTGCCCCGCTGCGCTTTCGCACTATACTCGTCTTCCTCGTCTCTGCATTTTGGCACGGCCTCTACCCCGGCTACTACCTCATGTTTCCCTCTTTTGCTCTTTTCACGTACACCTCTCGAGCTTGGCGTCGAAATGTCCGTCCGCTCGTATTGGGAGCCGAGTCGCTGAGCCTGAAGTGCTTCTACGATATCTTCACCCTACTTATCACTCACTTCATTATGGAGTACGCACAAGCTCCCTTCCATCTCCTCGGATTCAAACCCTCGATTGCGCTGTGGACGAAGTTTCTCTTTGTGCCGCATATCATTGGAGTGATAGTAATTGTCGCTGTAGCGAGAACGGTTCGCTGTTTGAAAGCGATTTCGGAGGCACGGGTATCCAGGCGCCAGCTCTCGACGACGTCACACATCAGCATTGGTGGCGTCGGTGTCGTGGGGCATTGTGCTGATGGCGTGGCAACTCATGACTACAACGAATGACCTCAATTTTATTATTGATTGCTCTCTGAACCTGTGTTGTATGCTCGTTGCTGCTGCCCTTATTGTGACCCTGTTGAAGCGGCCATATTATTACGTGTACATAGGTGTGATATATTGACGGCGCCTGTTGAATGTGCAAGGCGTTATTGCCAACCCGATTAAATCACTGTGCCGATGTCAAAATCCGCATTTTTAAAAAGGCGGTTAGGTCTTTTGTGTAGGCGTGAGATGTGTTGGCATGGCCACCGGGCTATTTATCTGGCTCTGGCATTCCGTGTAAAGCTGAGGGAGATTGTGATTTGTATGGTTCGTTTATCGCATCTCCGTCTGTTTCCCAATGGGAAAAATTGTTTTTCTTTTCCGTGGTAACTTCAGAGCAATGCCATTACCACCGACTAGGAAAGTTGATGCATACATTAAGCATTGGGAATTGGAAGTCCGTGCCTTTTACGAGAGTAAAGAAACAAAAATTGAATGCGGTAAGATGTTATACATGGCATTCAATGGATGAAGGAAACAATCGCAGATGAAGGAGTGAATAAAGGACAGGACAAATGAGTGAGTTGAGCGTTATACTGAAGCACTGAAGAGCTTGTTGGTCGTAGCTAACTTAATCAAAAACATGGCATCTTAGAGACTCAGGGGAATGCCATTGTGCATTGCCATCAATGCAGGACTCGAATCGACCCCGAAGGCGTTGACAATTATACGAATTGAGAGGAGAGCTAGCAACATGGCTGTCTTGAACAGTCATATCACCTGCATTGACGGCTCATTCGTAAGCGATCAAAAAGGGATGTGCCCCTATCCATTTAATTAAAAGGATTAGTTAGAAAGTGATACTTTTTAGTGATAAATGAAATGAATCTGTATTGTGTGAATGGACGACTAGACCTGTCACGAATGAATGGATCGCAAATGAGTAATCGAATTGGGAATGGATGAATGAATGGAGCAAGTGAATTAATCGCGAATGAATGAACGAATTGATTAGGAATGAACGGATAACTGAGTGAGTGAGAGTTAAAACGAATGGTACAGTGTAAAGTGGCAGCGAATGGAAAAATTGGGTATGAATGAATAAATCCGTAAAATTTAGTTATTCAATGTATGAAAGGTGGATGAATGTTTGAATCGGCAATAGACAAGATGAATAAAAAGGAACAAAAAAATG